>JARDYJ010000002.1:37814977-38122477 GCA_029215755.1 Spea hammondii
TTAACATAAGAGTGATAAGAAACCTAAAAAGCAAAATGATTTAAAATAAAAATAAAAGGCTGTTTCTAAGTATAAAGTAGCCCCTGCTAGCAGACGTGCAACAACGTAGAAAGACTGCTACCTGCTGAATGACTTCAATGATGCATACACAGGACACCTATCAGCGCACACTGCATACACGCAAACAACAATTCTGTCACAAACACAGCCATTTTAGTACTCACCGCGATTAAAAAAAACACAGCAGACAGAAGTGATTATAATTAGCTTTTATAGGAGCGTGTCATAACATTTACTCTCTATGCAGAAGTGATGGAGTAGTGGGAAGAAAATAAAGCTCACGCAGCTTCTCATTTCACTCGCATAACACGTTTTACTCAGAAGTGAACGCTCAAGAAAAAGACACAAGGAGGTGTGCGCACACAGACACGTAGCCACACTTGTTTTCTCTTTTTTTATGGCAAAAGAAACACATTTTAGATTAAAACTGAATATACGTCTGCCCATTCGTTACACTGGCGTTTCAGATAGCTGAATGAACCTAAGAGAAAATTGAGTCTATGGCCATCTATTGGGCCAACATAGAAAAAAGATTTAAAGCTATATAAGCTTTTTAGGGACCTCAGAGGTCTCTCCTTCAGATAGATCTTTAGTGGGACTCATACACCAATACATACTTATACTGATAAAGCAACATATTTTTCTTCTGTCTGATCTAAAAACAGATTCGCTAAATAGACTGGAGTCTACAGGACTCAACAATATGTTCCTGGCTGAGCCAACGCCAGTATAAATAGATACACTGAGCCAGGGCATTCCAATAATACGTCTTGGGGGTTAAATGAGAATTCTTATGTTGGGAAGCCAATACTTGGTATGATAGATCGGCAGACACATAGCACATTGTATACAAAGAATAGACAAGACGATTCCCCATGCCCTAGGCTTTAGCAGAGACTGATGTTGCAACAAAACCATGATGTTCGAAAACAAAAAAATATCTCTTTATATTTTAGCCATGAGTATTACAATACACCGATCACTCCGCACGGGAAATGGAATGGTATTATTATTCCAGGGAGGCCTAAAGTGTGTGTATACACATATGGTATATGTGCTGTGAGATAGGTCTGGGATCGCCCCTCGCCGAGGTCAAGGGACAAGTGCCCGTCTTCATTCACACCAGGCAAACAGCAGTAAGTTCGTGCAATCTGACACAGGGTCAGATTTATTGGAAAGGTTGCAAAGACAAAAGAAATATAACAACACAGCAACAAAAGAAATACCTTGCCTGCCCGGCACTTACTATACAAGGGATGTCCCTCACTTCTCTCTGCCAACTTAACATAATATGTCCAGCAACCTTTACTCACATGTCTCTCCCACGGACAGGCTTTCTGTGTCCTCAGCCAGAGAGCTACCTGCCCTCCTGGCTTCCCTTTTATATCCGCCCTCTCATTCACCTACATTAATCACCTAGCAGGTGGGAGACTCTGGTGTTACTTCACATAGGAAAGGAATCTAGGAGAAACAAACCTCCCTTCCACCACCAATCCTACATGAATGTCACAGTGCCCTTCAGCATACCAAGACATTTTGGACAATGCTATGCTTCCAATGTTGGGGGAGCAGTTTAGGGGAAGGCCCTTTTCTATTCCAGCGTGACTGTGCCCCAGAGCACAAAGCAAGCTCCATAAATAGATGTTTGGATGAGTTTGATGTGAAAGAACTTCACTGGCCCACAGAGCCGTGACCTCAACCCCATCAAACAGCTTTGGGATGAATTGGAACAGAGATTGCAATGTCGCAAAAGCCCCTGTTGGTGTAAGGTGAAGGTGTACCAATACTTTTGTCCATATAGTGTAAGTTTTGGGCATCATAAAAAGGTATGGTAATGTCCCACATTACACAACCTGGCATATTAAGAAATATAAAAACATTATGAACCATTCTTTTAGCACATGTGACCATGAAGATGATGTTAGCATTCCAATGAATTACCCCTTCACGTAACAGTTTATCACTTTCTCCCACATTCATTCAGCACTTGCTTCACTGACCTTAAAAGCCTCCTGTGCAGAGTTCAGGGAAAGGCTTGCATAAACTATAAGCAGGGGAAGTTATGTTACTCCTTTTTTTCTGTTATGCTTACAGTTTCCATAGAAGTATGAACAGGGAAAGGGATTAACTGGATTGCTCTCTAAATCCTTACAGCCATCCATAATAGAGAGGGGAAGTTAGCAAGCATGTATTTGCCACAAAGGAACAGCATTTAACATCACCAGATAAGCCAATTGTTAAAAGATTCCCTAATCAGCGCTCAAATACTAGAAAATCACACACATTATTCTCCTACTGTTATTGAGTCCGGCTTCGGTTCTCTTTTTTGTATTCCAAGAGAGCGGTTGAAATAAAGTTATCAACACATTATCCACTTAGATTTCATGGGCGATAAAAGCCAGGCACTGCCCATATAAAGCCCACGGGGAAAACCATTTGTCTCTGGCCAGCCTCAATGTTTTTCTTACTCTACCTAAGCAAGCAGACAGACCTTATGGGCATCATAATCAGCTCTGATGGATAGCTTCTACCAAATTCAACATCTCCATACCTTATTTATGGATTTATAAAGCCCACATCACATTCCAGATCACATTCCACAGTGCTGGTAAATGGGTAAACCCAACAAGAATTCATTGGGTAACAATTTGGACTCGCAGAAAAAAAAAAAAAAGTGAGGAGGGCCCTGCTCTTTCAGTCTAAAAAAAATAAAATAAAAATGTGGGTTTAACAGGCACCAGAAGTATGTGTAGAAAAAGCACCTATACATTATTATGTATTTTATAGATATACAGACTATATAATATTTTACAGAAACTTACATGACACATTCGTGTCCTCCCGACACATTCCCCCAGCTAGCTAGATAACATTGGGTGAGGATGCACACAACGGGATGGTGGTGTCCTTAAGTTTCATGAACCGGCCACACAAAGCTGGAATAACCAACTCAAAGCCGTAACGAGGTGATATGCATAATCTTAGGCAGAAATGGAAAGGCAGAGAACAACTGAAATATTCCGTGTATCCTTAGCAACAGACTGCATGTGATTATATCTGTATGTGACAGCAGGCTTCCTGTATGCAGAGCTGCAGGTGTTTATATAAATGCCAAACTCAGGAGGTGGAGGTGACAGTTCCAGTCATCAAGTTTGTTGACAGACCAGGTTCTAAGGATATCGCGTATGAGTCAGTCCCAGCCTGAACCGTCTGAGCTCACACTTCATAATGGGCCAGTGACAGATCAAACAGTATCGAGACATGCCCAGAATCCATGGTCACCTTGCAAAGAATAACAGGACGTGGTATGTTAGAGAGGTCTATGTCCTGCTGGAGGACCCAAGACTTTAAAGATGGGAACCACTAAGGTCTAGTGCCTTGTTTAGAACTGGTGGATGCTCCCATAACTGTTAGTGTGGGAAACGCAGTAATTAGGTTGTTTACCCTTTTCAAGTCGTCCTTCATCTTAAAACAACACCTATAAAACATGATAAGCAGCTTCCCTGTGGAAACAAAATGTCCTACAGCATTGCCTCTTCATCCAGGTCATCCGATAAGCTGGTGCTAGAATGCTTACGGACGGCCTTCTTTATAAACAGGAGCTGAACAAGCAAAGCATGTTAACATTTTAAGATTAAAGGGCTGTTTGCTTTCCTTGCCTCTGGGTTTTATAAATGTTTCATTTTAATTTAAATATTATTAGCTTAAGATGTCAACAGTTGGAGAAGTGTCTTGGCAAAAAGTTCTAAGAGTCTGTGTATCCAGTACCGGCCAATTATTGTTATAGGATGTTTAAAGAAACACTTCATTAAAAATGATTTGGTAACATTAACATCAGATTGTGCACAACATTCATTGTCCTTTTATTTCAGATATTGCGGTGACGCATATCACTGGAAAACCTGTTGTAAATGGATTGCACTGGACTACAGACTTGAACTGGGAAATATACGGCCTCCTCTAACGCACCCTTCTAAACTTTTCTCATCAACCTTTGCTGCAAAAGTTCCAGTATTCCAGCAGTCAACAGTTCCATAAATAATGCACTCTGATCTCAAAACAGCCCACTACATCTTCACTGTAAATGATCCCCACCATTCAAAGGAAAGCAGCTATACTGGTGAAAGAAGAAAGGATTTTTTAGACAATGTTTGTACCCTTCATTGAGCCGACGCAGAAACTGATGGCGTCATATACTTTTGGTACCCTGGAAGAAGATATCTCTGAAGTGCCAAAGGCATATTTTACTCTACATCTACATGTACATTGACCCAATAAAAAGGTATCAGCTTCAACTAAAAGACACAAACATGTACATCTAGAGAAAAGCAGAGCTGTTAATATATGTCTTCTAAAGAGTGCAGGCGTTACAGCGGACCTAATTACACCTTACTTTAGTATAGTCACCAGCATATCCAGAATCCTAAATGGAGACCCCATAACATAACCCCATAACAAAACCGTTTCATGATGTGAAGCCAGGACCTATATCTTTCCATCAAATGAGTGAAACGGAACATACCGATAGAAATAGCTTATAACAGGCATGAAAATCCTGTGAACGGAAGGTTAATACGACTGACATTTTAATGTTAAAATGTCCATGTACAGCGCTGCAGAATTTCAATAAATAAAAAGATAATTCTACGTGTCAGCATATCATGAAACCCAAATGAGTTCTTGCTATTCAAAAGTTAGATAACACGTCAATTTCTCATGAAATAAAGAACACTGCAAGCAATCATAATGTCTGCACGGGGTGGACACTGTGGCTGCAAGGTATTTTTGTGCTAAAATCCTCAAACCACTGTAACGACTTTAATGTTGCTTGTGAAAACTGAAATTTGAATCCATGAAAAAAAAAAAAATCCAGATGTCCTGCATGACATTTATTTTTAGACCCAGGGCTAGAACACTAAATAAATTCCTGTCGCTGTGGTAGTTCCCCCAAATCTTTTAAAAAAGGTCAAGTCACATCAAAAAAAACAACCAAAAACATACCATGTTCTTAAAAAAATACAATTGCCAGTGGCCCCCAAGGCAAGCCCGAAACTAGGGCAGCTTGTCAATGATGGCCCCTGCATATGCATAAAACACATACATATATATATATCAATAGACCACTCTAACTTCTGCTCTCAAGAGATACGTCTTATAACAACCATGAATGAAGAGACAAGTCCATCATGGCCACCAACCTTGCTGTTGATCCTGAAGAAGGCAAAAACCCACAGAGAATTTCCAAATGTGCCTCAAAAAAAAAGGGAAAAAAACTCCTGCTGGACTCCAAAATGTCAATCTGATTTCCCGCTGGATCAACAAGCGATAATGAACCCTGTCCTTATAATCAATTATTTCTGTGTATCTTTGCTAAAATGTCAAGCCCGTATTTAAAGGCATCTATTGAATTTGATATCACGTCTGCGGGTAGCGAATTCCACATCTTTAAGTAAAACCTCCTTTCTTCAAGTGTGAAGAGAAGATGTCATGTTCTTTGTACAGTGCTATTAAAGAAACAGGTCATCAGACATACTGTCCCTGTATGCGTTTGTATAATCCTATTATATCCCCTCTAAGATGATTTTTTCCTCAATGTACACAAAATCAACTTCTCTAGCCTTTCTTAATAACGAAGGTGTTCCATTCTTCTAATTTATTTAGCACAATTTAAATAATATAAAGAAGCACAAAAATGTTACAGAAGGAGAAAGCTTATCATCCGACATATACACGGATGGGCTGGCGTTGCCCTCTGAGCTGGTCCAAATTCTTTAAAGAGGGCTTGCCAGCTATGGGAGGCAGGAGCTCAGTGGGGTCATGTAACGCAGCGTTACCCGCCCCATATTAGTAGTGTGAGTAGGGCTGAAATCAAGCCCCAAGTGTGAGTGTGCACGTATAGGGATTTTAGCTTTACTAGCCACCTTGACCAAAAGGTGACAGCCCTCCCCTGCTTACACAGTGGCTACAAGATTACACTCGTTAAGTATGGTATTTTTTGTGAATATGAGTTGGGGTGCGTTTACACCGTAGCCAATAACGATATCACTGTGATGCATGCTACTGGAGCATCGGTTCCAATTATCACGGACTTTAAAAGGAAGCCATTAATTCAAGAGCGTGCTACTAAGCGCTGGTGAAGCTTTAATGCTTAACATTCAGCAGTAAAAATCCATGAAATAGATTAGCGAGGTGGCATAGGGTGGCATCCTGCGAGTTGCCTGCGGGACTCTCAATAGTACCTTTGTAATTAGGGCAATGTGAATAAAAGCGTTTCAGGAGAGTGACAGCTTGGCATGACCTAGCTGATGCTGTCATATCCCAGTGGGGGAAACAAACTCCAGCAGAGGATCTATTTTTAGAGGCAGCTCTTTCGTTGCTGGAGGTCTGCCAGAAGAGCTAGGATGTGACAGGATGATAAAGCATCCCCACTTTACAGCTCAAGTCACAGCGGTCACAGGAAGCGGGGAGCCGGGGCTGCAATGTGACCTGTGCGAACATGAGACAGCGAGTACGCGTTCTTACGAAGCTGTACTCCAGGGAAAGCTGGAGGCTTCGTGTAGGGGGTCTGATCTACATAGTAAACAATAACACTAAACAAAAAATAATCTGCCGCTGCCGCCTCCCCCACCCCGCCTTCTGTGCCATCTGCTGGGTATTACAACAGGAAGGGGGGCAGCACTTTTTTATATAAACTCTTGGACACACAGTAAAACTGGACATTGCGGGAGTTTACTGGCTTTGTGTGTTGTATAAAAAAGGTTATTATATATGGTTAATGACCTTTGTATGTTTGTCTGCATACCAAGAGACTCCATAAAACCGTATTGAGGAATCTGACCAAAATTGCCTTGGAAAATACTATTATTTTTTGTTTATATAGTGCCAACAATTACCCTGCTTGCAAGATTATAATGTAGAGGCCGCTACTGAAGCTGAAGGACCTCCTTTCCTACTGAATGCTTGCCATAGGTACCATGGTTAAAATGCCTCTACAACTACTGTACTTCCCTGTAAGCAACCTAGTTGGGCCCTTGGACTAAAGCCGCAGGTCCAGGGTGCCTTTAAGTCATGGAGCGCTGGGGTTTGATCTCGGATCCTGCGATTCTGCAGGGAGGAGGCCGTGAAGGCAGCTAGGGGGCACTGTCCTTGGTCAGACTCTGGCCAGCACCCAGGGTAAATACGTCACTGCCCCCTGTTATTATATTGTTAACTGTAAAGCACGAATGAGAAAAAATATTCAGAAAACACCTTTCATTTCATAAGCCTCAGCTTTAAAACACCCAGCCATAGCTGGACAGAACGGATACGCGCATCTTGACAGTATTCCTTCCACCGAAAGACGCGGCATACCGACTAAGATAAAAGAACCAGGTTCTGCTAATGCCTGCATTCCTATAATGGATTATAGAGTGGAATTAAACCAGCCTGTTCTACATGTTGGCATTTTTCATAGATATACACTGATCTCCACCGACTCCGGAGTCCCCATGTCATCTAGCCAAGCTAACAGCATCATCGTGTATTTAGATACTGCCAACCATGCATGCGGTGCTTTACTTACAGAATAAAATGCACAAATGAAAACATGGATTACTTTTCAAAACTGGAGTTTGAACCCAAAAATACATGTTGTAATATTTCTGAGACCCGCAAAACCCAATCTATAAATCCCACTGCAATCAAAGGAAAATACTAAACTGACCTCACCAGATCTCACAAAGTGACATTTAAACCAAATCGTTCTATATGAATATATATGAATATTACCTATGGATACCAGTTAAACTCTTTTGACTGACGTGTTAAAGAGACAGCATGACGGTGAAGAATGCATATACTATCCAAGCATGTGGGGGTCTCTGTAAACCCGCACACAAGTCAGCACTGGAGCTGGCTGGAGGAGACTATTCTATGAATGCACGCTGGTGGCTTAACACATCTCCGGTAAGCCAAGGAGCTTGGGGGCTTACGGGCAAATGCATAGGAGGTATTCTACTGAACACGAGAGTAATTATTTCTGAGGACTTAAAGCTAAGCAGTGTGCTGGTTTGTATAGATAGAGGCATTAGTGGCAGAAAGGGAGGCGGCCGTGCGGCTTTACAGACCTCTGGTATTATGTACAGTCCTGGAGACCCCCTCTTCAGAAGGCCATACACGTATTGGATAACGTTCAGAGGAGGGCAACTAAAACGGTAAATTGTCTGCACAATAAAAAATGGAAAGAAGAGAGAGGCAATGTGATAAAGTCCTGTATCTATTACATGGTAATAGTACAAGAAGGGAGTTTATTTCAGAGAAGGTTTGCTTCTCCCCATTTTCCTGCCTCCCACAAAGAAAGAATAGTATTTTAGCAAATATATTATTTTTATTATTTATTGTTTTATATAGCGCCATCAAATCCCATAGCGCTGTACAATGGGTAGACAGGACATAACAAGTAGTATGTAACATAAGCCTATAAGTAATTTTTATGCAGAAGACTGAAACACTGATGTCTTTTCTCCAAGCACTAACTTAGGACTTTGACTCCTGCATATGAGTGCACTTCATACATGCGCACACACATACATACATACATATACACGCGACACTTGAAATATTACATAGCCCTAAAATAAATGAAGCTCTTAAAGAAGGATGCATGTATGTGGAAAATTCATGTACCTCTTGCTCTCAGTACAAAGAACCACGCACTCAGCCTCTGACAACCCAACGATCAGGGGGGAAAAAACTCCTTTTCTGAAATTGTTTCCCGTTAAAAGTAAAAATGTGCAATACCAATTATATCTTGTCAGATCACGGTGTTAAATCTAACCTTTTCATGACAACCAGTTATTTTCACACTTGCAAACTAAGCACAAACCCATAATTAGAACTTTGTCAATGAAAACCAGAGGTAGGAATCCAAACACTCAGCCAGACGAGCAAATGCCCGGGGGGGGGGGGTCAGGTCTTTCATGAACGGCTATTTTTGGAAGATGGTATTTAAGAAGTATGTTCTGGCTGCCTAGAAATTATATAATAACCACTGAAACAAGTTTTCATAAAGAAATGGAAGGCTAGTTATTTATTAGATGATCTAAACAAACAATTAGCCATCAATGTACAGCTGTAGGGCAGATAACGGCACAGAAAAGTCTTAAAGAAAGTACATTTTAACCCAAGATCATCGACATAGCTGCAGGCAGCCTGGCTTCTTGTGGGGGTTTTTTGGCCACAAAAGATTTCACTTTAATTTGAACAGCAAGATCTAGTAAAAGATCTAGAAAATACAAAGCACGCTATTATTGGACAATTCCTAAGCAAGGGTTAATCAACAGTTACAGTTTCTGGAGCCAGAGAGGCCCTTTGGGGCCGGCACAGAGCTTAAAATACATGCGGGAAAGAGAAGGGTTTAGAGACCGCATGTTCTTTTGTAGGAATAGTAAAGATCCCGCAGGCAGTTACGGGATGAACAGCAGTGCTTTCTCTGTTGGATCCTCTCCCTTCCTAAACCCCTGTCCATTCCAACGCAGACAGAATTTATTTCTATATATAGCTGCTTCACCTAAAGGGCCCGGACTGCTGATTAACAAACGGCCTGTTTATTGTGGCTGCTGAGCCATACCGTCGCACCGTTAAATCATACTTGCACCCCTTGTCAGGACTCGTACAGCGAACTTCAGTCCTGCTAAATATCAACGCGACTTGCCGGGGAGCCGCAGATTTATTAAATGCCCGCACTTCTGCATTTAGCATTGGTATACGTAAACGCAAAGCCGTAGATCCAAGCTACCGCAATCCATACGCACATGAAGCCAGGAACGGGGAAAAGTCGTATAAAACAGCGCCTACTTTAAAATATTCTCAACCATATTCCAAATGCGATTCACGCCGTTACGGCTAATGCTGAACGTGAACAGGACTGCTCACCAACTTCACTATGTACCATTTTAGAATCACGTCGATATTGTTACGCAGGCGTAGAGATGTCAATTTCCGGAGATTTTGAGGCCATGGGGAGAAAAAACTTCAAATTTTAGAAAAAAAAAATATTACAAATGCAGAGTGGATTAGATTTACAAATTGGAAATCATTTTGTTGCGTTGCAATGTATAGAAAAGTATTAGGCTTGTAATAAAATGACAGCTTGTTCAGTAAATAATAAACTAAATTTGCTTTTTAAAACGTTTTTTTGTTACAAATGGAACAAGGTGTGTATCTTTTAAGAACATTAAAGCTATACACGAGAACTGGATGCTGGTCTCACTTTTCTACCGAGAGGAGGAGAAGAAAACCCAACTTACTGACCAGACTCAGACTACAGGTAAACATTACACTGTGCCGGGGAGAACATCGTTAAGATAAAGGTTAGAAATATAACAAACTTAAGCTCTTAAGAATATTCCACACTATTCCCCCCCCCCCCCCAATTTTTCTGGAAGAAAAAAATAAAAAAAAACTACGTAGGGGGGGGCTCTTCCCCGTAACCCTGTTAAGGAGACGCTGAATTCCATGAACACAGACTTTTTAACACATACGGTAAACCGGGTTCGAACATACAGAATGAATATTTTGCATCACGCAACCGGTTTCTAGGCAACCACCATCCCTAGGTTTCTGGAAGCCTGCCAACTAGATGATAAAAAGAGAAAGTAGAAGGAAAACGAGTACCATTAATTTCCTTCAAGCCGGGCTAAATCAATCCCAACGTGTGGCGTATTACTGCACAGAGTGATAAAAAACATGTCGGCGAATTCCAGCAGCCTCCTGACACGCGGAACCCTTTGCGGCAGCTCAGCTGAGAGAGACACCATCGGTAGCGGCCCTTCTTCCCTTTAAAGTTGCTCCAGCGGCGCGCATGTTTTAGACATCGTCGCAGCGCTCACTTGTATTTGCAAGGGGAAAAATGAGGCATGGCTGGTTCGGTGGAAGATCAAAGTGATCCCCGGCCAGCGGGAAGAGGAGGAATAAGTCAGAGATGTCCAACGGTTTTATTGCTTTCGTTTAGTAAGAGCTGCTGGCCATGAAAGGGCTTTCTCGCTGGTATTGTAGATTCGGAATATCTCAGTTACCTGCTGCAATAAATCTGATCTTGAAAGAAAGGAGCAGGGCTCTCTCCACCAAATGTATCGGTTTGTCTTAGTCTGTCAATTCTTGTCTTGTCATATCCCTTGAATTTATGTATTGTATTAAGCGCTGCGTAAACTGTTGGCGCTATATAAATAAAAGATAATAATAATAAATAAGAATAAAGGCATTTTTATTGCAAAATGGCACGAATACAGAAAGTTGGTTAATAAACAGCGGCACATGAAATGCTGTCATTTTAGAAGGTTTCTGATTAACTTTTTTGGGCAAAAGCACACTTGTACCTATGAGTGAGGGTTACTGGATATAGTCTCTAGATCGGCACAAACATATATAGGTGGCCGCGCCGCTCACACCAAGCGAGTATAAATAATGCAAATAATACCAATTCAATGTAGCTTCAAGGAAATACGAGCAGTATCTAAAATTCTATCATAGAACAAAGAGAAAAGAAAAAAACATCATAGTGTAGCTCATCAAAATAACTGTGTATATATATATCTAACAGGCAAATTGGACCCTTACGTTTGGTGGGGCTTATTGAAGCCCATAAACCGCGTAGGGGGGTGAGCGGGAGGGATTGTTCGTCTCCCGAATAGATTTTACTCTCCACCGTGGAATTATTCAAAGCTTCGTGATCTCGGAAAGAGAGAAATCCAGGTAACTACTCCCAAATTCTTCAAAGCACAGATCCGGAGGCGAGGGTGAGATAAAGATGAATACTGGACCGGTCGGAACGATCGGAAGCGAGGACCACGCCGGAGTCACACAACAGCAAAAGACGACAATTCAACTCAACGCTATTATTGTTTATATACATAGCGCCATCATATTCCATAGCGCTGTACAATGGGTAAGTACATACCATGTCATATATAACAATCTGATTTACAGAAACAACAAGTGAGGAGGGTCTTGCTCAAAGAGCTTACAATCTATAGGTGGCGGTCGGGATAAGAACATTACTCGAGAAGGACAGTGTTATTGCCTCAGCTGTCAGTTCTGTTCTACCGCTGTAGACCCTGAAATCTGAAACGTCTGCAAAGCCATAAATGAATCAATCGTTACTGTAACTTCTAGCCGCAGACACAGACAGCATATAGCGATCTCAAATTCTGGTATCCTCACTTCCAGCATCGCACTCGTAAAAAGAACTACACAAGGACGGCTTAAGTGTTTATATTAAACACTTTCTCCTTTTTAAACATTTCTTCATGCGGTTAACAACTTTTGCATACGTGTCTAACGGCACGACTATCCCAAAGGTACAGCTACAAGCTATAAAATTGGGGCACCAAAAGTGTACATCACGCGACATGTTTGGGCTCACAAGAAGGGCCATCTTCTGTACTACGGGTTTACATTTGATCCAAGCAACAGGAATACGATGAAGACTTATACAATGATGGCAGCAGCCGAGGACTACTGTGTGTAGCCACAAATGCCTTAAAGGTGCCACAGGCTCCAGGTACAAGGGCAAGAAAGGTTAAGGATCTCTAGAATGGCAGTACATTCAGCTCTCATATGCACTTCAATGCATACAAGTGTAACCTTATAAATTAATGCAATATCACAAGAGTTTCGCACAACTAACTTTAGCAAGGACTGAAAACGCTATAGCAAAAAAAAAAAAAAAAAAAATACACCACAAAAAGTGGGCCAGAGAACTTTTTTTTTATTTTTTTTTTTAAAGTAAGTTTTCTGCAAAATAGTGTTCTTTTCGCCATAAGGAAGCTGATACATTTTAATGGCCGCATAAGATAGATACAACGTTATATAAGCTTCTGGGACCTTTTAGGTCTCTTCTTCAGATAGATTTTCCCTTACTGCCATAGCAACCAATTGAAAACTGCAGGATCATTCCATTGGCTGCTATAGTTAGAACATCATTCTTTAAACTCGATTCAGAATCGCATAATCCCCACTGTACGTGGAATCCGTGGATCAGAAATCTACTTGCGATATATAACGTGGCTGCACACGAGCTACAAATGGCAGCCTACATGGCGGTAAAGTACTCTCGAAAACAGATACCTGTAGAAAACCGGCGCTAAATAAATGTTTAGCTTAAAACTACAATGCATGGCGTACCGAGGCTCCTTTCCCCTCCTTCTGTAGGCAAGGAAGAGGGGGAGGGGAGGATACACAGCGGCCAATGGGTTAATTTAAAACAGGAAATGGTTTGCTATTTAAAGCAATGCTCCGTTTTCCCTTCCTAGATATCATATAGCAATGCGTAAACCGCTATATAATCCCTAAAAACACATCAGGGCGGAACGCACATTATCAGGATAAGTTACCCCGAAATGCAGAATAAACATGCTTATTTTACATTAAATACCGGAGGAAGAAAAGAGCTGCACAAAACATTCTCACGCAGAAAAGAAAAGCAACATTTAGAATGGCGAGGAAAGGATCTAGAAGAACACGATCATTTTCTTCATTAAATTATGCTTGTAACAATGCAAACACTAGGAATTCACTTATATTATTATTTAGATTGAAACACCTAAGAAAGAAGAATATAATATATATATATATATATAAAATATAAAAATAAAAGAGTGAATGGATTCTCCAATTCTAATGAGTAGTCCTAAAATGCACCAGGGGCAATAGAAACCTCTTAATCTGAAGTCCAGGCCTGGAAGTCGTAGAGTTAACTCTTTGCAATGTCCTGAAACAGTTAATGCCTTCAAGGCAAGCGTCCTCCGCACATGCCTCAAAATGTGCTTGAAAGTTGTAAAGAACTTCTAATTTAAAACATTTTTTGTGTGTGTTCTGGACCGCCAGTTTCTAAAAATAAGTCATGAGAATAAAACTGCTGGAAGGGAAACACATCGCAGAGTTTCTTTATTTGAGACATCTGTGGACATCATGGAAATTGCACTGTACACCACTACTGTAATTACGCGCATGTACGACAAAAATAAATATCCTTATAGCGCTTACTCGGCTTAACTAGGGCACGAACCTTAAAAGGGACGGTCCCCTCGCAGCCTCGGCGACAAAACATGCATATTAAAGCACTCGGTATCCCATAAGAGCCCATTTGGCCCATAAGAGCCCCCGGCAATCTCACACAGACCAGCGTTAGAACGGACGAGCCGTGAGCACTGGGTAAGCAGGAGATGGGTTCAATCCCTCCATGGCAACGTAAAGGGGATACTCAACCGCCATATGCTTTATGATGGAGTGTCTCCTTAAGCCAATTCGCCTCCTCAGGTTGGCGAGGGGGTGCTTTATAAGAATAAGAAACCCAAGAGGCAACCTGCCTGGTTTTGCCGAGACCTTTTGAGGCCATGTCTGTGACTTCCAGGATTTCGTTAGAGTTGCAGTAACATGAAAGCACTCCTCTTTTACCAACATCTTACCAAATACCGTACAATATTTAGATCAATGACAGTGTAAGACTACGAGTATTGGACTGTCGGCACTCAGGAACCAGGCTTAATTGTAAATAGCGATGAAATGTAGATCATTTTTATTGTCGGATCCGTAATCCCATAAGATCAATGCAGACCAGTAGAAAATATCAAAATGAAAAAATAAATAGAAAATTGGGAAAGTAATATATGTAAATAATAATAATACCCGTATCAGGTAGGCCATTATCAAACGGAAGGTCCTACGTGCATCTGACAAATTCACCCTGCAATCAGGCGAACGCTTAACGTGTTTCGCGCATACTGCTTTGTCAATAATGCCAGTATTGGTAAACTTAATTCTACACGTTTCCGTCTCTTTATTTTCAGAAGTATCACTCAGGAAAAGTTCATGATTTAAAGATTCTCAGACTAATATAACATTATTCATTTTGCCTAGAAAAGCCTGTGTTCTGTTCTAGCATACTTCAGCCATTTAGGAGATATTTTTTATAGTTTCACAAACAGAACTTATTTGAGCCGTCTATTCATAATGTTGTGTTGCAGCACCAGACCTTTCAGTTATACGGCAGATTTTTAAAAACATAAAGACTAATAAATTCAGAAAGCGTGGCCAGTTGCACACAAGTAAATGTGTCGTAAATACAGCAAAACCGTAGCAGATCGCTCCAACAATTGGCATAAAAAAACGTGTTAAATCGCTGAAACGGCTTAACGTTGGTAAACAGCCATTTGTAAAAGGGATATAAAACATATTTTTTGTCTATTGATAACTAAAGCCCCCCCCCCCAGTGAAAGGCTCACTTTTCAGCATTATGTCAGAATACCCGTCTGAAAGGATTTTTAAGTAAAACTAGCCGTTTGCGTTAAATATCTTGCATTTAATACACAACTACAACATATCTTAGGTTTATTATTTGTGACATTTAACGTCACCCGTTTTCAAACAATTATTATTATAAACCAATAAAACGGAACATTATATTGTAGTTTAGCTTAAATGACTAATGAAGGTTAAATGAGTTTATTTAGACAGAGGGCATATTGGAAGACCATCTCTACGGTGCCCTGTAGTGGGTGATCTGACCCTCCTCGAAAGTATAAGAGGAGACAGCACCCTCCTCCACCAAACTAGCCTGTCCGTTTGATGAGCTATTCGATTATCCCAAAAGATTCAGGCGATGACCGTAACCCACATAATATCATCATCCCCGGCAGCGGGGATCACAGGCGGGTTGGGGAGATCACAGGATCTGAGGCCCCTGACCTCAACGTCATCGAGTCTGTCTGGGACTAAATGAAGAGAGAAGCGACCGAGGCAGTCTACGTACACAGAAGAACAGCGGTTAGTTCTCCAAGATGTTTGGAACGACCCACCCGTCCACGTTAATAGTACCTAGAAGCGTACCTAGAAGAAGCCGTGCTCTTTTGAAGGCAACGGGTGGTTACACCAAATATTGATTTGATTTCAATTTTTCTTCTGTTTATTCACTTTGCGTTTTGTTAAATGATAAAAATAAACCATTAACACATCTTTTTATTTTCAGCACTTCTACACCTGCCTAAAATGTTTGCCCTGTACTGTATATCAGTTATCGCCTTCAGTAAAGACCGATTTTATTCGGGTTTTCAAAACCAAGTACAGCTCATATAAGAACATAAGTGAATAAAGGTATGAAATGAAATGTTTTGGAGCGGTTAGCTTCAATAATAAAAAAAACACTAGTTATCCATCTCCTAAAAGCATACAAAATGCAGCAAGCATCAGAATGAGGAACCTTCGCATCAGCTGGAGGTTCCACAAATAACTTCCTTGACCTACGCAAAGTCTCTTTCCGGTGGGGCCGACAGGCTTCGCTTTAAACAGTGCAACAATTTCTGAATATAGGGAGGGGGCATCTTTTCTAAAAGGTCTGCCTGGCTGTGATTAATGTATAATTTGAATATTTTCTGGTTTTGAGTGCATGCCAGGTTCCATAGGAGCGAGCAGTTACGCCATGACAATGATACTGTCATTTAAATGTGCTTGGTATGGGGCAGGCCAGAAGTGATCAGTGCAGACAGCGGAGCACAGTGTGCGTTACTCACTAAACAGTACGTTATAGGTTAATGGTAATGAAATGGAACATTTCCCCTTTACATTAAAACTTTGCCTTATACAGGGCCAACCTGCGAAGGAGAAACTAGCCTGCGAGTAACCCATCATAATGTATAACCTTGCTTTGAGAACAGATCATCATAAAATCACAGAATCTGCTCTGAGCCCAGTTATCTAGAAGGGGTTAAATTATTTACAGAAACCAGTAACGGCACATAAAGGACAATGCCGCGGAATCATTAAGTATCTTTTCTCAGCAATGCTTGTGCCTTTCCTTCCCTTTTCTCGGGGTAACAGAAAACCCGCCAGGAACGAATCTCTTCGTAGAAGCCATCGGACAGAATTAAACAAAGAGGCGCTGATGTAAAACGAGTTCCTTTTCTGAGAAGGAACAAACTGCTATGCAATTAATTTAGAGGCTATTGTGATTCATTAACCGCCTGCTTATTTACAGTGTTAACAGCTAACGTCCAAAGCAAGAGCGGACGGGCACAGTACTAGAAAACACTCATTTTGAGTATTTTCGTGCCGTGTTGCGCTGGTCACTGTGAATGTATTTGATTCATTTCACTGGCGTTTTACTTCAAATCTAACACAAGTGAGTCTAGGATTTTTGTTGAGACCTTTACATCTTCAATTCAAGGAAACACAAATAAAAGAAAATACTTATTTTTTTTTTAGAAGTTATAATGTTGCAGAAGAAAAAGCTGTAAGCTAGCCCACATGCTCCTTTACAACAAAAGTGTAATAGATGTCATATGTTCTTTACGCCGGGGACTTGGATGGTGAGGAGCAGATGGTGACTACATTAAAGAAATGCAAACAAGTTTCAAAAGATATTAGGCAGGTGCATTTAAAAAGTTGCTTCACACATTAAAAAAGCAACTTCACCAAAAACGAAATAAAAAACGCAAAGCAATGTACCAATTAAACACAATAACACACACACACGGTAACATAATACATATTTCTGCGCACACCACAACGCACCGATATATCAATATATTTTTGTTCCCCGTGCAAGCATTATGTCCTGGCGATCTTTTCCCATCTGGACATGCAAACCCAAAGGAAGTTTTCAGCTTCGGCTTTATTTGGATGAAAAGGTTTTAGCCGCTACTATTTTTAGTTGTTTTCCATGACTTTACCATTTACTTCCTTAAATAGACATTTGGATGTTTATGTGGGACCAACAGAAATCCAAGGGTTCATGGTTAAAAATCGCCGCACTTCACTAGGTACCTCCCAAGAATTTCATGCCCCATTATTTTACAATGTTTTATTAATAGATACGCAATCCATTGATGAGCCAGCCTTATTAATCCTCCAGAACCCACATTTTGGGATAATTAGTTTACTGGCATTTAGTGGAAATCTGATGATCAAAATGGAGTTTGTTTCAAACTATTGCTTCTATACAGTACTAAAATAAAAATGTCACCAATGGAAACATTTATTGAGCTTAAAAAATAATAATAATGTATTTGACGTCTTAAGGCTTTTTGGGATACAGTGTTTAAAAGTGGTTATTTTAGACTACAACTGTTGTGGGGCTCATTATATAAAGGACAAACATCTAATTAAAAGATACTGTATAATCGGCTAGTTAGGAGGAGCAAATTAGGTGCACGCTGGCAAATAATCAATATCAGCTATAAACGGGCAATGTTAGAAAACTTCTATTTTAAAATATATATATCCAGCATGTATTTACTATTCATATGCTTTTACAAATGGTTAGTTTAGGTTTAAAAAAAATAAAATATAATATATATACACACATACACACTATAAATATATATATATATATATATATATATATATATATATATATATATATATATATATATTTATTATTTTATTTTTTTTTATTATATATTATAATATAGTAACCTAACCTGGAAGACACGTGTGAATTCCCAGCTGGTTGGCAGCAAAGACACAGTGATGTAAGTAGATTAACGAGTTTGTGAAGATGGTGCGACCGCGCTGACAATTAGTCCTGGTGGCACAACATGGAGGCACCAGGCAATCCCTATCCTATTTCATACATCAGAGTCCGATTACCAGCAGAGTTCCTACTTGCAAGACATTCGCAATAAAAGCACATTAAAAAGTAACCAGTTCTTGGAAAGCCAGGGGCCTTTGTATAAAAGGATCTTTAAACCATCTCTCCAGCTATTTTATAATAATAGGAGTCCCAAAAATCTCAGCAATGGCGTTAGCTGGGGTCTACTGTGATTCACAGCCTTTTCTGTGTTGCTACAAAATAAAAATAAATGCAATAACGCTAAACTATTTAAAATCTGAAAATCAATACATTGATTGGTAACCAAAGTGACTGCACGGTTATAAAAGATAGCAAGAAATATAAAAAATATTAAAGTTACTTCTACGCGAGTAAACTCATCATGGCTGCACCTTCTCTATACAATGCAGAACTTTATGCACAGCTCATCCTTTGTCACCCAAAGAGTTAATGACACAGATCACTGCTTCCTAGAGGCAATTTCACTATAATGCATTCTGGAGATAATGGTGTTTAATATTTAACATATTCAAAGAGCATATTCCTCATGTGGATGGCAGCAGCCTGCCTTCTGACTTCCTTACAAAGCTCATAAAAAACACACAACTTCGTGAAACCACTCTCTCGCTTATTTCAATTACCAACACAGGAACACGACAGAGAGCGGCCGCTAACTTTCAAGTGATGGAGCGCGATTCGCTTTCTTAGAAAGCATCGTTTTATAGCTTATATTTGTTCAGATGAGCTACTCGAGTTGGGTTTTAGATGACACCGGAATAGCGATATAAAGGGCGTAGTATCTGTGCCAGTAAAGTAACCATAGTACTTCATTTATAAGTTAGATTTTTTTTTGTCCAGGCAGAACTACTACACATAAATAAAAAAAATTTACTTTGCCAAGCAACGGTATAATAAAACTAAAGCGGAATTCAGAAAAAAAAAAAAAGCCAGTTTCGCTAAATAAGCATCAAAGAAGAGTAAGATGCATTACCAGCTTCCTAGAAGAAAGCAGCACAGAGCATTACATACGTACCTCGAGGCAAACATTTACGGTGTGCGTAGAGGAATTCCAGAAAAGGATAGCTTGCTCCCACATTTACATATGCCCCAAGTCCGGAGCGCTATGCAGAACGAGATTCAGGACCCAAGTGCTTTATAGAGGAGGCAAGGCGAGGAGAGCCGGTTCCTGCATGCCGAAGACTACTGGCGACGGTCCAAGATGGGGAGGCTCTCTTCGGCTAGAAGCTCGGAGAAAGTCCTGCTACAACAGCATCGCGTCGGCAGAGCATTACGCGGAGACACCGAGCGCTTGAGCTTTTAACCAAAATACGGAGCTTCACCAGTACCAAAAAGGAACGTACATGCGGCTTGATCTAATCTGCCATTTAAACAAGATTTCTACATAATTGATCCACGCAGCAAATGTAATTTGCAAATTGAATTTGGCTACGGTTTCATAATGTCCATTAATGCAGCTTTTCTTTGTAACAACCTTTTATACTGTTTAGAGTTCAAACAGACACAGTTTGTAATTAGATGTGATCGATCCTAAAATATGGTAAATGGCACTATTACGGGAGAAAACGCGGCCTCTCATTTCCTCCGTAATTATAAGTACTAGAAAAGAGAGATAACAGCCCTTTATCGGTTCATATCAACATCTCCATCTGCAGAAACAAGTCCTCCCAGGGACCATACTGCACTGAAACATAAAAGCCATCGCCAAGAGGAACCTAACCAGACAAGGCAATTTAACCAACTGCGATTAAATCCAGAACAGTCTGCCCTAACACCTGCTCTTCTGGACTCCAACATCACTAGATAAATGACACCTGTCAAGAGAGAAGAGCAAAAACACAAGAGAGGAAGGACAGCGTGTGTGTGTTATATACATTATATATATATTATATATATACACACACACACACACACACACACACACACACACACACACACATAAACACATGCATATGCACACACACTTTCACCTGTAGGACCAATTTACACAAGAGGGAAAATAGCCGGGTGTTGCTCAAGTGGCTTCATATTTATATGGTTATTGAGGGCCAAAGCAATACGTCTTATATTATTATATTTAAGCAACCACGCTCAAGAGACTGATCTGCGTATATATCTTCGGTCGACACCACAAGTTATTTTGGTTTTGGCAGCTCGCTTAGTGAAGAAAACATAAGAACTTCATAACAAAAAGATGATTGTTATTCGTCATCATTGACATAGCATCTTGTTATTTTCCTCCCCGCGAATCTTCTTTGTGTCTATAAAAGGTGAAGTCTACTAGTAACCGATGGTCTACATGCCATAAAACAGCTAATAATCAGCCCTACCATATTTTAAAAAAATCCTGCTCACTGGGCATCTACTGAAGAAAACTAAAGCCAGCCAGCAAGTAGATTAACGCAGCCCTTTTAAAAATGTACGTTTTAATACAGCATCTTACTCTCTGTGATTTATCATTTTATTACTACATTTTATTTATAGAGGAGCTCCATAGCGCTACAGATCCAGGTCTTTATTACATCGGGACACGCAGGACCGGCGCATACACCATTCCCCAGCCTGCCAATACCTTTTTTGGGTTGGTGGCACAACAGTCTGTTTAGACTACTTTAGGCATCAGATGAAAACAGTGCCCTTCTTTTGGGGAAACAAATTTTTTTTTCTTCCACGTGTACTGCGCATGGACGGGACCTGGACCCACGGAGAAACCACTGTTGAATTTGGTGAGAGTCTCAGCATCTGCAGCCATCATCCTTACTGTGCCAAGGCAGGACATGTTATCCCGGCGCTCTGCCCGTTAAGAACAGACAGGGCCAGCTACAGAAGGTTACGGAGGCTACGCTAGCCAGGCACAGGCCTCCTTAGAGTAAATGGGCCAGTTGTGTAGATCAAAGATATTCCTAGTAACCCATTGAGGAGAAGACTCCCCGACTGGCAAAATATGCCACTGAGCACAATGGCATACTACCGTATTTTTCGCTCCATAAGACGCAGTTTTTTTCCTCCCAAAGTAGGATGAAAAATCAGCCGCGTCTTATGGAGCGAAGATGCAGGCAGGGAGGGGGGGGGGCAACGATATACCGTATTGGCTCGAATATAGGCCGCACTTTTTTCCCCCACTTTAAGACTTTAAAGTGGGGGTGCGGCCTATATTCGGGGTCTAGCGCTCGACGCCCGGGACATGCAGTCCCGGGCGCCGGGCAGGCAGCGGGGTTAGGATACAGATCCCCCGCAGCGGTGCAGGGGACCTGCATCCTACTCCCCGATACGCTCAGACAGCCTCCCCTGCCAGCACTTCCCACGGGGGGGGGGGGGGGGTACCGGCACGGGAGGTTGTCTAAGCGCATCGTGCGGATGCGTTTTACCTCTGCACCCCCCGCGGACTTACCGGAGCAGACTCCCGGGTGTCTTGCGGGGTCAGCGGGGGACGTCTACGCAATACAACTTCCGGTGCCGGATGTGCCGCACCGGAAGTTGTATTGCGTAGATGTCCCCCGCCGGCCCCGCAAGACACCCGGGAGTCTGCTCCGGTAAGTTGGGGAGGGGGGGGCAGAGGGGGACAGTGGCAGCGTATCTCGGGGAGGGAGGACAGTGGCAGCGTATCTCGGGGAGGGAGGACAGTGGCAGCGTATCTCGGGGAGGGAGGACAGTGGCAGCGTATCTCGGGGAGGGAGGACAGTGGTAGCATATCTCGGGGGGCGGGGGGGGCAGAGTGGCAGTATGTTTTTTGGTGCTTTTTTAAAGAAAAAACTTTTTCTTTAAAAAAAGCACCAAACTTTTAGGGTGCGGCCTATATACGCAATACGTATATCCGAGCCAATACGGTACTCACCAAAAGTGTCCCGGACAGTCTCTGTCTCGCTTCGCCGTCCAGGGGAGGTCTTCATCTGGAGACCGCCGCCTCTCCTCTTCTCTGGTCCGTTGCGACGGCTAAGGGCGGACTGGATGGAGAGGACGGGGGGATTTGACGCAAGCGCCGTGTCACGTATGGCGCCGGCGCATGCGCAGTACGGCGCTTGTAGTCCAACTATACTTCCCATCATGTCTGACCAGCTTTTTTCTGTGCAGGCATGACGGGAGGATGATGTCCTTTTTTTATAGCCCATTTTTTAGCTCAAAATATTTTTTCCTTTTTTTTCTCCTCTAAAATCTAGGTGCGTCTTATCAGCAGGTGCGTCTTATAGAGCGAAAAATACGGTATATAATGTGAAGTGAGGGAGTTGCGACTATCCTCCAAACTCTGCCAACTCTCCCTTTAATGTTAAACCTTTTAAAATCGATCAAGGCATCCTCTGTATCACTTATCATGGGAAAAGAACAATTTTCGCTAATCTCCCTCTGCATTTATGATTCATTATGAAAGCCAGCACATATGCACACACCAAACATAAACAGAGTTTGATCACAACAAGACAGGCGTGTTTATATAGGATATTGGGCTCATATTAAATTATTGGTAAAATCTGAGCCATGCAGCAGCTCCCACGTTCTATTAATGTCAGTTAGAGCTCAACGGTTTTTCTTTCTTTCTTAACTTTGAGGTCAATGTATTAAATCAATGATATTAAGAATTATATTGTCCCACATACTGCAGGTAGCAGGCAAGAAAGGTCAAAGCAAGACAAGGTTTCGCTCGTTGGGCCACCCTAAGCTATCCTCAGTGCCCCCACCCATTTACTTGACAATACTAGACCAAAAGGTTGACATTTTATCACAAGAGATCACAAGCGTGCAGAATTGTCCATGTGGCTGAGCTTTACAGACTAAAGTCCTGTGGTCAAATAGTAAACTGAATAACTGCATAGTAACTGGTAGCGTTAAGAAAATAAGCCATAATAGTTTTTGTTCTACAGATCCATCGAAATCAATATTTCTCAACTACTCCTCTGAGGAAGCCGTGTGTACGGCGAAACGCGCCAGGTCTCATTCCTTACCATACAGCGTTTCAAAATATGAAAGTTACATTATATATGCGAATAATGTTTGGAAATTGTTTTTTATGGTGTTTATTTTTAGATACATTGTTTATTTACAGAAGATTTTTAAATTATTATATTTTTTTAGTGTTATAGATCCTGCCTTGTACTTTTTACATTTTTATTTGTACGATGCTCAGTTGGCCCCCAGACCAGTGAAATCTGCAAGAGAGGTAAGGCGGTGCGAGAGTGACCAGGTGAATGAATACGTAAGTTAGTGAGTGTTTGGGGGCAGAGGTGGCACAGGATAGAGGCGGCACAGGCAAGCCGCTTCAGGGGCAGCGGTGGCACAGGCAGAGGCCTACCACGTCAGTGATAGGGGTTGTGCTGCACTACCGTCAGTGTCTGGCTCAGTTTATAGTGATAGGAGTTATGCTGTACCACATCTGTTCAATAAATGTCATTTATTTAAACTTTTAATTTTAATTTATTTCTAGTTGACATACAGTTTAAATATTGTTGCCAACATTATTTTTTTCAGGGGTGGGTGCCATATACAAAATCCACCCCGGGTTCCAAATACTCCCCTGGTCGGCACAAAATCAAATACATAATTTTTTCATTGTTTATCCATAAGAGTTCCCCAAACGTCTTCTAAAATGGAAAAAATGCCGGAATCATTAAGTGCCACATAAATCTTTCAAATAAAAATCAAACGGAAGCTTTTCACACTAAAAAAAAAAAACCAAGATCGTTTCAAAAATAAAATACTCATCTACACAATTATGTGCTAAGGAAATATGTAATGCTACAGTTAAGTAGATGCCCGACGCAAAAAGTTTTTGTTTTTTTTATTTTGCGTAAAAAAAATAAATAAAAAAAAAAAAAAATGAAAAAAGCACACGCGTACATTTCCCTTTTCGGACAATTCTTGCTACTGGAGTTTAAACAGATAAAGAGTCTTCTGTGCTACGACTTCCTGCGTCGCGGAGATCGGAGACCTAAAGTCCTTCGTTGGCTAAGCTAATCTGAGGCAGCAAAGACGAGTTATCACGTACATATAATGCCTTAAGGCAGCGGACAGTCCCTATCTATGGTACCTGATGTCAGCAAAAGCAGAACAGCGAGAACTTCAATGATATCTACATGCAGGGAGCAGCAGCACAGACAGGGCTTTACCTGTTACAGCACCGCATCAGAAGCATCGGAAAAGTGTACATAACTGAACAGGGGTATTTAACACGTAATTGCTTATAGGTGTACTACTTTATTGAATACACCTAAGCAAACAGGCGGGCTTGTTCTCAAATCTGCAGATTACCTTACAATGTGTGTTGGCGTCCGTTTGTATGTTAGGATGTGTTAATTAGTGCCACTGGGGAGAAAAACAAAAACGCAAACGGCTTCCTACATTTTTTAGCAGGCTCCTAGATCCCAAATCAAATTTGTTGACTCCTGTCTTATGTAAAGTCAAAATTATTAGGCCAATTAAAACTATAAATAAAGCAAAACTATGAAAATTGGCATGGCTTCTAAGCGGGGAAAATGGCGCCCAACCCCCGTCACTCGAGACCAATTACACATTATAAAAGGTCATTGAATTTAGTTATGCTAAAAAGATTTAGAGGTGACATATTTCCTTTAAAACACTATTCACCTCTCAAACAGGTCCATCATATTTACCAAATCCCTGCACGTGGGGCGCACACAAACTTCCCAAAACACCAACACGTACCGCAACCATGAAGAATTTGCACTGGGCAAACAGAAGGGGGGCAGTTATTATCCTTATTTAAATAGGTACAGCTAACATAAATATTTACCACCGTGCTATTTTTAATGGTAGCTTACCTTTAATCCCTTTGGTGTATTAAACTAATGCATTGGAAGGCCAACATGTTATTAAAATGTAGGATTTAGCAGAGTAAACAGTTACTCAAGCAGATGCTTTTAAATGGAGGAGTAACTAAATAATACTTAAAGATGCAGTACACATACATTTTACATTTATCATAAGTCTTGTACGCTCAAGTCTATTTCACAGATCCAACACGATCCTGTTAAGGAAATAGTTTGCAGGTGAATTGAACGTTAGAAATGACACACTGGTATGTTGGCGATGAGTGTTTGTATTTGCTCCAAGTATTGGAAAGTGATGTTTAGCTCAGGGAAGCAAATCGAGGTTCCTTAGTATTTTACATATTTTATTGAGTTTTACAAAAGGACCAAACCTAGTGTTACCCCTGAAAGGGCTGAGCTGTCCCCAAATAATTCACGGGATCTTCTAAGTCAGATTGCTGCATTACCAGTTAACGTCTTCTTGGGCGAGAGTCCTGTGGGTTGGGGCTCAATACGCACCATCTCGCCTCAAATTCCCCATGTAGCCAATAAACCCAATAGAGTCATTGTCTATATTTCACATTTTCATGAACAATACAGTAGATATTTAAAGAAAAGACATCCGCACCAGTTCCCTGGATGAGGAAACAAATGTTACCATAAAACCTTCCCTGCTACTAATGGAAAACCAAAACACCTACTTGCTTTGAGATTATATCACCATACAGATATTATTTCGACTTCCTCCCAAGATCAGACAATTAAAAAAAAAACAACACATTACGTTCTTAGAGAACCAGAATAAAATCGGGAAAAAAGCAGCACGCTTCACATAAAATAAAAAGGGTGCACACAATGGGTTCTAAATGCTTGTGAAGTTCGGCATATTCTGTTACTTTGGAACATAAACTGCGAACTTCACTACTTTATACAAGTTTGAAGAGAACGATGTTACTAATGAGATACCATCATATAAGCCCCCAGCGGAGATAGTCCGACTTACCTTTAAATGGAGCAACGTTCAACAACATAACCAGGAAGGGATGATGGGAGGCCGAGGGGCCTGATGAAGAAGGATATAGCTAATATTTGTAATCACCGTTTCATTGCGGTATAAATCAGTCAGCACTGTATGATAATATGAAGAAATCACCGCTAGGGTAGCAGTTGTTTTTCAATGATAAAAGCAAATGGCTTGAACTCCACAGATAACAGATGTGCTTTCGTTCCACATGACAAATTACTTCGGTTCAGATGTATAACGTAGAATAACCAAGCAAAGCGCTCCTAAATATAGTTGTTTCAAGCAAAATCAGAAAAGATGACCAGCTGCCTGCGAAACTACCTATTCCAACTATCCGCTGGGACTTCTGTCTCACAGTCTACAGACGTTTGCAAATACTAGCCAAACAAATGGCATGAAATGTTAAAAGATCCAACACGCAACATAAGGCTACCTAAAACTATAATGCATCGCACGGTTGTTCATGCCTTATGTAAGCCGAAGGCTTCTCTGCTGCGGTCATTTTTGCCACAATGGAATATTGAAAAATGGCAGCAAAATTAACCAGCGAAAATATTCATTGCACTGGGCTACTACTAAGCAAATAACCTTAGCTGATTTTTCATTTTATTCCTTACGTTGTAGGCCTAATCACATAACACAAGTCTTTAAGAAGCTTCTTTTAGTTACTGCGGCAACAACCTGTCAGCAGCCGATTTATGGGTCTCAGGGCAATTACGCCTTCCCAGGGTTTAAAAAAAAATAATATTTTCCAAGATATTTATTCTTGGAAAAGGATTTGGACGTTCTTCATTACAAGAAACTGTGCTTGTAATGCTGAATTAAGCTACAAAAGTTCAAACGAGAGGAATAGCAGCCGTCATATGCACTTTTATTGCATACGTATGTAAAAATAAATGAGTGTAAGCCAGCCAACTGAAAGGGTTAATGTATGAAACTAAGCATGGACTGAATGGGAAAGGCTGGCAGACAAGCAGCTTCCTTGTGCGCTTTGCTCTACTAGAGGCTTGATGAAACCACTTAGGTCACAACAGCAAACATACACCACCCTGTGATCGGCCTAAAAATAAACCCCCATAAACAATGCACCGGCAGCTCGAAAATAAAGCGCAAGTGCATTATTTAGCAGACTTGTTACCTTCGCAAAGCTGATATGACTTGTAACTAAAGTGGTCTTCTTCCTCCAGGAGGCAAAGAGGGTCTGTGATCATTATCTAAATATCAGTTTCCTTAATCAGCCATCCAGTTCACTAGGCCGTAGGGGTACAGGCGGACAAAGGGCTGTTTTTTAGTGAGCCAACACACACATTATAACAAAGGGTAAGAATCGGTTATATATGAAAGACCGCTTGGGGTCACCTGAATAAAAAACACTTATTAGGATGAGCCAAGTGTGATCTTGGACTGGATTCTTTATAATAAAAGCCTTCATATAGCAACTGAGCATCACTTTCATTACCTTTTCTGTGCATTTTATTTTACTGTCCGTGCCGCATGTACCCACGTAACACCAGAAAACCTGAGAGCTTACACTGCAGTTCCTAGGTTACTATTGGCATCCTTTGTGCCTGTCCCCGTCTCTTTTCTGCACAGTTCTGCTTCTTGTCTTCGCGTTCTTCTTTCTTCTGCCTTTTCATCTGTATCCGCTCCATTAACCAGGCCTCCTGAAGCACTTTCACAGAAGGTTGGAGCTTTCCCGCACAATCTCTCCAAGGATCGGAGGAACAGGGAGAAGACTCTGCCCTTTTTCGAAAGTGCTCCGGGAGGCCTTCTTAACAGAGCTGATTACGGGCAGAAACGCACAAAAGAAAGAAGACAGAAGAACAAGAAGAGGTAAGAGAAGAAGCAGAGTATTGAAAGGAGACAGGGACACGGAAGCGGAGATGGTCGGGAGATATTGAGAGAGCGCATGGGATAGTGTGAGTGAGTGTAAGCGTGAGTGAGAGAAAAAGTCATGAGTAGTTTCATTGGGGTCCCGCCTTGTTCTCTGAGATTTCCAGAAATTAACAAAATTGGTAAATTTTCTTAAAATGCTTACAAATCCAAATGCACAAGTCTAGTGGGTATTACAGACTTAAGGAGGGCCTAATTAGTCCTTTAAAAAATACTGGCATAGGTTATTAACTTACACTGTTCCTCCATCACTGCGTGTGAAAGTGCATAACAACAGAAGCGAGCAATTAATTGTTACACAACTATGAGCATAAAACATATTTACAGGACAATGGCGAACAATATTGCTTGACAAAGCCTTCCTGGTTAGATATTACTCACTTTACATTTTTACAATCAGACTTGCATTATGAACATGTCCCACAACATAATAAAAAGTGCAGTGAATTTCACAGCAACACCACGGTTTCCGTAAACAGCAAAACCTTGCCTGTGGTGCGTTGTCAATCACGGTTAACAAATGTTTGTGTCGCCGGAACGAAACCTCAAAAACAGCTGCAATGTATCCAATCCCAACACTTACTCTTTGCCCTGTCCTTCTGAACAAAGGGTTAAAGAGTTCAGGGGTATTAAATAAACCATAAGAGGGGCATATAGGAAACGGGTCCACATTGTCCCATTAAATAATTTGAACATACCTACCGGTATGTTCACATTGAAGGGGGGGCAGAGGGCGAGACCATTATTTTAGGAGTCGGTGTCCATTTGAGCATTAAATAGATAATACATGTCCAAACATCACCCTCGGATCCCCCCAATCAGGCACAACGACATCCTGTATCTGTACAAAAGCATTTGTTATCCTTTCCGGTAAACAATATCCATGCTTGCTCTGATATGGGGGCCGTGTCAAGCCATTTACCTGATCAGTGCCTACCAGAATTCCCCCAAATCATTGCGTCACGTTTCACCATCAGCCATCGCAGCCTGCAACATCCCAGCCGCTCTATCACACTGGATACTTTTAATTAACATGAAAGCACTTTCTCATTTCAGTGAGAACCCTATTCCAGATTTGGTTGCCCCCACCCCAATGCGGCAGTGTCAGCAAACATTTCAGCTTGTTTTATAGGAGTTCAATCTTCATCTTAGACATACATAACAAATAAAAACTTTCACGTTGGAAACTTGGGGGGGGGGGGGGGGGAATCCCGCTCTACCAAGGGACCGAATTCCCGGAGAGAAATCACCAAGACTTATCGCGCTTCATCTATTACTATACCGGTGTTGCAAATTAAATTCAAATTACAAGACGCAGCAGATAAAAGACTCACATCGTTCTGTATGCGGGGAACTAAACCAATCTAGCCACAAGCATAATCTTTTATCGGGAAGCCGTACCTGAGCTCACAATCCCGCGGGTGTGAAAAGGTGCGACGGTTTCACACGAGTACAGATCCCCTTCAAACAAAGATGTATACCCGTAGAACTCGATTAAAGGAGTATAACGCGCTGCACACGATCAGAAAGTGACAGGGGGTGAAAGATATATGTAGAGCCCCTGCGGAGCAAAGGATTCTGGGAGAAGAATGTGACAGCGCAGATAGCCGGGGGAAACAATGTCTTCCCAGAGAAATGTGTAGGCGGGGTGGGGTGGCTTTACATGAACAAAACCCTTCAGGAAGTTTGGTTACGCTTTTTATTCATTTTACTTCCTCTGTTCCTCATTCCAAAGGATGTGCATCCTCATAACACGCGTGTCTTCGCACATGCAGAACGCTGGAGCCCCCTTTCACAAGAGAGTCAGCATCACACGGGTGCTGGGGGTCCGGAAGCCACCTGTATTTTTTAATCAAGCTATATGTACAGATCTATATTGCTCTTTACAGATGCATTCCATATTAGCTTCTTAAAATTACATTGGCTACGAAAAAAACATTACAAAATAAATAATAATAATAATTAATAAATGAAATCAATGTAATACCGCGTAGTTATTGAGCACGCTCGCCGTAATTCCCTGGACCAATATTGTAGGAGTTGGCAAAGCACGGGGGATAAACAAACCGAGCTCTATTTAAAAAGGTATTAAAATGATTGAGGCAGACTCAGCCGTGGGACATAATCTATTTGTTTACAATACATCCAGAACAATGTAAATCAAACAGCGTCCTCCCGCTTTATCTAAACTCTATTGCAGCTCTAGGATCCTGGCCAGACCTGTACAGTATGACCGAGCGTACGCATAACCGGGAGCGAGGGAGACACCCCGTCATCCCGCCAACTCACAAACATCGTGCCCCAAGGAGAAGAGCGGGCAAGTTAAAGCCACGCTACCATCGCTAAATGACACGTCATGGCCCAAAGTTACATGCAACTCGCCATCACGGGGGGGTTCTGGGAAAATAACACCAGTCCTGTTTTCCCAAGAAGCAGCGGTAGTTAACGTTTCGGGTTCAGATCCTTGCTTTTTCGGCACAGGGAGGCAATCCAGTCAATGACAACCACCGCTCAAACAACACATCTCTGGAAAAAGCATTATAAAAGCTGCAGTATAGGTGGGAAAAAAAAAACAAAAAACACACAACACATGCTGCCAATTGGCATCTTTGGATAAGAATCACCCGCTGCCATAATAATCTGTTAGAACGGTGCGATCCAGGTAATGCCGCCAGCGACGTCACTTCCCTACGTATAACGCTGCCGGCTCGGATCACAACCTTTAAACCTGACTCAACGCGCAGAATTTGTTTTCCAAAAGGTAATTCGGGGCCAGTCCTGAAAGAGTCCCTTGTAGCCGGGAGCCACGGCGAGCTCCTTGGAAGCCAGTGTGTTTCGGCCACCACGTCGTTTCTTCTAGAAGGGCAGCAAAAAAAACTCGCCACGGTCCAAAGGTCCAAAAGAGTTCACAAACCGGCCGTGAAAGTCTGTATACCAATCACCACAACTCCTCCGTTTTCAAATGGCATTTACACCCAAACGCACGGAAACGGTGTAACCGCGGGCTTCAGCAACGACACAGATTCACGAGCATTGGCAATTAGGTTACAGCTAGAAATTCCCTTGCTTGCCATGAAATGTGTGACCCCCAAACCTTTGAACGGTAATATATATATATATATACACACATACATACAAACATGTGCATACATACACACACACACACATTATATATATATATATATAAAATAGGCACTCTACATATTTAGTATATACATAGTATAGTGTGTATGTGTAATTATATATATATATATATATATATATATATATATATATATATATATATATAGCATAGTGCGTGTGTGTGTATACGGTATATAGTATAGTGTGTGTATATATGGTATATAGTATAGTGCACGTGTAAATATACGGCATATAGTATAGTGTGCGTGTGTGTGATATATACACACACTATATCATATACACACACACACTATGTATATACTATATATGTAGAGTGTAATATATATATATTATACTGTGTATATATAGTTCTGACTTTTTGTGACATTCCACGGCCGTAACACATTGGAAATTCACATGTAAATAACGAGTAATTATCACAACACTGTTTTCTTTCCATGTGAAGAGTCTCCAAAACAGGGGTCCGTGAGAATGTAGACATGTATGTGGGCAGCGCACACGCCAACACACAAATAACACGGAAACAAACACATGGAAACCCTGCCGTATCACACACATGACACACGCTAACATAACATGCGAGTACAGGCCTGTCGTGTCATACAGTGCGTGAGCGTGTATCCCATACGCTGATCCTACACAGGTGTGCACAGACTGTACACAACGTCACCCGCTACCCTCCGTGCATACTGCAGAGACGGGCACCTGCCCAGAACATACTGTCTGCGGGGCACATACTCTGCACTCATGTACACAACACCCGGGACACATTACTGCTGGAGCAGGGAGCATGCTTGCTGGCAGTGTACTCTATGTTTGAGTACTATACTGTCACCAGCTGATAAATAGTAATAGTTTGGGGTAGTGTACTCTGTGCTGTCACCAGCTGATAAATAGAAATAGTTTCGGGTAGTGTACTCTGTGCTGTCCCCAGCTGATAAATAGAAATAGTTTCGGGTAGTGTACTCTGTGCTGTCCCCAGCTGATAAATAGAAATAGTTTCGGGTAGTGTACTCTGTGCTGTCCCCAGCTGATAAATAGAAATAGTTTCGGGTAGTGTACTCTGTGCTGTCCCCAGCTGATAAATATGAACCCCTCTGTGTAGTGTACTCTGTGCTGTCCCGAGCCTGGCTGCCGGCAGTATACTGTCGCCCTGTGGGCAGTGTGCACACATGGCTGGCTTACCTTGCTGCGGATCTGGCCGGAGGTGGACACTTTGCGGATGAGTTTCTGGGGCCCCTCGTGCTCCCCCTCGCTGTCAGAGGACTCCTCTCCCGCCGCGCTCCCTGCAGCCGCCTGCTGTTCCCTCAGGACTCCGCTCCCGGACATCTTGTCGCAGTCCTGCCGGGAAAACACAAACCAGTCGGTGTCAGTCAGGCCGTCCGCTCCTCTCCTACCGGCCGGGGGCAGAGCGGAGGAGCCGGGCAGAGCGGCGCGCCTGGCCGCCATGTTCCAGCATCACCGCCCCCTGCCCAGCACCGCCCCCCATACCGGGTACTGGGCACAGGCAGCCCGCCCACACACCTCGCCCGGGGAAACGAGGCTTCCCCGGTAACTCCGCGTCCCCCTCCCCGTGTGCTGCACCCAACCCGGACCGCAGGAGGCGGTCTCCTACACCCCCGCAGCTCTGGAATCACGGGGCCGGGGCTAGTGCTTTTCTCAGATGCCAAGGGAGCCAGCGGATGGTGTATTGGGACTAGAGGACGGGGCGTGCGGTATATTTTTTTACATGCATAGCGCCAACAGTTTACTTAGCGCAATACATAAGCTTAGGGGCTCGGTGTGACGGCACATTATCTCTTATCTTAATCCGTCAATGCTCTCGCCTTAGATTCAGGATTTCCACATGCATGGTTAAACGCTCCTTTACTACCTCCACCGGGTGGCTGTTCCATGTATCTACCACCTTTTCAGTAGCATACAACCTCCTTACATTACATGTAACCCCCTAGTTAAAACGATGAGATCTCGTTCTAACATTTCTCCTCCTCTGATATAAACCTCCCTCCCGCACTTTGTTAAATGTTTCTATTACATCTCCCCCCCCTCTCTCTCCTCCACTGTACATACTGAGCTGCCATAGTCTCTCCCTTTCCGTCGCCCTCCAATGAACCCTCTCCAAAGCATCTATATTCTCTTGGGGATGGAGTACACAGTGCTGTACACCATACCCTGATATTATTATCATCATCATCATCATCATCTTTTATTTATATAGCGCCAACAATTTATGCAGCGCTTAATACAATAAAAAATATTCAAGGGGTATGACAAAACGAGAACTGCCAGACCAAGACAAACCTATAAATTAGGTTGAGAGAGCCCTGCTCGCAAGCTTACAATCTTGAGGTATTATATATATATATATATATATATATATATATATATATATATATATATAAAATTTTACACACCGGATAATACATATATAAAATGACACGTTGTGCCGGCCCGCTATTCTTTAAATAAGACTACTTATGCCACTAGCCCCATAGCTACAGGGGGCACGGGGGATCCAGCAAGTAAATTACCATATTTGCTCAATTATAAGACGACCCCCTCCAAATTTGAATAATGATTTAGGGGGAAAGCCTGAATATAAGACTACCCTATAGAAAAATACATTTTACTAGTAAAACTATAATTGAAAAAAAAAGTTTTTGGTTTCCTTTTATTTGCCACTCTGCCCCAGCTATGCACATCTGCCCCCCAGAAATGACACTATATGCCAATCTGCCTCAATAAGAGACTCTGCCCCCAGATATGCCTTTAACCCCTATTTGCCACTCTCCCTCCCAGATATGCCTTATACCCCCCTATATGCCATCCTACCTCCCTGATATGCCTTTTAACCCCCTATATGGCACTCTGCCTCCAGAAAACCATTGAAAGTGTATGAATGAATATATGTGAATGAGGGAGTTTTGTGATAAATTAATATGCATGTGATAGCATGGATGTGTAAGTAGGGGGGCAGGACACACAGAGGCTGTAGGTTATGTGCATGTATTGGCTGCTTGTGCATGACAGGAGTCTATATTAAACATATATGATTACTAACGGCAATCAAACGCCTATCATGCCCAGATTCCAACATGTACTGGCTGACATGGCATGACAGGAGTGTGATTGCTGTTAGTAATCATATATATTTAATATAGCAATGACACCCCTGTCATGCACAAGCAGCCACAGTAGCAAAAGCTAGCAGAAACTACACTTCATGCCCAGGTTCCAGGGTGAGTGTGATTAATGTTAGGAGTGTGATTGCCAACAGCAACTGCTATCATGCCCAGACAACCAGTAGAACTCAGGGCATGATAGGAGTGTTGTGTTCATGAACATGAACCTTAATTGGAATCTCTAGATTGCTTCTGGGAGAGGATCACACTCCTATCAAGCCATTGTTCCTGCATGTACTGGCTGACGTACTAGCAGCTAACATCTCATCATACTCATATTATGCCCAGGCAGCCAGTACATGCTGGACCCTGGGCATGATAGGAGTGTCATCCTATCCCCACGTTTCATATACATGGTGTCATTCAGTCACACTGACTTCTATCATGCCCAGGCAGCCATCACATGCCGACTGCCTGGACGCTATAGGAGTTTAATTGCAGTTATTAATCATATATATATACTGCTGTTTGAGTTTATTATTATTATTATTGTTTATTTTTTGTCCAATTTGGTGTTTTACTATTTAATAAAAGTGTTTTTTTTCTCTAAAGGGGCGGAGTCACTTTCGTTATCTGTTTCGGCCAAGTGCATCCAGAATTTTTGGTTTCGGTCCAGAATGTGCATCCATGGTCAGACCTCTATTTGAGGTCACATTAGAAGACGACCTCGAATATAAGACAAGGGATATTTTTCAGAGAATTTGCTCTGAAAAAAACCTTGTCTTATAATCGAGCAAATATGGTAAAATGCCAAAAGATGTGGATTTCCTCCCAAAGAAATCACCCCCCATGCTGTACCCCTCCCCATGCTGTCAGTACAGGTGGGCTGGCTGGTAATTCATGGGTTTTCTAGGGCAGCCCCCGGGTTATTTATAAAGCGGGTTTAGCTGGTTGTTGGCCGAGGGAATATTCTTTACCTTGAGTACATAATCTAGAGCTATATATAGTAATAGAGCCTGGAGGGGAATAAAAAAAAAAAAAAAAAAAGTTTCTAGGTTTTCTTCCATAAACTTCCTTTATCTGTCATGTGATATTTTTGGTGACTTTCCCTGCAGAAACCCCACACCGAGCGTCTATAGATTATGCCAAGATAACCGAGCTAGAACACGCACAAATGGCTAATATGCAGAATTATTATGCAACTACAACTGTGTATATATAGATAGAGTGTAAGCTCTTTGAGCAGGGCCCTCCGCACCTGTTTCTGTAAGCCAATTTGTTATGTTATATACTACTTGTTATGTCCTGTCTACCCATTGTACAGCGCTACGCTATATAAAACAATAATAAAATATTGTTTTAAAAAATCTTCAATCTGATAAAAAATAAATAAATAAAAGTGGGATTCCCCTTTAAGAGCAACTTTAGATCCCTAGACTCTAACCCAAAATTCTTTAATATCATGCGTATAAATGGCGCTATAAAGTACCCCACACTTCGGGTACAGCGTGCCATCCACGGATTTACACCCCGCACAAGAGTTTGCTCTGATGGGATAAATAGAGTTTATTCTTTATGGGCTGTTTCTGACCATCATAGTGAGATACCCCAAGTTAATTTATCTTTCGGTGGTGTTGTTGACACAGGTAGTAATATAAAGCGCTGGTACAGTCACCCCGCCATTCATTATGGATTCATCAGAATCACTCTCCCCATGCATTCCCTCTCGCTTCCTCTCCGTCTCGCAGGATAGAAAATATCTCCTACGTGAGATATCAAGGAGGCTTGGCGAGACGGAGCAATCACCCCCCCATAGCCATTTCTACAAGATGGGGTTTTTCTGCAAGCAGTTTGTTGCCTCAACATCTGATTACATATCCCATAACACCGGTTACGGCTCCAGAGAAAATCTATATGTATAAGCTGGCAAATATACACAGCGTAAAATCCCAGGTAATACTTAAAAGTATCCACACAGCCAAAAGAGGCTGTGCTGGAAAAACATCTGGTTTGTACGGAAGATCTTCACAGAAGTCTCTTTGGTCCACTATAAGCAATTCGTGTAAGAGGGCCCGGGATTGACATGAAACATGAATTTCTAAACTTTTGATATAGGACACGGTGCTAGTTTCTGAAATCTTATTTTTACAGGTCCCACGGCCCTCTGGACCAGCAGAAGCTCCATACTGCCATCCAATGGTGGCTTCTGAAGACCTTGTACAAAACATCCTCCTTCCACGCCGAATAGATCATTGTGTACAATTTAATTGGCAGCACTAAATCCTAGAGCGATGGTCCGATACCAGTTATTACCAAAAAAAACCAAGAACGGGGCCCATTAATCAACATTTAACTCTTAACGTCAACCCATAATGAAGATGCAGTTGGCGTGTTAAGATATCATCTCTGTGTGCACTTTTTCAGACCGAGAAAGAATCCAAAATGTGTTTTTCGAATATTTATTACTATATATTAGTGGTGGATATTAAGCCTCGTCTTTCCTTGCGACACGCCAAGGACTGAGCACAGATGTGGAAATATCACTTAACCTTATAAAAGGTGAAGCAAAGAGAAGATTCTTACAGCAGGCAGAGGGACCGTCAGAATGGACTCTATATAGCCGCGGATGGTCTGTGGTCTGCTGGCATTGTCATACACTGAATGCCCGGAGCAATCGTTTAATCACATCTTGGGGCCTTTGGAACCCATGAGGGAAAATGCTCACTTCTTTTCTGTACATGTATAATACATACTATAAGCCTTCACTCTTTTTGTATAGTGCTCTTATTTGGATAAGGTAAATTGCATTGTACAGAATAGAGGCAAAGGTGTGAATGAATGAATGAATATACCGTATTGGCTCCGATATAGGCCGCACCCTAAAAGTTTGGTGCTTTTTTAAAGAAAGTTTTTTTCTTTAAAAAAAGCACCAAAAAAACATGCTGCCACTCTGTCTCCCCCCCCCCCCGAGATATGAAGCCACTGTCCACCCCCCCCCCGAGATATGCTGCCACTGTCCTCCCCCTCCTCCCCGAGATATGCTGCCACTCTGCCCCCCCGACTTACCACTCAGCGGATGTGCCGGCACCGGAAGTCGTATACGCGTATTGCGTAGATGTCCCCCGCCGGCCCCGTAAGACACCCAGGAGTCTGCTCTGGTAAGTCTTGGGGGCAGAGGTAAAACGCATCGTGCGGACGGTCACCGGCTGCGGCGATGCGGGTAAACAACCTCCGCAGCCGGTGACCGTCCGCACGATGCGCTTAGACAACCTCCCGTGCCGGCACCCCCCCCGTGGAAAGTGCTGGCAGGGGAGGCTGTCTGAGCGTATCGGAGAGTAGGATGCAGGTCCCCTGCACCGCTGCGGGGGGGATCTGTATCCTAACTCCGCTGCCTGCCCGGCGCCCGGGACTGCATGTCCCGGGCACCGGGCGCTAGACCCCGAATATAGGCCGCACCCCCACTTTAAAGACTTAAAGTGGGGGGAAAAAGTGCGGCCTATATTCGAGCCAATACGGTGTGTGTGTATATATATATATATATATATATATATATATATATTTTTTTTTTTTTTTTTTTTTTATGTATGTATTTTACAACACCCATTTCTTTCTTTGTTTACAGGCAGCATCTGTACCTCGACAAAAGTCCTTTTATATGAGGTTTAAAGCAGGGCGGAGGGTACGTTTTTGCCTCTAACTGTGCATTAAGCAATTTCCTTCTGGGAACATGTATTAAAGTAAGGGCAACACAAGAATTGCTTATACTTTATAATATAAAGGAGCGTTATTACCATAAGAATCAATGGCATGCCCCTGCTCACTCCCTCACCTTCCACTTCAGCCCAATAGACTGTAATGAATGTACCACAATCTGCTGATATTACACATAAAACATTGTAATAATTCCATTCATTGCTATGGCGATACAAATGCTTTAAAAACTCCTGGAGCATAAAATACAATGCCTCTACAATACAGAAGGTTTTTAGTACACTGTGAGTTTAATGAAGATTCCCCTTTTCATTGTTTTATGGACTCAACTTTTTTCTGCAAAAATAGGAAACCATAGAAACATGCAAAAAAAAACCCCAAAAAACAATAAAACCGATTACAGACATTCTCCACATAAAAAACAAAAAAACAAAACATGTTAATGTTCTAGAGGGCCACATCCATCCCTTACATAGTACCCTATTGAGTAGTATTTTGAATACTTCTGGCTTAAGGGGTTTAGGGGGGTAATGAACAGGGGAGAGGGAGGGAATTTTTACTTTTATCTGCAGACCTGGAGGCTGCCATTGTTGTCAGTAAAGTGATATTTTGGATGACTTTCTCCGCTCAAAACGCCACACTGACCTGATTCTTTCTGATTTTAAAGAAAATCTACATCTAGAATTTATTTTCCGCTGTAATGTATATAATCATGCTTTACCAATGGCCTTGATTTGTTACTACAAGATAAGTGAGAAGTATAACCAACCAGTATTTTAGATAATCTCGCAAACAGGAGATAAGAAGATCTATAAAGGAGAGCTCTAATCCCATAATAATTTTCATTTTATCACTTTTTTTTTTTTTAGTAGTGCAATAAACAGATGTAGCCACATGAACGCTGACTCCTGCCTGCACACACTAAGGGAAAAGTAACAAAAACGGCATTGTACGCATCTGTCAACAAATGTAATACCATACAGATACAAAAGCTTCCCTAATTTCGCATCATAGTGACGCTTAAGACTTTAATACTGTGGCTAGGTGAATATAACAAAATAAGTGAGCAGCGGTGCATGTCAAAAAGCAATGGAACATATCTGCGGAGGGGGTCTTAGATTTAGGCAAGCAGAGTTCACCAAATGGTCCATTATAAAAGAGTCACAGTGGTGAGTTGTAGATATAATGGGTTATTCTGAGCGATATAGATCTTTATAGAGGGCTACTGGTAGGATTTAATTTGTCACATATACCGTATCAAGAAGTATTCAGATGTGGCAGCTAATGTATTTGCAACATATGACAAAGGCCAGCCATGGAGTACGTCAGACTCCCCATCCCCACGGCTTATAGCATCTAACGGGTTGTCCCAATCCCTGGTGGTAAATGGTTTAACCTGAGCTATGGGTCCACATAAAAGGTGGACAATGCCAAGGGTACAGGATATTTGGCAATGACAAACCATGGCGGTGGTATGATTGAGTAGGGGTGTCAATTGTCATTGACCAAACTGTATATGAATAGCCACCGCACTATTTTAAAAAGATGGGTTTGCCAAACATGGCGGAAAAGCCAAAAAGCACCAATTAAGCTGTAAAGATAGTTTTCCAAGCTTTTATTGTGGTGGCAGGCAGGGAATTAGAAGTAACTTGTTCCGGCAATTGGTCTATGGGCATCTGCAGCAGGACTGGGTGAGAGAAGTCAACACCAACCGCCTGATCCCAATAATTATCTGTATACTTGCTGCCAGTATGAATCCAATCAATCGCATAGTGCAGAAGCACTGCAATATTATAGTCTTTCGGGTTTGGGACGTTTAGTCCCAGATTGGATTTCCGCTGCATAAGGGAATGCACCCCGTTTTATAATCTGGTTCAGTGCAAAGCATTGAGGATGCTGCTGCTGGGTCAGCAATCAAGTATCGTTTCTCAGAAATATTGTCTGAAACGCAGATAGGCTAGTAAAGGAAAATATAGATTCCTTCATTCACCGTAAACACCCGAAAAGCGAGCATCAAATGCATTAAAGAGTAGTGATAGTTAAAGACCCCCCCACCACCACCACCACCACCCCAAAATACTTTATAGTGCTTTGAACAAATTTGAAATCGAATTTCACAGCCAGGATCTCTGGGGATTAAGAGCGTTTAAATTGTGGGTCGCGTACCCATGTTGCAAAATATATCTATTTCTAATTCTATGTTTTTCTGAGCACTGTCTTCATAAATGAATGACCGTATTACTTGCCATAGACCAAACTCCACACTTGTTTGCATTGCAAGCCCTGCTAAGCACTCTGTCATTGTCTACAGACGAGAATTTCATAAACAATGTCCGGCAAACAACGATCAGTGTGGGCAGCAGACTTCTATCGTACCGTTTTCTTTTGTCGGCTTAATTTGTTTGGGAAGTCAAAAGTTTTTTGTTTTTTTTTATTTTTTTTTAAATACTGTTTGCACTTGTCAATCAGGTTACAAGGAATTTTTAGGTTTCTTTTTTTGTTTTTGCATTAGTATAAAGCTAGCCAACAAGACAACCAAATTAGTGATTTATTACATTATCCACGTGTAGGTATATCACTACTATGTGCATGAATTAACGTGAGTAAGGTAAGCAAACAGAAAAGTTGGCCCAAAAATAGCCTTTAAGTTTATCAGTCTCCAGAAATCACTATTTAGGAAAACAGAACACCATTTTAACAACTTTCTTGTACAAATATACATTTCACATGCTGCAGACTAGACTTGTAAAGCACTACCCTGCTGTACGTAGCTTCAGTTTGTTTAGATGATCAAATTAATATTTTTAAAAGATTATGGGGACCCTTTTGTAGCAATCTGATTACTTTCTGTGCATATACAGAGTCTAGATACTACTATAAAGCATCAAAGAGTGCTTCAAATCAAGGGTGACAATTTAACGCAGAAAGCATTAAATGTGTTCAGCAATTTCAGCCCCAGAGTCTCAATCCAGAACAGGTCAGATCTGCTTGGGGAATAGTAAATTAGTCGTGCCCTCTGAATCTCATCATGACCGAGACATCCACTCTAAATCTAATGAGTTGATGAATACACACCCAAGTCTGAATTCTCACACATACCATAATCCCTTACAAATCCGTATACTCCACGCCTCAAGGTTTCACGGAAATCAACTTATTCTTAATCGTCATAGGTAATCACAGCATGGACCATACCAAATGTGACGTTTATCCTGCAGAGTTCATTTAAACTCAACGGGGACCTCAAACTCCACTGAAATCAACAGCATCAGCTCGGCAGATCTCAGTACAGCCTCTGTGTAGCAACTGAATTGTCTTAGTAAATAAAGAGCATTTTATAACATGAAATATAATAAACCAACACAACACACCAAATCTACATCCCTACTGACTTAAACAAATGGCACATGGATCCCCAGTGTAAAATGCACTGGACTATATTCTAGCTATATTTCCTAAATGTTATGATAAACACAAGAACCAATTTGTGTCGGCACATTTACAATCGCCTCCAGGACAAGAATGTAGCGAGCACGTAATTGTTTGCCGCACCCAAAAATGGAGACATACTTATTATTTGTCACGTTGCAAAAGTTAATTCCCAATAGTATCTCCAACAATACATGCCTTCATTTCTCGTAACAGGGTTTTATACATTTGTGCTCTAAACAGAAAGATTCCTGTTTAACGGACTGAGGTGGTCTTTGCGATGGGGGAAGGGTTCTAATAGCCAAGTCCAAGGTAAAGCATCCTTCTAGAATCTGTACAAGGTTCCCAAACCCCATCATAACGATGTAATACACATCGGAGACTGTTTATATAACTAATAAATTGGATATCTTTCATAAAAATCTCTACTGTAGTGAATGCAGAACTATATCCCTACCAATTAGTGATCACATGGGGCCGCCAACAGTCCTGAGACCTTCTTGTGACTTGTCTTTGACCCAGTGACGGGGTGCAGGGCTTTCATAATGTACAAAGCCAAGAGCGAGGAAGTTTGGATTATGTGTCAATCCAGATAAGAGGGTTTCTTTTTAAGACTGCGGACACACACTCTCTCGTATGGTTGATTTACTGAGGTCTCTTGTCGAATACATTCTGATGTAATATACGTTTATTAATCGGAAGTCTCCGATTGCCGAAATTTGCTCCTTGCCCTTTCTGCTTCTCATTTTTCTTTGACGTACCTACTCCATTTCACCCACATTCTGACGCGGGGTGACCAAGATGTTAAGACAGTAAATTCTCCTATTATTAGACCATGCTGTAACCCCACAAATACAACCTGTGAATTCCCCGGTAACTACAGGTTAACAGATGGCAAAGGCATCATTTCCACAGCGATGACTGTTATTGACGCGTTACCACAATATGCAGCTACTGCATCCCCTGTACCCGACGTACAACGTATTTATCACCGATAAACACTGAGCTACATTTATAACCCAGGAATTCCGTTCGCAAAGTTTTAAATGTGGGACATACAGCAACATTCCGTTGGTTTCCATGGCAACGACACTGCATTTTGCTCCAGAAGGTTTATAAACCTAGTCCGTTTATTGATCCTGATCCTTACATTCCACAATCACCGCTTCTCATATAATTTATATTATATATATATATAATCCAGGAAATAAACTGATCACCTATGACAAACATTTACGACTCGGACGCAGGGAGCTGGCTTTAAACGTTATCCATTAAGAGATCTGCCCTAAGTAACACGCTCACAGCCGTTTCCTAACAGCCCCGCGTGTAATTACCGGATGGTTAATGCACCGAGTCTCAGGCCAGCGTGTTAAACGGCCTCCTGGAACCAGACACGCTAAAAGCAGGGCGGATTTTCTACAATAAAAGGTAATCTCGGCCGTCACTCAGCGCTGTAAAAGTGTACGGTACCCATTTGCACGCCGATGCCCCAAGATCACCTGAATCTACCTTGATGTACTTTTTATCTAACCCTTGCCAGGTCGTCCTGAAAAGCAGCTAGATTGTCGGCATGGTATTTCTTTAATGGAAGCAATACGTTACATAGCAGGTCCCATAAAAGAAATCATGCACTTCGCACCAGAAGAATGTGCTCTGCACGCGCAGGTTACTGAGGCCACGGTAATTAAACATATACTAAGTGTCACAATCTCCGAGGCCGGAATGAGGACAGCCCTTCCCGGACTCCTGGCACTCTCTACATACAATAGCTTATAGCTGGCTGGAGATGATGCCGGCCGGGGCTTGTCGTACTACCCATTCAGTATACTCCTAAGGTTTAGTATCACTGGGCTATGCCAACGTAATACAATAAATCAATTCAAAAAGTACAGCGCTTGGATGCAAAGAAATGTTATTTTACTGAGAGAGTAGTAGATAAGTGGAACAGCCTCCCAACAGAGTTGGTAGAGGTTTTACAGTGAGGGAATTTAAACATGCTTGGGACAGGCAGGCGTGAGGCTATCCCGAATCTAAGACGAGATCTTCGTATCGGGGGAGAACGGGTAGACTAAATGGGCCGAATGGTTCTTCTGGGACGTCATATTCTGCGTTTCTAGAGACCTAACCTTTGCAATGCAACAAGGGGAGAGACCATTAACAAACGCATACAAATCTGAGGCTTTTTTTCAGCATGTAGTAGATCAGCCCCCTGCGGATTATTGCTCAGGGTCACAATTAAGCGTCTCACAAGCCCCATCCTGTCAAACGAGGATCTTAATTGGAATTTATCCGCCACCAAAACAATAAGCGCCTTATCTGGATGCTGTACCCCCCACGGTCACCGTCCCAGGTGCTCAATGCAACGTACTACGAGTAACTACAAAGGGCACACAGGGAAACGTAAAGTTACAAAAATCCGACCCAGACAGCGGTGGGACTCTATCCGGTATTCCCGGCATTCCTTCTGGGTATAGCCCAGCACAGCACCCCCTGCGCTATCGCCAATAACCCCCCAAGGCTCTGGGTCTGTGGCACCAGTGATACCCACCATCTCATCCCAGACAGGGCTCCGGCTGCTGTAGGAAGGGAAGGCATGCTCCATCATCCCCCCCAGGAAGCAGACAAAGAGATCAGGCAGACACAATTCCTACACCGTCCGCAGAACACAATGTGATGGAAGGGTCCCGGGCTGCAGCTTCCCTCTCCAGAGCAAGTCCCACTAATAAAAGCTAAGCGGTGATGCTGGCTGCTTCCCTCTCACCTCCCCCTTCCAGTTTAATAGCTAAACTCCTTCTCATCTTTCCTTATTCAGCCCCCTGATCTCCTCCTCCTGCCCCCATGCCTCCTCCCCACCCCGTGCCCTGCTTCCTGCTCACAGCCCACCTCTCCCCTACTTTTGCTCTGCAGCTTCTACTCACTCCATCCTTGCGATGTTATTCTCCGTTACAGATTCCGTTAATAGTCCCCGGAGAAGAGAGAGAGAGGAGATGTGATAGAAACCTTTCAATATTCAAAGGGATTTAACAAAGTACAGGAGGGGAGTTTATTTCAGAGGAGGAGAAACGTTGTAATGTAACGTAACAGGGTTTGATGAGATGATGGTAGATAAGTGGAACAGCCTCCCAGAAGAAGCTTTAGAGGAATGATAAGGTAAGATCAAGGACTGATTAAGCCGGAGCAATGGGCAGACTAGATGGTTCTTATCTGCCGTCAGAGTCTATGTTTCAAAAAATATTGTATCCTAAACCCAGCTGAAACACCGAGCTTAATCCGAGCAGCGATGTCCCGGGGATCAGCTGTTTAGATGGAGGCAGTCCGTTCAGTGAAGGATACTATAAGGGTAATTGGCACCTCTAGCCTGATCACTAATAATTAGGTACTTAATGACTCACCTTTATAAATTACAAAATAGAAGCTGATTTAGAACGAGTAAATACGCCCCATATGAGTACAATGTTGCTTTTTTTTTTGCGTTAGTTGTAACACTTTTGGTAGATTAAATATCGAGAATTTCTAGAACCACTCAATGGGAATTCAGTAGAAATAACAGTTTATTATATACAGAATAAATCACATCGGTTCAGGGGAAATGTAACTAGATGTGGCAGCTGCAGCCTAATAATAAAAATACGCTGTCATTAATCACCCTGCAGGTAACGTCGAGTGATTTCATCTTAACTGTTTAAGGACCACTGACCTGCATAACTTCCATTTCAGCGTTACAAGCGGTTACCTTTGTGTTGAATGTTGAGTTAATAGGACTTTATGTTCATTATTAGCTGTATAGTGAAGCATACCCATTGTTGTCCGTGATGGATGGGTCACTGAGGGGTAGGCATGGCTCCAAGCCTGTCATTTAATGATAGGAAGCCCCATTCCATGTATGAATAGAACTGGCAGCGGCTTGCAATACATTGAAGCAATTGTTTAGAGGACACACAATAAAAATCAGCATATCCAAGACATTAGGGAATACAGAAAATACAAAAAATGGAACATGTGTGTCAAAGCGATGTTTGAATCCATGGCAGTATACTAAACATATGATGGTGACATGCATCATACTAGAAACACGGGCAAGGCATGTAGAAATGGTCCTAGCTGACTCTTCAGTCTGAGACATCTTTGTTAAGGGTGACGATGTCATATGGCGTGCGATCTGCCAGTGTTTTCTGTGTATGTGAAAGTGTACCTATGAGATTGGCATTTATACCCTGTTGTACTATGGAGCAAACAGGGGTTTATTTACTAAAGGGGGAGTTGGTAGGACCGTTTGTGGTTTTAACGACTTGAAGAACCAACACCAGTGAGCTTCTGCTGCGTCTCAGGAGCTTGACTGGCCCTGAATAATGTATTGTTAAATCAGCAAGATTTCTTTGAATTCTCCTTACACATTGAAATTTACATTATACAGGGCCTGCTCAACCCCTCTTGCTGGATAAACTTGCCAGTCTTGGCTCTTCTTAAAGAAAAGTGCCATCTCTTCCTTAGGGTAATAGACCCCACAGCAGTGATGTATTCTGGCCCAGGCCTAGGCCAAACAGGGTCAGATCGCCCTCTTGGGAGATCAGGCCCCCCATGGTCCCGCTGCTCAATGGGACAGTTACAACGCTGATCTTGGGTCCTTCTAACAGGCCCATTTACACTATGGAGACTGTGCAGGGGTTATGACATCATATCCGGGCCCCCATGTGTCTTAAAGACACAGCACACCTTTTAATCCGAGGAAGACGCAGAGGGGAGGCTGGGGGTCCTGCCCTAGATAAGGCTTAAGGGGCAGTGCAGAAGGTAAATACATTTCTGCCCTACTGTGTCAATTCTGATCAACATAAGTCAGTGATGTGGTAACAAATATGTTTGTCTAAACGTAGTGTTATTTACAAAAATCAGTAGAGAGATGCTATAAAGGACCCACTTGTACACAAAAAAGCTTAGTTTATTTAATCTATCCATCAGCTGGGGTAGTGTCGGGGCCGGTGATGGTGGGAGAGACCTTGTACTTTAAAGCCAGCGACTGCCTGGTCATGTATGTGCGGTTTGGTATGTGCGACTGTGCGCTACAGTTTTATGTTCACATAGCATGCAGCTGGGCATATACAGCCTCTGGCCGCACACTGCGCAATGCGATCTACGGCTGGAGCGGCAGATCAGGTGAGTGTGTGGCGCTGTTGTCTAGTGGCCCGCTGGGCATTTGTCCAGCGCCGGATGGCCAGTCTGGGCCTGGGCAGTATAACTGGCTAATGCTTAAAGGTAAAAAGCTGTAGTCAGGTAAAAATGAGGATTAACCTTTCAGATTTAGGGTTTTGCAGCCATTTAAAGACAAATACCCATGAAGTCTACATGACTAGCAAAATGTAGAATTCATTGACTATGCTAGAATTGTACGTAGCGTTGGGCACCATAAATAAACAACTCTTAGCATGCAGCGTTTATAAGTGTTTTCAACATTTCTAGTTTAACTACATGACTACTAGCTGGATAAGCTTCAGTTCATATGTCTATACCGTGTCTATACCGTGTCTATACCGTGTCTATACCGTGTCTATACCGTGTCTATACCGCCAGATGCTACCTGTCCCTTGTTGTAGTGCCACCTGCTGGTAGGTACTGAGTACTGCCTCCTCAAAACAACCAATGGAATTACTACACACTGGTTAGACCTCACCTTGGGGGAAGAAACGCGGCTCTGGTACTTTAATGGCATTGGGCACCGGCTAGATACACGGCCACAATCTATGCTCTTACACTCTGACAGCTTGCGGCGGTGCATATCCAGCCACACACTGGAAAATCAAATCTGCCCTTGGAGTGGCATTAAGCTAGGTGTGCGGTATCGCTGGACATTTGACCAGTTTTCCAGATGACCAGCCTGGTGATTAACATTTGGTCAAACTGGGTTTATTTACCATGGAAAAAAATCACCACTGAGGCGATCTCATAACTATGTTCAAATATATGAAAGGTCAGTAAAGGTCTTTTCTGTAAAACTGTTCATCCCACGGACTGAGCAAATTCAAAAAAAAGATCAGCCGTTTCATCTGAAACAGAAAAAGGTATTCTTTACAGCAAAGCTCTGGAATGGCTTACCAAGGAAAGTGGTTCAAATAATGTGGGCTCATTCTCTGCAAAACAGGCATTAGCTTAAGGAGGGTTTTTACCATTATCGTGAGATATATATTATATTATATTTTTTTAAAGTTTTTACAGATATTAATTGTATGCCCTCCAATGATGCTGACCTCTGGAGTATTTCACTTCAGATGGCAGTAATTTACTGATCACTGGTGAGCGCTTACTGCGGTTACAGAGCCTTAGTATACAGAGGGGTTTTGCAAATGTACTTTGAGTCTCAATCATGGGGCCCCAGCTAATTAGCAAATTCATGCAGAGAACCTCAAACAAAATGATAAGCACTTCTTAATAGGGTTGTATAGTAATGTTAAAAAGTATATGTGCATTGGATGCAACATTTCCAAGTTAATATTAATTATTGCATTGTTTGGGTGAAAAAAAAACCTTTTTAAGTAGTCACTAGTTTTGAGAGGGAGTCCATCATAAGGACAATGGCAGGTTAATCTGTATCAGGTTTATTAGAATAAATACTCACGATAGCATCCACCCATGAACCCAGGGAGGGCTGGTGACATTCACGCCAAGGGCAAATCCAGCCAAGCAGTAATAAAGCAGCCTAAAGCCCAGGAGGTGGAGAACATGCTCGATGAGCACTATCCAACCCTGTCCAAAACACATTTATAGAAAGATAATGTATAACAAAACAAAAACATAAAAGGTCCAGAAAATGCCACCTTATTTCATATGTCTTACTGGTTATGAGTAAAATTGCTATGAAAGAAACTCAGAAAAGCATCAGACGGTGGAATCTCATGTAGTTGCCACCTTCAGTTTTACAGCCCTTACTGTGCAAGCTGAGACAACAGCTCCTCCATTACCAGATACCTCTTGTTATCCATTGGGTCCTTGGGATGATGAGTTTCCCTGAGATGGCGGTTATGATATATGTTTCCAGTAACGAAACTCGGTGTAAATAAATTGTCTTCATAATTCTACATTTCCTATATTTATTTTGTAGCTCCACCACTTTTGCAATGATTTGTAATGACTCGGTGCCTATACTTGGATTGGAATTTGCAAAGTCAGGTTTTACAAATGCTAGCTACGGTAATTTTTTTTCAACCAGCAGCCTTCTTGAATAAAGCTGGTCGCCAATTCAAAATACAAAGGTACAAAAAATCTGATAGGGAAAAGAAAAAATGTCGGTGCGCTAAGCTAGTCTCAGGCTCAAATAATACAAATGTATAATATAAGGCCTACCAAACAGTGTGAGCATGCTGCAAATACAGTGTGTTGGCTGTACAATGTATACAAAAAACAAAATACTGTCTGCGCTTCTCACCCTAATAAAGTTGGCAACAAATATATAAACATAATATAAATGAGAGGTTTTGGTTATATGAATTGGCCAAAGCATAATTAAGCTCACCCGCCACGTCAAGGCACACTCTCAATAGGGTGAGATCCTACTCTCACCTCCTACATAGTGGGCGCACAAAGCAGTTTATACTGCTACCAAAACCAGATTAATGTGTTGGGGGAGGTGCAATTAAACCTCCTCCCATTTAACCCCTGGACAGCAAGCTGCAACCAGACTGATGAGGAGCCAACAACCTCAAATATGTGCAAACAGGGAAAAGAAAAAATGTCGGTGCGCTAAGCTAGTCTCAGGCTCAAATAATACAAATGTATAATATAAGGCCTACCAAACAGTGTGAGCATGCTGCAAATACAGTGTGTTGGCTGTACAATGTATACAAAAAAACAAAATATGCTTTGGCCAATTCATATAACCAAAACCTCTCATTTATATTATGTTTATATATTTGTTGCCAACTTTATTAGGGTGAGAAGCGCAGACAGTATTTTGTTTTTTGTATACATTGTACAGCCAACACACTGTATTTGCAGCATGCTCACACTGTTTGGTAGGCCTTATATTATACATTTGTATTATTTGAGCCTGAGACTAGCTTAGCGCACCGACATTTTTTCTTTTCCCTGTTTGCACATATTTGAGGTTGTTGGCTCCTCATCAGTCTGGTTGCAGCTTGCTGTCCAGGGGTTAAATGGGAGGAGGTTTAATTGCACCTCCCCCAACACATTAATCTGGTTTTGGTAGCAGTATAAACTGCTTTGTGTGCCCACTATGTAGGAGGTGAGAGTAGGATCTCACCCTATTGAGAGTGTGCCTTGACGTGGCGGGTGAGCTTAATTATGCTTTGGCCAATTCATATAACCAAAACCTCTCATTTATATTATGTTTATATATTTGTTGCCAACTTTATTAGGGTGAGAAGCGCAGACAGTATTTTGTTTTTTGTATACAAAAAATCTGATGGCTATCAGTATAGGCAACGCAAATCAATACCTACCGTAAGTTTGGTGCTATTTTAAAGAGAAAAAATATTTTTAAAGAAAAAATATACATTAGTGGAATGGTAAATCAGTATTTTATCTAATGAACAGGAATACATGTATTTTAATATTTTTGGTATCTATCAGTTTGGCAACATATGTTATATATAGACAGAACATCAATAGCCATTTTAAGCCCCCCCTTAATTCCTAATGCACCTTACTTACAGATATGCCCCTCTGCCCCCTGATATGCCACTCTGTCCCCCCAGATATGCCACTCTGACCCCCACATATGCTTTATGCCCCCTAGAAATGCCCACCTGCCCCCCAGATATGCTTTATGTCCCCTAGATGTGCCACTCTGCTTCCCTGATATCCCACTCTGCTTCCTAGAAGTGCTACCAGGGCCACACAGACAACCTCTGCTGCCGGCACTTCAGCCGGGGCTTCTATGACAGAGAAGCACCGGTGGAAGTGCCGGCAGCAGAGGTTGTCTACGCGCATCGCCGCAGCCGGTGAAAGTCTGCACGATATGGGTAGGCAACCTCAATTGCCGGCACTTCCGCCGGGGCTTCTATGGTGAAGCACCGGAAGGTTATGTCACCCTGGGGCTCCACCATATAAGCATCCCTGCGCTAAACCCCAAATATAGGCCACACCCCCACTATTCGGGCCAATACGGTAATTCAATTTACTGATTTTTTTTTCCAAAGTAGGTAACTGTGCAAAAAAGAAATGATATCTATAGTATATAGTTATAAATACATATATTAATATATATAGTGTATATATATGTATATATATATATATATGTATATATATATATATATATAAATATTGTATATAGTACATAGTATAGTATATATAGTTTGCTATTGACTGGGACAGTTTACGCCGGAAATGGTAATAAAGTGTCGGAGGCTTAACTGAGAGCTTGGAATTTAGTTTTCCTTATGTGATCGACATTACATTTCTAGTTTGATTCATCCACTCTAATAGCCCAGGGGCAAGGAGGACACTGGAGGCTGTGACTTTATCCCGCCCCCCCCCCCGTAACTGAATTGTGCTTTTAGGATATTTTAGCCTTTAACTGGGATCCAGCTCGCTAGCAGTAAACCTATTTAGGGCAGAGATGACAATCTTGTCCCAATGGGCTGGAACCAGCTGGAGTTTCAGGACTTTTTTAGTTAACTTGTATGAAGCTAAATATTGTTCACCGCAGGGCGATTTATTATGGATAGGTATCATCCTGAAAGCATAGTGTATTTGCTATGCTTTACATCTGGATACTGTCATGCACAGCGTAGATAGAACCTGTAGTCAGGTAGAACAGCACGTGCAAGTCCAACAGACAGATAAGTCCAGTGCAGAATAGCCGAGGAGCAAGCCGAGGTCTGGAAACCGTAAGTCAGGATCGTTGCAGGGTAAGCTGAGGTCAGGAAGCCAGAAGTCAGAATCGTCGTGGAGGAAGCCAGAGTCAAACGCCAGGGAAACAGGAACAAGCCGAGTCGGTAACGTGAAATCACACAGGAACGCTTACTGAGGAATAGACACTATACAAGATAGGTATGACCATCAGAAGGCAAAGCTGGAAGGTCTCTGAGTCCCTTAAGTAGGCAGAGGAAGTTAGCGTATTCCCGCCAAGTTTTCAAAGTGCCGTTACATCACTTCCGGTCTGCGGCCATCTTGGGATTGGCGAGATCGCAAATTCCTAAAAGGAGCGGTAGTACCGGCCGAAGAACGGGTACACGCGGTAGGTCCGGACCTGGTTTCAGTAGGCGGCGGCTGCCGTGTGGAGTTGCGGGGTCTTCCCCGTCCTCGCGGCGGCAGAAGCTGTCTCACGGAGGCGGGAGGTCTCCCTCTCCTCCGCGGCGGTTGAGGCTGCTGTGTTGAGGCGGGGGGTCTTCCCCTTCTCCACGGCGGCTGAGGCTGCTGCGGCATGACGGGTTGTCTCCCCCTTCTCCGTGGCGGCTGATGCTGCTGTGATGAAGTGGGGGGTCTCCCCCTTTTCCGTGGCGGCTGCCGATCCGCGGACCCGGAGGAACCGGCAGCCAGGTACGTGACAGATACCCATGATAAAGTGAACCACATTTGTGCTCACGCAGAGGACAGGATCCAAACCAAATAATCCCTACACCTCAAGCAGATCATTTTTGTTACTTGGTCATCTTGTTAAAAAAAATACTGATTAAAACTACAGATTTGATCCATCTGGCCAGAGCGCAGTTTATAAAACATTAGGGTTACAAATAATAAACAAGTACACAATAAGGAAGCCATATTCCATTTGAAAGCCTATTATACCTGAAATTTGTATGATATATTTTCAAAGTACAAAATAAATAATCACATCCTTCCCTTTCTGTTATCGTTTTCCAAGAGAAACATTTTTAGATTTCTTATTACCCTCCCCCTCCTAATGTCAGTGAATAAAACTACTTTGATGTGAAGAAAATCTGTTTGATCATATTCAGACCTAGCAGGGAACCATAATGTAGTATTTCTCGCTGAAATGAAATGAAAAAAGGGAAAACAAGGTTACTATATTTATATTTGTTTTTACGCTAACTGCCCCTTTAAGAATAAATGAACTAAAAACAGATTTTTGTAAAATTGAGATGACAGATTTTTTTACAAGCTAGTTCTTCACTTTCTGTTTTATCATCCAAAAATAGGACATATGCAGCTCTTCTTTGCTGAAAGGGATTAAGATTGATTAATTTACACTCGTTTGGCTTTCATCTTTGGTTAATCCAGAACTGCACAGCTTTAATGTAATGAGAAAAGGGAATTAAATGCAATCAGTCCGTTACGGGTTTTCAGTAAACCTAACAGTGTTGTAATACCTTAATAGAAAAATGTATCCTTGCATACAAATATTGTACACGTACACGTCAATATAAAGCGCATATAAATGGGAGTTGCAGTATTCACATGTAGCATGTGCTTATTTGACATCCATCGCCAATAAAGGCAAATAGTGGACACCATTCCAAAATTATTTACGTGTTTTAATTAAAAAAAACAGATACTTTTTGTTAATGTGTATCACTGTTTTCCATTGCAATCTACAATATGTAAGCATTGGGGGATTGTTATTTTGTGATAAATGTATCTCTGGTATTGAATCCAGCCCATTGTGTACATAGATTTCAGTAGATACCTGTCCTGAAGGTATGTCTCTAACCACTCCAACCAACAAGTGTCCCCTTCTTGTTGGGAGGAATTAAAAGGACACTGTAGCCATCATATTCTTTAATGCATGTGATAGCTGAGTGATCCCTTTATGTTTCAGGAGGTTCCCCCTTTATGGCTCAGCAAGTGTTCCAGCCAGGCCAAGGACCACATACGTTTTGAGGTCTTACAATACATAGAAAAGGACTAGATTGACTAAATCAATCAAATTCTGTTTCAATTTATAAACAACCTTTGCTGTGTAAATCGAATAAACATATATTGTGAAGGCAATTCTTGGCAGCTCTACCACATAAATGCATCCATTTTCTAGCGTTGTGTACATTCCCTTAGCTAAACAATTTCCATGTACATTCATCGTCCAGCAGTATCTGTTTAACACTGCATAGATATAGCACAGTTGTCTTTCTTAGATTAAATTGCAATGTTTTCAGGAAGACACAAATCATTGAAATACAATAACTCTATATATAAGCTCCACATTAGAGAGGAAATGGATCCTGGGAGATGTGGGCATTAGGGCATGTCCCATGGTGGTATTAACATAAAACACTATTTGTGATAATGCCTCAAGCTAAACGCTTTCAGCAGCATTTACCAAGTCCTAGCATTATTAGCTGTATTTGTCATTTTTACGAAGAGACATTAAATTGGTTTTGTATCAAACAGAATTATTGATGGAAAAATTTGTTCCGCATGCTTGACAACAGAGTAAAAGCCATATTTCTTCAGGAAAAAATAGGGCCAGTCGGGAACATAGTGTAAAATTCAGTACCCATAGAATGCAGTGAAAGTACCTATACAGCAGAATTGCTCTGGGTTTTTAAAATTTACCAAATAAAGAATTAATAGGGCCCCTATGTGTTTTGCAACAAGTAGGTTGTAAGTTTCTGATGCCTCTCTGGCTACCACTAAATAAACTAAAAAAACAAATAAAAGCATAAACCTATGTTTAAAATAGATAATTAATCCTCAAATATTTAGGTTTAGCGTAGGTAATGTTGATCCAGGTAAAACTTTTACAAAGGCTTATGGTAGAATTAGTGCATGGAAAGTGTTAAAATACCAACATTTCAAATAGCCTGGGGAGTCTAGCCTGGCTTGACAGGAGTAAGTTGCATTGGCCAGCTTCAAAGATGTCCCAAATAGCACATGGGTCGAGGATGACTAGATGTTAATTCCACATTGAAAAATACGCACCTCCCAAATGTGGCCTTGTAGCCCCCAAACAACCCGACAGGCTATGGATGGGTGGTATCACTGTACTGTGTAGATGTTGTTAAATACTTATTGAGGGTTAATTCATAAATGGAATACCATGTGTGAAAAAGTGTCAAAATACCCCAAGTTGAAGTTATTTTATAGTCAATTAGATTGTATGATTAAAAAAATGTTTGCATACACTAAATGAGAAAAAAATATTACAGCTAAACACAAACACAGCCACTGCCACGAAGGGTAAAAAAAAAATAAAAAAGGCCATTCCTTTATAATATAATTTTGATACTATTAAACAGCATGCTTCTCATTATATCTACAAGATAAGAGGTACTAGTCCAGTGATTACACATCAAATCCCTTACACACGGCATGAAAAACCCATGTCCATCATGACTGTAATATAAGGCTGCTATTTAGCTCCTTTTTTCCGTATGGTTGGTTAGTGATGTTAGTATAAAATTTGCTAAAATTCAATAATACACTAAGTGGCTGTATGTGATTTTATTGTCCGGAAAGACACTTTAATTGGTGGCAGTTCCATCCAATAATAGGCTCAATAGCATATTTGGTCTTATTAAATTACACCCTGGCAATGAAACTTGAGCCAGCTAATAACAGTGCACATGAAATAATATACGTACTAGCTAAAGCTGCCATTTATATATTTATATTATCTCAGCAAATGAAGCTTCTCCCCCCATTATGGCAAAAAGAAGGATTTGAGTACCAAGGAGGGTAAATGGGATAAAATATCCCAATGTTAATTGGAAAGGTCTCTGGGAGAGCTGGGCAAAAATAATGGAGATGTTCCTCCCTTGAGATTTACCATGAATATTTCAACATGTTACTCCTTTTCTTAGGAACTTTTTACTAACACCAATGCCAACAGAGGTGCTGAAACAACAATATTTGCTGGTGCATGTGACGAGTCTATTTATACCATGAAGTGTAATTTATGTCATGATGTAACATATCACATGACAAACTTCAGAAACCTATTTTTGCTGCAAAAGTTCCTCCCGGGGCATTCTATTTTCACTTAATGTCTGGTTAGGGCAAGCACATTACTGTTTTGGAATATTGGGACTGGGCCTTACCTCTGGCTTCACCAACCATTTTTGTCCTTGGTGACTTCATTAGGTTGTGTCTCCTTAGCAGGTACACCTTAGATGCCTTCCTTATTAGAACATTTACCTAGTAATTTGTCTCCTTGCATACTTGTTTGCATGCCTCAAAATGTCATGCTTTATAGTGGCTCAATTTTCCAAAACCATTGCTGTTCTGAAGTCTTCGATTTAGATTTGCCATTAGCCCTTCTGGATTCTGGAGTGTAGTTGCCTGGAGGTCACAGTACTTGGAGGCTCAACCAAAGGGGTACATGACAATCATAGACTGAATACCTGGATTTTAGGGATACCTTAGTTGTCTCAGGTTGAGGGCCCACCTGCTCACTAGGACTTGTTAGAATGGTGACCTAGTAATTTGTCTCCTTGGATACTTGTTTGCATGCCTCAAAATGTCATGTTTTATAGTGACCCAATTTTCCAAAAATATTGCTGTTCTGAAATCCAGCTGTTAGGCTACCCTTTGTAAAGCAATGTCGGTACCCCTTCTTTAACCATCAACAAATTTCTGTCAACCTTTGAATCTTGGGGAAAACAGTTTTCTCTGAATGTGTATATATCTGTAAAACAAAGGAGAAATGCATAAATAGCCGTGTTTCTTTGTAGCTACAGTACTTCATAGATTTACTAAGAAAGAAGATTGTGCATCCATATGTAAAACAAGAGTAAATTACATCACAGCCTGATATGGTTAGAATTCATCCATGAAGCACATTGCAATATTTCGAAAATTGTTTCGTATTCATTGCAGAAAGCATTAAGTTGCTTAATAAAAAAACCTATAACACCAGCAGCTTACTTTGTTTCTTGCTTTCCAGGAAAATGAAAATGATTTCTTTCTTATATTCTTCATATGTATGATTTGAGAGTAGGATTTGCTGTGCTCTAGTAACTCTGTATGTGATCTGACACTTTATTATCCTCATATTTCTACCTATTAATCCAATCTCTCCTCTCTAGAGCTTTGACACTCTGGTGACACGTTGTTCTGTCTTGCTGTGATTGTGATTCATGTTGTTTTCATTTCATGCTACTCTAACCAATACTTTATTTGATTGTTTGAGATATTTAATTACAGATCAGAAGCTTGGCACATGGTAGAAGTTTACCAGATAAGCAAGCTTCATTTGTTTCTTGTATAATTATTCTCCAGTAGTCATGTTTTCTACTAGATGCTATTAGTCAGTGGGAAATATTTTTGAAGCTCTGGTTTCTATTTTGTCTTTGTTTTCCATAGGGTGAAATATGTAGCTGCATTGGTCCAACAATCTTATTGACCCTATCATAACTCCTTCTTCTTTGCCATATGTGCATCACAGGGAGGGTGAGGAGGGTCACTAAGGTCAAGCGTATTTTTTTTCATTTGTTTTTTCCAAATAATGTCATTGTGGTATACTGTAACACTAGTTTGAGGTGGACATTGTTCAACAAATGAGGACCTTGCAACAGCTATGGAGCTGCATGTTTAATTGATTACCCTTAAAATTGGATCTTGAGTCTAGAATGTGGGCCTAGAAATGCTAGGCGAATGGTGAAGTTGCCCAGATCTCCACCTTGTGACAATTTGCAGTGGTGTCTCTATATAAGATTGCACCATTTTTAAAGGCAAAGATGTTAAACTAAAACAGACGTTGTGATCTATAGAGTTTGGAATCTTTTATACATGGGATATGCTATCTTAATGGGGTTTTCTGCATAAGTCCAGAATAATTTTCCATTCTTTTCATCACTGTTTATCTAATCACTTATGATACTTAGATTTTAATAATTTAAGCGAGATGAAACATGTAAAAGTTTCCTTATGTTGCCTAGATTTGCTTTTTCTATTTCCAAATTCGTTTTTAATAGCTATTAGGTCATCTGTATATATCAAGGCAAAACTGGACTATTTCCAGGCAAAGTGTAAAAGTTGATCCATTTTTTCCCATGATTTGGCATATTGGGTTCAAATCAATTACCCACCTAAACATTAAAGGGACAGTTTAATGTCCCTGACAGTGCCGTTAATAAGGAAAACATGTTAAAGAACCTCATAATTACTTTAATATGCATTCCTTAAATACAACAACTGCACTATATAGCTGTCTTCCTTCTCTGAGGTCCAACGACTCTTGTCACTGAGCTGACCCCAGAAACCATTAAAAACGAAATAAATCAATAGACACCTCAGCTGATAACAAATCAAATCAGCAATAGAGATAATTGTATCCATAAAAAGGAATAGCTTTACCAATGTTTATTAACTGTAGTTTTACAGTCTTCCTCTTTGAAATTCAACACTTGTAGGGTTTGATTTTATCGCATGGAATCCATTAGTCAAAATTTTGACTTGCATATTGCAACATTTTCACTGGCTAGTATATAAACCTAGGTTTGTCAACTGTGGATATTTTGTGACACATAATCTACCTTCAATTTTTTTTTTTTTAAACCAATGTGGCTTAGTGGGGAAGTAAACCAAGAAATTAAAAAAAGAAAAGGGCTTTTAAAGCATTGAAATCAAACAAATCAGAGGCATCTTATATAAGATATAAGGAAGCCAAAAAGGTGATTAGATGGGCTAAACTAGAAAATGAGAGAGGGATAGCCAAAGAGCAAAACCAACCCCCCTAAAATTATTTAAATTCTAAATAAACAAAAAAGGAAAGTGTAGGTACACTGAAAACAGAGATGGGAGTGTTAGTTAACGAGGACCAGGAAAAAGCAGAAACTTTAAATAACTATTTTTCCTCAGTATATATTAAGGAGGAACCTGTGGCAATGGAAATGCAAATGACTACAGCAAAAAATTGGCAGACAAATTGTGATTGGGTGGCTCAGGACAAGGTGCTGCAGCAACTAAAGAAAGTTAACGTCAACAAAGCTCTGGGCCTGACGGTATTCACCCACGAGTACTTAAGGAGCTGAGTCAGGAAATAAGTGAACCTCTGTTTTTAATCTTTCGGGATTCTTTTCTTTCAGGATTTGTACCAGAGGATTGGAGGAAGGTAGATGTGGTTCCTATATTCAAAAAGGGTTCAAACTCTGTGCCCGGAAATTATAGACCTGTGAGCTTAACTTCTGTGGTTGGGAAAGTATTTGAAGGCTTGTTAAGAGATAATATTCAGGAATTCATTGGGAAGAACAGAGTTCGTTGCGGGGAACTCTGATCGCTGACAGCCGGGGAAGGTCTGCGCGATGGACGCAGACAACCCCCGCTGCTAACCACACCTCCTTCCGGCTACAGCAGAAGTTGTCTACGCGAATCGCATAGAGCTCTACACGCTGCCTGGACTACACACCGGGAGTCAGAAGCACTGGTAAGTTGGGGGGAGGGGACAGGAGCATCCAGCAAACAGCTTGGTCACCAGTCACTGCCAAAGGAATAATTTTCTGTGCTTTGTTCAGCAGAGCTGGTAGCTTTGGTGCCTCCTGAGTCTAAACAGCCAGGGGCTTCTAGGTCACTCTCCTTCCCCTCATATATCTTGAAGGACACAGTATTTCTTTAACTGCTCTTGCAAAGTTTGTACAACTTTACACCATACCTTGAGCACCTTTGGGGCGTCTGCACTTAAACATGACAAGGGGCCTGTCAATCGAGACATTCTGCTCAAGGGTGTAAATTTCAGGGACATTTATTACAAACAAAATTCATAATGGGAATCATGTCATACAATTTGTCAAATTGAGTCACAAAATGTCCTAATTTCATAGGGGTCAGTGTGGTGCCAGGTTTGACATCTATTCCCTTAGTTAGGTGGACAACATAGATGTTACTTTGAACTGTTAGCAGCTTAAAAAAAAGAAATGGGATAAACCTGGGCAATGGACACTTCAGCTATTTGCTTAATATCTGACGCTGTCAGAGTGGCTTCTTCAGAGACAACTGACTAAGCTAAAATAGAATATGCTTCTTCTGCACTGTAGGAGCAATCCATTTAAAATCTAACAAAAAAAACAAAACCCTTTCTTAACCTACACTATCCTCAGTTCCCTCTAACCACCCACCAAACTAACACGAAACTAAACTAAAACAAAATATATTACGATCGGGTCGGTTGGCAGTTTTGGCTCTGGTGATGCCACTTTTTTCTTTTTTTGGCAATCCAGCTTAAGATCTTTCTGTCCTCTCTGGTTCATCCCGATCAAGTAAGATTTATGCTGAATAGATAGGTTTATGAAAATACTAGGGGGTGTATACATTTATTGTGCCTGGCACAGCAAAGATACACCTCTCCTCTATGTATGTCACTTGATGCCGAGAAGGCCACTGACTGGTTAGAGTGGCCATTCTTATTCCATTTGCTTAAGGCTTCAGTATATCAAGTTCCGTTAAACTTTGTGTGTGCAATTAAGGCTGTTTATTCAGAGCAAATGTTTTCTATTCATATGGCACCTGACAGGACTGTCCTTTATCCCCCTCCTATTTGGCCTCTTCTTGAAGCTACTTCTACAGTCCAGTCACACTGCAAATGATGTCCAAGTCCTCCAAGTGCAAGACTGCCGATAAATCACCACAGCCTGTGCAGATCATGTGTTTCTCACAGAATCAGTTGCCTTGGTTGTTCAATTTTCTACTTCAGAGGGGGACATAAATGCAATTTTAGTTTAAAGTTTGCCTATACACTCCAGGCAGCTGATGATTGGGAAAGTATCTGGGAGTTGTCTATATATATTGTTTATATGTGTAACATACTATGTTTAGATGGTATACCACCCCAGCAGTGAACTGCATGTTACTGTCCTCTACAGGCCTGTGCAGGTGTGGCTGTGGTTACATGGGATCATATGTGGTGGTCATGCCAATACAAGCTTGGATTTTGGAGTCGGCTGATGAGGATGAATACCTCAGTATTTGGAAAGCCTATTATTTTGTGACCATGGATGTATTGAATTAAATAATATTATTTAACATATTCTCTGAATCTCTTTTACATGTTATCTCTTTCTCAAATCCCAATGTCATCCCCTTGTCATCCCCTTGTCCATACATATATAAACTATGGTGAAAAACGTCATGCACTCAATTAGATAAAAGGAAAGTCTACTTCTACAGTCCAGTCACACTGCAAATGATGTCCAAGTCCTCCAAGTGCAAGACTGCCGATAAATCACCACAGCCTGTGCAGATCATGTGTTTCTCACAGAATCAGTTGCCTTGGTTGTTCAATTTTCTACTTCAGAGGGGGACATAAATGCAATTTTAGTTTAAAGTTTGCCTATACACTCCAGGCAGCTGATGATTGGGAAAGTATCTGGGAGTTGTCTATATATATTGTTTATATGTGTAACATACTATGTTTAGATGGTATACCACCCCAGCAGTGAACTGCATGTTACTGTCCTCTACAGGCCTGTGCAGGTGTGGCTGTGGTTACATGGGATCATATGTGGTGGTCATGCCAATACAAGCTTGGATTTTGGAGTCGGCTGATGAGGATGAATACCTCAGTATTTGGAAAGCCTATTATTTTGTGACCATGGATGTATTGAATTAAATAATATTATTTAACATATTCTCTGAATCTCTTTTACATGTTATCTCTTTCTCAAATCCCAATGTCATCCCCTTGTCATCCCCTTGTCCATACATATATAAACTATGGTGAAAAACGTCATGCACTCAATTAGATAAAAGGAAAGTCTAACTACAAAGGCTTCTTAGAAGAAGATTCACATAATAGATGATACCATTCTCAGTCTAATTAGCGGAATCAAAAAAACACTCAGCTCTGCATTCTCTGTATTCTGCATGGCTGCTGCTGAGTGAAAGGCTTTAGACCCTCATCTCCAGGAATCAGTGACCCTATCTGTGCGTTACAATTAATTTCAGTACTCCAGTTCCTGATGGCATCCAAATCTAACAGTTTCAGTGGTTTCATCTACAGATTCAGGCATATGTTTCCTGTGTTGGTTAGGCAGCATTAAACTATACATTCTCACTTTGTGAATTTACTCTGTTAACAGTCCATCTTATATCTTTGATCTTTATTTTCATTTTCAGCTTGACATCCATCAGTCACAGCAAGCTCTTCCAAAACAACAAATACAACGTTCCATATTATCTAGCCATTATTTTCATCCCTTAATCATGTCACAGACAAATAAACATAAGGAAACAATATCAACAGATTTGGAGTCACTTATTTTCATGCATGCTATACCTATAGTCATACGTGCAAGCTTTCCTGATGTCTGCACCCCCAAAGGGACAATGCTAAGAATAGTTTAGTCTTCTGTAACCCTCTCATTACTGTGGGTGCTGATACCTTATCCTTGGATGGGGCTCCTCACCCCTGTACTCCCCTCTGCCTCTCTTGTACTGCCTGTCTGACCTGTCTACCTGTACAGAGTCCACAGAAGATTTAAGGTTCTAGATCTAACAGGAAAATAAGAATTTTGGTGGCTATAAGGATAGCTACCTGGTTCAATTCTCAGTAGAGCGTGACACTCTGTATCTTTGGGTATGGAAAGGTTAATACCATCCAACATTTAGGCTACTCTTTCCCCACATGACACAGCGCAGCTATACATAACCCAGCGCTGTTATTTTTAAGGCTCTTAACTTACATAAGAATGCTTTTGGTAACCCTCTTTACTACATACCCATTTAAAACACAAAAAACACAAAGGTATACAATAACCATTACATATAAACAGAAGAATTGTAGCATAGTTTGTTAAAGCTATGAGTTCTATTGAAAACACAAAACATTGTCACATTGATGGCTATTGTTTTATGTGGTGTGGCTAGAGGATGTGGCTTTAATAGGACTTTTGTAACTTTTGCGTAATTGTTTAAGGCACTTAGAAGGCAAATAAGTATTAGTATATTTAGTTACAGTAAAATACTTTGCCCCAGAATTGTTCCAGACCGTAGTTTTTATTATTATGTATTGATTTATATAGTACCATCATATGCTACAGTGCTGTACATTGAGATTGACATAATTACTAAGATGTGGCAATTTGGGCTGCACAGAAATGCCCGTGTGAAGGTATACAGGAGCTGCATTGGAACTCTGTTCTAATTAACTAGGTCTTGACTCGTCTCCATGAATACAATATTCCTATTGAATATAAGGGGTTAAGGGCTATTACCATAAGGCAAAGTCCACTTAGTGACTTGCATAAGAGATTTTGTCTCACATGTAAACTTTAGACCTAAGCCAAAATATTCAATTCAATAAACTGCAATAATTTTCTGTTTGCTTTTATTTTGTTTTTATTCATAATGTCATAATGCATATGTATTTTTATTATATCTATAGACCAAATATATACCTCTTAGGTATAAAGACTGTTTTCATGCCCATGGGACACAATGGTGCAGTTGTGTGGTTCCAGCAAACTGAGCAAGCAATGTTTATTGCCAGTCACTGCAAAATGCTTTTGTCATGTTGTTGATGATAAACCCATGGCTGATAGACATTAGAGAGATCCCCAAGAGTCAAGTTGCCCAGGGGCCCCTACGACCTATGGACAGCCAGTTATTCACACAACTCACAGACAGCACAGTTTATGGTAGCAGTTGGGGGAGAGCTAGCACCTTTTGGCCAGTAGGCAAGTAAAGCCAAGGTGCCCCTATTGGCCCCTTGCCCCTGACACACTGGCACATATGTACACAAACTTACACATGCTTAAGCATACTTACGCTATCATAAACTTACTCATACTAGCACACCCTTACACACCTATGCTAACACACACTCCCTCTCACACATACACATTAATGCTAACAAACACTTACACATACACATTCATGCTCACATACAAAGATACATACATAGCCATGCTTACACACTTGCACAAACACACTTATACATACATTCTCATTCTAACATATATACATTCATAAATACTCTCTCCCTTACCCTCTCACGCTTACCCCCTTACTTCACCTGCAGCTCGCTTTTATGTGACCCCACTGTGTTCCTGCCACCCTGGCTAGTTTGACCTAGGCCGGCCCAGTCCACCTCTGGTAACAGTGGAACAGCCCAGGTTACTACAACTCAAGTAAGTACTTCTACAGCATGGGGACTCGGGGCTATATTGGAGCAATTGTTCCATGTGGCCCTTGGTTAATCTGGCCCCAGGCCACATGTATACAGCAGATTGCCATACACTTAAGCACTGGGTTTGCTGCATGTGAGGGAATAAAGTTGGAAGAACATTCAGGAGGAAACCCACGGGCATTCAACCAGTTTGCCAATAGCCATTTTGGGCCTAAAAGGGCCTCACAGGGGCCCTGCCTATATTTGTATATTGTGGTATTCTGTAGTATAGGCTGTTACATATGATTTGCATATTAAAAAGGTACTATTGAAGAAGGCAGCTAGACAGGTAAAATCTATTTGAAATGGGTGAGTATTGTCATTGAAGTATATGCAATGCAATAATTTATATATAAAGAGTTTATAATTTATAATCAATATAAAACCTTCAAAACGTTATTTCCCCTCTTTACTTCGATTTAACGCTGGCAATCCTGTGTTTTACAAGACTGGGTCATTTGTGATGGGAAAAATGAACTGGCAGCTTGCATGATAAAATCATTGCCATTGAGTTGGATCAAAGCATAATGCAAGAGTTGGCTTACTGCCAGCTAAAGATTGACCAAAGAGGCATTTTATAGTTCTGTCAAGTAGCTCCTTCAAAAGATGATATTCCCTGAACATCACCTGAAATGCTTTCAGCGCCTGGGATAGATGAAGTGTTATTATCAGACACATCCCACTTATTGTTTTCTAGTGAACAAGATAAGAGTGTTAATGGGTATAGATACCGGAGTAAAGATCCCCAATCCCCAATCCCATGGGGCACCCATTATCCCATGCAGGAATGTACTAGTGCTTGTTAGAGGACTGTTACAAAAAAAATCATCTTCAGAAAATAATATAGGCTATTTATCAATGTTCTATACAACTGTGTATATTTTGTGTTACAGGGGTTATGACAAAATGAAGCCAAAAAGAATAAAGTGAAAAGGAAATCTCATTACCTGGTAGTCATTGGCTCCTGTATTTATGAATTTTCCACCTGGAATTTGCTCCTATGCTAACAAATTTACCATTCTCTGGATGTCACCTCTGTAGCCGATCTTACACTAAGGCTTGCTCCACATCTTATTTAAACCAGCCATTTCTCTAAAGCTTTGTCCTTGCAAAGTGCCTGTGCACCTTCTCAGTACAGACTACCAACAGTATGGCATTCAACCAACAGCAGGGGAACTTTATATCACAAGGGAACTGGGACACCCTATACCAACGCTCAGGAGGCACCCAAAATATTTGTCTCCTCGTGTCATTCGGTGAAATCTGGGATTTCCATGCTAGTCAAATTTACTATGAGTCCTTTAAATTAAAGGTCCCTCCTGTTATAATCCTTTCCCTCTAGGTAAAAAGTTGGAGAACAGAACAAAGAAGATTTTTTTTTTGTAGCCAAATTTAACATAGTTTCAAAATATACACTTACTTTGAGAGACGATTATAATTACATATGTCTTACTCATAGGCTAAACGGACCGGTGTTAGGGTCAGTGGCGTCGGCAGGGGGGGGCCAGAGGGGGCATGGCCCCCCCTACATCATGCTGTGCCCCCCGGTGTGCCCCCCCAATTGAAACGCCGTCTTTTTTTTTTTTTTTTAATAGACCCGGAGGAGAGAGTGAGAGGCGCCGAGCGGTTGCTGAGGAATAAGTTCTCAGCAACCGTTCGGCGCCTCTCACTCTTCTCCGCGACCGCGAGGCCTCTTCCTGGTTCGCAGTGCCGGCATTTCAAGCCGAGCGCCGGTATATGTCGTCATATCCGGCGCCCAGCAGTGAAGCCGGCAGAACCAGAGATACAGAGACCTCGCGATCTTACCGCTGGACAAGCCCAAGGTAAGTGAACTTCAAAGGGGGGGGTTAGAAAGTTAGGAGGGGGTTAGAGAGTCAGAAGAGGTAGATAGGAAGTGAGAAGGGGTAGATAAGGATAGATTGGGAGGGAGAGGGGGTAGATAGGATAGATTGGGAGGGAGAGGGGGTAGATTGGGAGGGAGATGGGGGTGGATGGGATACATTGGGAGGGAGAGGGGATAGTTAGGATTGATTGGGAGGGAGAGGGGGGTACATAGGATAGATTGGGAGGGAGAGGGGGGGTACATAGGATAGATTGGGAGGGAGAGGGGGGTACATAGGATAGATTGGGAGGGAGATGTGGTAGATAGAGAGGCAGATGTGGTAGATAGGATAGATTGGGAGGGAGAGGGGGTAGATAGGATAGATTGGGAGGGAGAGGGGGTAGATAGGATAGATTGGGAGGGAGAGGGGGTAGATAAAATAGATTGGGAGGGAGAGGTCTTTATGGGACAAAAACGGCGTACGTTCAGCTGTTTGGGGACAAGTTGACATAATGTGTAACTTAGGTGCTGGTCAGGTTCTATGTGGGCAGTGTGGACACCAGGGCTGGCTTTGGGGTGTGTGACCAGTGATCTATGCCTGTAATTTAGGGGGTTTTATCTATACCTTTAATGCAGAGTTTATATGTAATTTCCAATTGATTTATATCTGCAAAGCTGGGTTTTGTGTCATTCTGTTCATCTGTATCGGCTATATTTCCATACATTATTAATGTTTACCTGCAAATATAGGATTTGCATGTCTTATTCAGTTGATCAATACCTGGAGTGCTGTTTCCATGTGTTGATTATTTGATCTAAACCTTCGGTGCTGAGTGTACATGTGATTTCCAGTTGATATATACCTGCAATGCTGGGTTTGTGTGTTCTGTTGGTTTATACCTGCAATGCTATGTTTCCATACATTATTTATGTATACCTGCAAATACAAGGTTTTTTTTAATCTCATTCAGTTGCATGTGCTGTTTCCATGTGTTGTTTATTTGATCTATACCTGAACTACAAGTGAATGAGGGGACAAAGGGACTCTGGGGATGATTACAGGGGAGAGGACCTCTCAATGTCACGGTGCAGTCAGAAGGAGGGAACACTGCACTGACTCTCACTGTCTTCCCCTGATCTGCAGTCAGTGTGGCAAATATATTGGCAGCAGGGTCTAATATTAATATATATTGGCTGCAGGGGCTAATATTAATATATATCGGAAGCTGGGACTAATGTTTATATATATCGGAAGCTGGGACTAATGTTTATATATATCGGCAGCAGGGGCTAATATTAATATATATTGGCTGCAGGGCCTATTATCAATAAATATTGGCTGCAGGGGCTAATATTTATATATATTGGCTGCAGGGACTAATACTATATATCGGCAGTAGGGGCTAATATTAATATATGTTGGCAGCAGGGTATAATTTCTATGTATATCGGCAGCAGGGTATAATATAAGTATGAGATATATAAAAGAAAAAAAAACACAATAGTGCAATATGTCTCAAAGCTTATTTGTGTTTGAAATAAAGGCCAAAAAGGGCTACTCACATTTGGTAGGGGCTTCTTCAGTTAGCCCCAAAGTATACGCTTGGGCGATATAATCCTCGCCTTAAAGATTTCTTTGGCAGCACTATGTAATATGGGCTTCTTCAGTTAGCCCCAAGATGTGCATTTAGGTGGTATAATCCTTGCCTTGGAATTTCTTTAGCCTCAGCCTTTGAAGCAGTCTGGAGTGTCCACAGTTCCTTTTTGGTGAGCAATGATAGAGTTGCTCACTCCTCAGCGCATAGGTGGTAAAATCCCCACCAAGGATATAGTTGTGGCTGACAAGATATTTTGTCTTATAAATTAAAAAAGGTCCAGGAGCAAGATAAAAAAGTTTTTAAAAAAACTTATTTATTTTAAACTTTTGGTAATAAAAAACAATAAAAACCAACAAAGGGTTAATATAAAATAATACACAAACGCGTTTCGCCTAGCACAGGCTTCCTCAGAGTGTATTCTATTACCAAAAGTTTAAAATAAATAAGTTTTTTTAAAAACTTTTTTATCTTGCTCCTGGACCTTTTTTAATTTATAAGACAAAATATCTTGTCAGCCACAACTATATCCTTGGTGGGGATTTTACCACCTATGCGCTGAGGAGTGAGCAACTCTATCATTGCTCACCAAAAAGGAACTGTGGACACTCCAGACTGCTTCAAAGGCTGAGGCTAAAGAAATTCCAAGGCAAGGATTATACCACCTAAATGCACATCTTGGGGCTAACTGAAGAAGCCCATATTACATAGTGCTGCCAAAGAAATCTTTAAGGCGAGGATTATATCGCCCAAGCGTATACTTTGGGGCTAACTGAAGAAGCCCCTACCAAATGTGAGTAGCCCTTTTTGGCCTTTATTTCAAACACAAATAAGCTTTGAGACATATTGCACTATTGTGTTTTTTTTTCTTTTATATATCTCATACACATCCGTGAGAGCGCAGCCACTAACCCCCTTGTGAACTACTCTACCTGTCTAAGCCAAGAAGAGGAAACCTTGGCAAGTGGTTCTGCTGCTACATCATCATCTATAATAACTTTGTTTTAAAAAGGACTTTTTTTTTTTTTTTTTTTTTTTGCTGTTGTTGTTGTTGTTGCTTTTAGCGCTTTTATCCTACCCCTTTTAAGTTTATAATATAAGTATGTATCCGCAGCAGGGGCTAATATTAATATATATCCGCAGCAGGGGTTAATATTAATATATATCGGAAGCAGGGTGTAATATTTCTATATATCTGCAGCAGGGTCTAATATTTATATATATTGTCAGCAGGGGCTAATATTAAAGAATGAAAAATAACTGTCACTTTAGCTGTTATTTTGAAATCATATTTTAATCACAGTCTTTACTTCAAAGAGATAAGTGCATATTATGTAGTTAAAAATGCACGTCTAACGTGTGTGTGTGTGTATATATGTATATATATAATATATATATAATATATAGTGTATATGTACCGTTTTATAATTGGCCCCCCTACTTTGGTCCCTGGCCCCCCATGTGCCCCCCCTAAATATGAAACCTGGAGACGCCACTGGTTAGGGTAATTTATAATCCCCCTGAAATAATGATTTTACTACAAATTAACTAAGGCCAGTCTGAAGGTGTATTGCTTGAGGGTAATGACGTCTTTGGTGCCCTATGCAAGGATTTTTAGGCCAAAAAGTTATATATTGGTGCAATACGCACTTCCTAAATATTAGCATAATTTTCCTGTTAGCACACACTATGCCTGTCAGGACGCAGGCTGTAGCACTGCTCAGCAGACAAATCATTTCATACACGGTGAAAAGCAGCTATTCTGAAAAGGTCATGCTATTTCCTGCTAACATCCTAATTGTTTTTTGTGAGTGTCATTCTCCTTATAATATTACAGACTTTTCCATCATTCATCTAAACAGATTAATAAAGACTCTTCTGTTATTCACATCTCCTGATATCCGTTATTTTTTCGAGATATTCATGTGTTCTAGAGCGTATTAACTGACAAAGCACAATCTCTCAGCACAATTATTATGGAACCATCACACAGTAAAAAAACTACCGTATTTGCTCGATTATAAGACGACCCTGATTACAAGACGACCCCCCAAAATCTGAATATTAATTTAGGAAAAAAAGAAAAAGCCTGAATATAAGACGACCCTAAAGGAAAAAAGTGTTACCAGTAAATGTTAATTCATGTAAACTAATTTTTTTAATAAAAGCTATGATTGAGAAAAATATTTTTTTTGTTTTTATTTCCTTGTATTTTCCAACCTGTCCCCAGTTACGCACATCTGCCCCCAGGCTTGCCACACCAATATGGCACTGTGGCCCATGATATGCCTTTTAACCCTCTATATGCCACTGTGCCCCATGGTATGCCTTTTGACCCCCTATGTGCCACTCTGCCTCCAGAAATGCCTTATACCCCTATATCCCATTCTGGCATTTAGGGGGTTAAAATGCATATTATGGGGCAGAGTGGCATATAGGGAGGTATAAGGCATTCCAGGAGGCAGAGTGGCATTAAGGGAGTTAAAAGGCATTGTATAGAGCACTCTGCCTCCAGAAATGCCTTATACCCCTATATGCCACTCTGGCATTTAGGGGGTTAAAAGGCATATTATGGGGCAGAGTGGCATATAGGGAGGTATAAGGCATTTCAGGAGGCAGAGTGCTCTATTAAATGCCCCCTTAACGCCACTCTGCCTCCTGAAATGCCTTATACCTCCCTATATGCCACTCTGCCCCATAATATGCCTTTTAACCCCCTAAGTGCCAGAGTGGCATATATGGGTGTAAGGCATTCCAGAAATGCCCTATGCCCCCATTTAACACACACACACGCACACACACACACACTTACCGGTGCTTCCAATTTCCTGCTGTATTGCCGGGGCAGCGGGTTGACGTCTCCTTCCGCTGCAGCCGGAAGGAGGTGGAGTTGGCAGCGGGGGTTTGTCTGCGTCCGTCGCGCATACCTTCCCCGGCTGTCAGAGATCAGAGTTCCCCACACCGGTGCGGCACCGGTGCGGGGAACTCTGATCTCTGACAGTCGGGGAAGGTATGCGCGACGGACGCAGACAACCCCCGCTGTAGCCACACCTCCTTCCGGCTGCAGCGGACGTTGTCTACGAGGATCGGGTAGACGTCAACCCGCTGCCCCGGCAATACAGCAGGAAGCACCGGTAAGTGTGTGTGTGGGGATGTTAAATGGGAGGGGGGGGGTTAAATGGGAGGGGGGGGAGACAGGAGGATCTAGGTCCCCTGCAGCGGTGCGGGGGATCTGGATCTTAGTCTCATAATCAGACCTCTATTTGAGGTCTGATTAGAAGACGACCCCGATTAGAAGACGTCTTATAATCGAGCAAATACGGTATTAATGACATTTTTATTTTATGGTGTGTATAATATTAGCTGTTAAATCTTGTGCTATAATTACCGCACAAATACTAATTAGCAAAACTTACAACCCAAATTAAACATACCAATTTGTTAAAAAAATAAAAATAAACAAAAAAAAAAATATATATATATACTATGAATACATATAATATATAATATACTGGTATATAAGGATAAATAGCTTTATTGATATTATCTTTACCTTGATGGACATAGGAAGACATTTTGCTTTATGGCACAAATGACCTGAAAGAACCCAATGTGTGGTTGTGATACTGTGAACTGTTTCATCTAGATAAAGTGTATAAGCCCAAAGACATCATGAATACCAGTGGAAGTTATTCACATGACAAATCCCCCCCCCCCCCGAAGATGAGGCCTAGACCAATAGATATCCAGGAACTTCACTATACAGTATGAAAAGTCAGGGATATACGGGACTCAAGACAAGGTGAAGTAGATCATGAATCCATGGAAAGGCATGGCAAAAAGTTGTTGGACTGGTTTGGTGGTAGACAAAGCATAGTTTTACACCGATCAGCCTGTAAGTTGTGAGATGGGGCCTCCATGAATGCATCCTGGTGCCATGTGTTCTTCAGGTAAGCAACGCACACAGACCCAGTCATCTACGTGATGTAAAAGAACCTCTTGTTCTTATGCTCACCTGCCCATTGTAGGTGCTTTCAGCAGTGGCCAGAGGTTAGCATGGGTACCCTGACTTGGAGGATGAAATGTTCACTTGCTGTCTCATATATCCCACCCACTATCAGTGGTCATACATTTCTTGCTGATCTGTGTAAGCAAGCAATTCAAATTCTAAAATATAGCAATAAAATATACTGTAGGAATAAAGAAGAGAACCATAGAAGCGGTGTATTAATGTAATTATTTTTATTGATATTGAACTTTATGCAAAAAATAAACAAAGAGATTTGTAAGTTGCATTGATCAGATGAGATATTTGACAGTGCCTAAAATAATAAAAAATAATAATAACTGCCTCTAATTTTGCTTTGTAGGATGGACCAACCCCTGCAAGCTTCTTCTACAAGAAGAACCTTCTACAAGAATGTAACCCTGCAAAATGAATATTTAAACCACTGAGAATACAGTCAAGAAATGTTCTTGTTCAGTCTTCCTGTTCCAGAACACAGAAACCTCAAAGAGAACGTTTGTTCTGAGTTTCAATAGCCATTGATCAATAATGTTATTTTTTATTCACAAACCCTTATGAGACGTTCCATGAGTCTTATAGAAGTGATGAGATCCCACTGAGGGGGAACATTTTACTAAAGGCAAAACAAGACTATCCTAATGAGATCATCTGCTTTGTTTCTTTGTCAGTGGAGAATAAATAGGCAAGGAAAGTAGGGCAAACTATTCAACCGTGCTTATTCTACATACAGCATGTAAATCAAATATCTACCATACACAAACGGGAATGTTATTTATAAGTATGCCAGAAGATTTATTTATTGTAGTATACCAGCAAACAAAACAGAGACAAAGTTTAAAAAAACATCTATCCATTACTGAAAATGGACCACAATAAACAGTCAGTGGCAAGTGGAGTGACTTTAATGTATATATCATGTATATATTACAGTCATTGTAGGTGTAATATGAGTTAAAGTGAACTGACTTAACTATACAGCATTTGGTCACTTGACATGCTCACAGAAAGGACAGACGAAGACTTTTATTTAAATACAAATGTCGTCTCCTGAAGCCCACATCAAAAGGCAAATGTGCAACTGTGAGTTGTGTATTGCGTTGTCTGTGAAAGCAGTAATGCCTTTTAGTAAATAATGTGTAATCCCTTACGAAAAATTACTGCAGTTTTTTCTGAAGTAATACTGCAGTTTTCTGGACATGAAAAAACTGCAATACTGCACTTCTACTGCAGTATTACTGCACATTTACTGCACTTTTACTGCAGGATTACTGCACATTTACTGCACTTTATTTTTTATACTGCAAACCTACAGTTGTACTTCAATGTACTGCAGCTTTATTGCATTTGTACTTCCGTACAAAAATAACTGCAGTACAACTGCAGTACAGTGAAGTACAAATGCAGTAAAAGTGCAGTATTGCAGTTTTTTCATGTCCAAAAAACTGCAGTATTACTTCAGAAAAACTGCAGTATTTTTTTTGTAAGGGATCTGCAAAAAGAAACCTGAACTTTTGTTCGGTGTGAGGCTTTTGGTCTCTGTAAACATGATGTCATCGTTCCTTTAAGAATTGTCTGTCTCCCCCAATACCTTGTTACAATCTTTTACATTCTTGTTGCAGTTAGGTACATCTCTGTTACGCCCTTGTTACCATACATCTTCATTCCCGATGTTACCCTGTGTGTTAGCCTTTCATAGGCTTTATCACAGTATTAAACACTCAATTTTCTTATCAAAGAGCATTTACTTGTTATTATTTGAGCTACATGGATTTAAACAATTTACCCATAGACATAGATGTGTTGGCACCTGGAAACTCCTAATTTCCCCAAAATAGACCCATTTCCGACATGGGTTCTGAAGATCCATCAGATAATTAGAATTGTAACCCCTTTGTTTTAACCTGATGAAAAACCCAATAGGACCAGCACTGTTATCTCTAGAGATAACCTTGCCTGCTAAAGGCAAATCCGTGATGAAGACAGATGACAACAAAAAAACACAATTGTGGCCTAGTTTTCAATGTAGCATTTCGGGGACATTGGTTTAGAATCATGGAAAATGTTCTCTTCTCAATGTGGAAAAACCATGAATGATTACAGATCTTTTATTTTCAACATTGTATATTGGTTGAAGGTCTAGCCCTGATTAGATGTATAGTGAAGATCAATTTTCATCCCTTTCAAGCAAAAAAAATCTCTCAGGCTGTCACAATAATTTTCTCATATCTGAGAATGGTCTAAAAGCCAACCATACCAGTGCAAATTTCCATTGGAACCAATGTGAAAAAGAGGAGGATTTGGGTTATTTAACCATAATGGATGACAAAAGAGTTTAAAACCAAGAACAACTGTTGTACTAGACACTGTGATGATTATTTTATGACAAATGATTGTTCAAGTATTCTTAATTTTCTACAGGCTAGGAATTCAATTAAATTTGAGTTGCATTACTTTTTAAAATGATTTAATGATTACAAATTATTTTCAATTTTTAACGTGTTGATTTTTAAATGGTACTGAGACGCAAGCTTACATTGCATGTTAATGTGTTTAAATATACATCTGGGATATAAATATAGGCATTATTGATTGAACACTGATGAAACTCTCAGCTTTAATCACATTTGGAATTAAAATCTTATAGAAGGATTTAAGTATTGTAATGGTGGTCTGTATCCTAGTTTACTTGCTCATAGATAATATTTTTGTTTTATATTTAGCATGTTCATCTTAAATTTATATAAATGTATAATAATCTTATTTCAGAGGAAACGGAAGCAAAAAGGGTTAAAGCCTTAATGATCTGATTGATTTTTATAAAGAAGGAGGTACTATAAGTTAAGGGTTGGAGCACAAATCAAAGCTTTCATCTTTCCTGCAACTTAAATCCCTTTTCAAATGCCTGCTTATAAATTATGCATACATTTTCTAACACTATTGAGATCTGAATTTTGGATTGCAGAAAAATACAAGTCACACATCTGATTATTTTCCATCTTATGAAGCACTTTCTTGTATCCTATTGCGGTAGAAAGTATCCCTTCATTATATTTTATTGTTTTTTTTTCTTTTTCAGACAAAATAAAATCCAATTTTTAATGTGAACATATTGGTGAATCGATTAGATGAGAAATAATACATACTTGTTGTTACAGTATGTAAGGAGCCATGATCAGGGGACGTGAACTGAGTCCAAGTGTTAAATAACTCAGAATTTGAGGAGATCATAAGGCACGGTGGTTTTCCTTGCGCCCAAAAGGCATTGTTCTCATTATGTATGTTTCACAGGCAGACACATGTCTGTGTAGTCAACATGAAATGGTCAGGCAGTGAGGTTTGATGGAACAATAACTTCCCGATGATGGATGAAATACTGGCACCTTCTTTATGAATTATTTCATACCTGCTTGTCAGACTGGACAGTGTGTGTGGACATAACCAATTCCCATACTGTCCATGAGACAAAGCTAGTGGCTCTTTAAGAAGACTGAAAATCAGAGATTGACTCTTTTTCACATGGGTTTCTATCATCAAAGAGACCTCTCAGGTCCCAAAAATCCTATGTGACTCTACATCATTTTCTATGTTGACTCAATAAAAGGAATCGACTTTGATTGAAGACTCCATCCTCCCTTATGAGGACTCAAGAAGCAGAGGAGTACTGGGAATAAATATCAGCCCTGCCAATAACTGAATACCACTCACTGAAATAATTGAATACCAGCCCAATATTTCATGGCGCTGTTATTGTGCACACAGCACATGTGGGATTTCAGCCCAAATATTATTTGTGTTCAGAATATGGACAAAGCATGGATTTTTAAAGTACCTGAAGAACACATTAGACATAAATAATATACATATGAAAACACATAGTTCTTAATATCACTGTGGCCCATGACATCACATAACAGGCTGGAACCAACTGGGAGAGCACTGGTAGTCTGAATAACGCAAAATAAAATTCTAAGTGTTTTTGAGTTAATTTAAGTAAATTACAGAAAACAAAGTTTCACACTAGATAATAAACAGCCAAGTAAAGTTGAAGCAAAATGATTTGAGGTTACAATCAGTTCACCCTGTTGATGCCAATTTAATCCCCTACAAGAGGAAAAGAATAATCAGGGAAGAAGGAAAACGAGAGGGAGACGAAGTTCTAGATTAGAAATAGGGGTTTCTTTAAATATAAATGATCCACAAGAAAGTATTTTTAATTTATCAGGAATTGAATACACAAATATTAAATGTTCTAGGAAAGTGCTTGAAGTTTGCCAGAAAGAGAACATTCTTACAAATGTAATTTATTTATGGATACACAAAGGTTGTTAAGAAAGTTAACAGATGTTTTTTTAAATAACAATAATTTTCTCCTAACCGATTTTAAACCCCAATTTAACTTTTACCCAGCTTCGGATAAACAACATTATTTAGAAGTGTTTAGAGCACTAGCATTAAAAGATGGGAAAAATATATCAAAAATGAATCTTACAAAACAGGAAGCATTAAAATGATTGGAATGATGAGATAAAGGGATCAGAATCTAGTTAAACTATACGCATAGGGAAGACAGTATAGTGACTATGGATCGTTTATATTATATGGAAGAGGCAGAACGAATTCTGGGAGATAAGAACACATTCGAAGAATTAGATCATAATCCCACAACAAATCAGAAAAAGATTGGAAAGAGGAATATTGGAAAGAAAAGAATATCAATAATTGTGTGTAGATAAACCCAGAACATCAGTTTTCTATTTCCTTCCCAAAATCCACAAAGACTCTTTAAGAACTCAAGGTCATCAGATTATTAGTGGGATTTTCTCCAGAGATATGCACCTATGACCCCCTCATATGTTAAGGATTCTACATATATTCTGAAAGATTTTAATTTTGTAGTGTCAGGATTTATATATGGGCCACAGTGGATGTATCTTTCTTATACACGTTCTCCAACACCATAAAGGTTTACAAGCAGTAGAGCAGGCTATGTCCCAAGGACCCAAATGGACCCTAGTCAATGAGATTGTATATAGAAATGTATAGAACTCTTAATGTGTTTGGTTTAACAATTGTTATTTACAAAGTCTGAAACTGCCATAGGTACCAGGCTTGCACCCAGCTATGCAACTACCTATATGGTTAATTGGGTACACCAGATTATTCAAAGCCATTCTAGCTGTGGTACGCGCCTGGTACTCTGGTGCATACATATTGATTTTGTGCATTTATAACCAATTTTAGCAATTTAAAATTAAGAATATTTTTTAGAAAATATTGGTCTATATTAAAACAGGACAAGATTATGGGAAAACACTTCCCAGAAAAACCTATTATCATATATAAAAGACCAGGAAATCCTAAGAAGAAACTAGCCCCAGGTGTACTACCAAATTCAAAAGATAGAATATTAAAACACATGTTTTTAATTAAATCTAAAAAAAAAGTGAAAAATGCAAAATGTGTTTATTTCAAAAGAAAAAACTACAGGTTCGAGATTCAACACTTCATCCATTGTTTAGCAAAAAATGTAGTATACTTTTACAATGACCCTGTGGAGCTCAATGTATTGTTTGTACAGACCATTAAGGGGGAGAATTTTGGAACATAAAAGGTCAATTGAAGATAAAAATATAATATTAAGTGTGCCTCAACACCGGATCCACTGTCCCACTTTTAGAATGGAACATTTTATATGGTTTGGAATTGATGTGGTTATTCAAATTGTCCGAGAGGTAAAAAAGTTGTTACAACATCAAACAGAGTGGATTGATAAAATGCAAACTTTTTAAAGAGGTCTGAATCTTGAACTTGATATACATGCCTTTATGAAGTAACATTTAAAAAAAAAAAATTTTCTATATTTTTGAATATTTTAGCCCGTTCTCCTGCTGAAAATAATTGTCTTTTTCTTGCTTTTAACACGAAGGGATATGTACAATATTAAAATGACATACAGTGTGATGTTGATTTAGGAAGCTGGTAAAATCTATGAATTATTTTAACATTTTTAAAAAAAAAAATATTTCTATGAATCGGCTCTTCAAATAAGATCTTACTATAGATTTCATATCATATTTTTTGTAATAAAACTTTTTAAGGTCCTGGAGTGGCCTAGCCAGTCTCCAGACCTTAATCCCATAGAAAATCTGTGGAGGAAGCTGAAGGTTTGAGTTGCCAAACGTCAGCCTCGAAACCTTAATGACTTGGAGAGGATCTGCAAAGAGGAGTGGAAGAAAATCCCTCCTGAGATTTGTGCAAACCTGGTGGCCAACTACAAGAGACGTCTGACTCTGTGATTGCCAACAAGGGTTTTGCCACCAAGTACTAAGTCATGTTTTGTAAAGGGTCAAATACTTATTTCACTAAGTAAAATGCACATCAATTTATAATTTATTTGAAATGCGTTATTCTGGATTTTTTTGTTGTTATGCTGTCTCTCACTATTCAAATAAACCTACCATTAAAATTCTTTGACTGAGCATGTCTTTGTTAGTGGGCAAAATTAGCAGAGGATCAATATTTTTTTCCTTCACTGTAAGTTGTTGGGGGGCAAAGGTGGCACTGTGGGACATATTGTTTGTAAAGCCGGGGTGCCCCAGGGATATGTTCGCACTGGAGCTCTATGGTTTCTAGTTGCACCCCTCGTTTAAATATTTCCAGGGCTGCTTTCTATTCCTGGTCCGGCCGTGGCCCTGCCAAGAAGATGCTGACGGTCCTAATAACAGGCAGAAATGTTTGGTCATTACTCAAATGATCCAATCTTAAGAGAAAAAACATATATATTATACTTCTGACTTTACAATATGATTCCAACCTTCATCCTGTAAAATCTCTCCATCATTGATCTAGTTGATCCCAGCCTGGAGATCAGGCCTTTCAGGGCCTTTGTGCCAGGATCAGCAAGCAGTTGAAGACATGCATGTTTGCTTTGCTGGCTCCTCTGGAGTATTCCATTCTCCATACTTACAAAAAAAAAAAGAATTGAACTTCTTCATGCCTAAAAGAACTAATATATTTTGTCCCAATTTTTTTTTGTTTGTTTGTGACCTTAAACATACTTCAGTAAACATGTTGTAAATGCGAAATGTATTCTATGCAAATAATTCCAGGATGGCGTGGTATGGTTCATTACTCCACAAGGAAACTAACACACAACACTACACTTGGCACACCGTCAATCTGTGTATAGCGGACCACATTCCAATCCATGATTCCATTAACTTGTCTTTGAGCGACCAGGATGCGGGAGAAGAACAGGGCAGTGGGTTTTGATGTACTGAGCGTTGTCTTTTCCAAGGAACCCATGAAGAAGATTATTTTTGCACCTATATAGAGAAAACACTAGAAAACTAAGTATATGATGGAAAGAGAAAGGCCTTTTTAACGGTTCTATTCACGGTATGTCTGTTACACACATGAGTAAGTTTAAACCATATGTATACTTAACTAGAAAAGTGAATGTAAATTATATATGGGTGGAATTTAATTTAGCTTTTTGAATTTAATTCCTTTTGTTTCATAAATCATATAAAGTATGACATATATATATATATTTCTGTTCTGCATATTTTACCAGTATCCAGCAAGCAAATACAGAGTGTTTAATATATATATATATATATATATATACACAACCTAAAGTAAACCAATGTTAGCACAATCTATAACACAACACCTAGCAGCTAGCACTGGGATGTTTAGAAGGTATAATAATACTTTCTTAGTAAATAGCAACATACGGCGAACACACGCACAGACACTGAGTTGTGTAAGTTGTGTATCGCACAGGCCGCCCGCACACCGGTCTCTTTCCGGGTATGTGACCGCCCGCAGCGCCGCACAGCCGTCTCTGCCATGTAGAACGCGGCGGGGGGAAGCATTTCCGGACGGACTTTGTGCTCCTCCGTTCTCCTTCCCCAACAGCACCGGAGCCGGTATCAAAAGCAGGACCTGTAGAGGACACTTAAAGTGACAAAGTAAGAGAGGGCGAAGCCGCACGGCATGTGTCATACTTATTGTGTCTGCCACACATTCTGTGTTTCGCGGTTTATACACATGTATTTTCCCTATTAACGCCACTCGTATCACATGCACACCGAGCAGTGTCACTGACACACACACCAAGCAATGTCACTGTCACACACCAAGCAATGTCACTGTCACACACCAAGCAATGTCACTGTCACACACACACACACCAAGCAATGTCACTGTCACACACACACCAAGCAATGTCACTGTCACACACACACACACCAAGCAATGTCACACACACACACACACACCAAGCAATGTCACTGTCACACACACACCAAGCAATGTCACACACACACACCAAGCAATGTCACTGTCACACACACACACACACACACACCAAGCAATGTCACTGTCACACATACACACCAAGCAATGTCACTGTCACACACACACACACACACACCAAGCAATGTCACTGTCACACATACACACCAAGCAATGTCACTGTCACACACACACAGCAGTGTCACTGACACATACACACACACAGCAGTGTCACTGACACACACACACACCAAGCAATGTCACTGTCACACACACACACACACACAGCAGTGCCACTGACACACACACACAGCAGTGTTACTGACACATACACACACACACAGCAGTGTCACTGACACACACACACACACCAAGCAATGTCACTGTCACACACACACACAGCAGTGTCACTGACACACACACACACAGCAGTGTCACTGACACACACACAGCAGTGTCACTGACACACACAGCAGTGTCACTGACACACACACACCAAGCAATGTCACTGTCACACACACACACTAGTGTCACTGACACACACACAGCAGTGCCACTGACACACACACATAGCAGTGACACTGACACACACACACACACACCGAGCAATGCCACTGACACACACACACACAGCAGTGTCACTGACACACACACAGCAGTGTCACTAACACACACACACAGCAGTGTCATTGACACACACACACAGCATTGTCACTGACACACACACACAGCATTGTCACTGACACCCACACACGCAGCAGTGCCACTGACACACACGCACCGAGCAGTGTCACTGACACACACAGACAGCAGTGTCACTGACACACACACACATACACACCAAGCAATGTCACTGTCACACACACACACACACAGCAGTGTCACTGACACACACACACACACACAGCAGTGCCACTGACACAAACACACACACAGCAGTGCCACTGACACACACACACAGCAGTGTCACTGACACACACACACACGCAGCAGTGCCACTGACACACACACACAGCAGTGTCACTGACACACACACACACACACCGAGCAGTGTCACTGACACACACACTGAGCAGTGTCACACACACATTCTATACATTTGTGTATATTATGCAGATGTATTCTTTTCCTCTGGCCCTGTCTCATTCACATTTAGTGTAATTATAAAGCGTAATGCACTTTAAGGTCATTTCAGATTCACATTCATATGTCTACCAAATGTAAAGCAGGGTCTTGGTGCAGGAGGGCATGTAATATAATGGTTGAAAGCACGTTACGTTCAGTCGTTTCCATCATGCATTCACCAAAATGAACTGAGCTGGGAGCCCATAAAAGGAACACACAAAGGATCCAGGGTGTAAGTCCCTATATTTACATGAGACACCCTAGTGGCTATATTTGGAATTTCAAAACTACATGAAACGTGGACAGAATTTCTAGCCACAGCTCATAATCTGAAAATCAAAGAGACTCGGGGGCCATGCCTACACACTAAGTCTATGATGCAAAGTTACGGTATGTCTGTTACACACATGACTAAGTTTAAACCGTTTGTATACTTAACTAGCAAAGTGAATGTACATGGGCAACTAAGAGCTTGGCCCTTCAACCTGCATAGTAAAGTTGATGAGCTGAAATATTTATTTGGTGCTCCTACTCAGGTTTCATACTTAGTACATGCCATTCTTATTTTCCCCATTGTAGGAAGCCCCCTTCCCCATGCAGTCACTCCTTCGCTTACCACCCCCAGCGTCTCTCCCAGCCTCATCTCTGAGAAGGGTCAGATGTCTACTGAACCAGCTATTGAACCATCGGGGAGCTGCGCCTCAAGTCCTTCTCCGGAGCCACACTACTTCGACAGGTACAGTTTCATGGACACAGTGCAATCGAAAGGACAGATAGTACAAATGTCTGGAGTGCGTTACTTGTAACGTTTAAAGCCTTGCTCAGTGCCCAAGTAAAGAACGGAAATCAGACGTGGTAGGTTTGGTTAATACTGATTTTGGTCATTTTATGGGCATACTGTTGTATGTTGATGCAGTTCTGTTCATAATGGCAACAGCCTTATACGCGAAAAACTCCCCAGCGTTTAACGAAAAGGTATTAGGCCCCTAAGTGCTTTTGGTGGATATGCAGTATATAACCATGATCTCTCTTAATGCAGACATCACATGACCTGGACAGACATATTATATGGATCATTTAGTTAGCTGTATCATAAAAAAACACCACATGATTAGCAGTCCTGTTATTTTTTCCAATCGAAGGTGGAAATGGTAACAATGTTTCCATACTGAAACCTGCAGTTTATGTTTAAAGCGAGACTAAAGAATAAATGCTATTGGACATTTATATTATTAGCCACATGTTTTATTTGTCAGAGATTCCGAACCAAGTCAAAGCAACATAAAAAAGCAGCTACAGATGGCATTTTACGTCGTGTGCTTGGAGGGCATCGGTTTTGTTAATATCACACCTACAATTTAATTTTTGACATAAACAGATTAAAATATTTCAAATGTGTCTGGCCTTTCCTTCTCCTCTTGCAGGTGACACGGTTAATATCGGAGATGTATCCTATAAACTGAAGGCTCCAAAGAACCCAGAACTGGTGCCACAAAACTACAGTAAGCAAATGTTTGCGCTATACATGCAGATGTACTTGGTTAACCTTTCTTTTATGTTCGCAGCCTTTTTAATAGCATTTTCTATATTATTTTCGGGGTCCATTATTTGAAAACCTTCGTACTTAGTTGAATATAATGTGGCAAGACAGAGTTAAATTATTTAGAGCTGTCTGTGGTGCTGAAAATGTCCTCCTTTCGTTTATTATAAGCAAATTAAACTGAACTGGGCATTCATAAATAAGCGAAGGACTACTTAATGTAGCAAGGAAAACATCATCTACACTGCGCTTGATTTTCGCCAAATTTTGGGCAAATGTGCAGTTGATGTTTTTATTTCTATAACAGTGTGCAGTATACATGTTTTTATTTGGGCAGAATCTGAAATGTACTCAATTTCATATCATATGTTAGAGGACGGCCTATAAAGAAGCCATGATTTGCAAATAGGCAATATGGCAACTAATGTGGCCCCCCTTCGGTATCATGTAAGAAACCCGACACGCTCGAAGAGTTGTAAACATCATAGTTGATTTTCATTTTGCTCTGTCTGTCTCAAGCCTTCTGGGTTCCTGTAATTGGGCTTCACTAGTCCAGTATGCAAAACCCTTTGTCCTAATTTAACATGATAGCCTGATCTGTCAGATGTGAAAAGGCAGTAAAAAAATTACTTGAATTTCCAACATAAAACAGCAGATTAGAACATAGCGCCATACAGCATTTGAAATATTTTAGCGGTTACTTAAACTGCCAAAAATAATTCTCTAAAAAGAATCTAAGCAAATATAGTATAGATTCTAGGAGGAAGGTAACCCTCAGAATTGTCCCAATATTATGTGATGTGAGAAAAAAAATTAATTCTTTTGATATCTTAAAATCCAACCGTTGTGTTAGAGCTGCTGCGTTGCAGTATGTATATAATGCTTGGAACAGTGGATCGTTTCAAAAGTAACTCTCTGACTTGGCTAAATTCCCAGAATACAGTTACTATGTAGGAGTGATTTTTCTGAAAACGTTTTATGTATAGTTTAAAAACAAACCGCCCTACGCATTTTGAGTGAGTCACATTGGTGTGATTAAATATATGTTAGGTATTTTGTTTTATTTAAATGATCAACAGTTATAGGAAATGATTCAAGTGTCATTTTCATCAAGTAAGATGAAAACCCCCTATTTAGAAACAAATCACTCACAAATGAAGTATATAGTAAATCTCAGAAAAAATAGCCCAGTTGCTTCTAGGAGATATCACCGTAGAAACAGAAGTAGGAGTTTTCTTTCAAGATGACATTGAAGAATGTTTTATGTGTTTTATCTGCCATTATATATATATTAGCCTTCCTTAAAATCCCTCATACACTTCTGCTATTTTTGGTTGTCCTATAAGTCATCTTTCTTCAGTCATTCTGAGATAGACTTGGCTGTGTGTTAGGGGTCGTTGCTGACGGACCCCGTTGCAGTGGCCTCCACCTTTCTGCTTGGCCATGAATCCCATGTTTGCGCAGTGCGATGGTGGAGACAGCCCTGCAGATCCCTTGATCCCTAAGGTTCTTTGTGACTTCCTTGAGGAACTTACTCCCTGCTTTTTGAGAGGTTTTGACAGGAAGATTTACTACTGTCCTAAACCCTCTCAGACTGATATGCAATAACAACGTTTCCGTTCAGAACGTCCTTTTTAACATGGCATGATGCGCCCTTGGTACTTTATGTTCTGATAGCTTTAATCTGATGGCTAGGAGCAGCATTAGTTATATTTACATTTGGTAGATCTGGCCTCAAATCCGATCTGGCTGTTTAACAAAACTTTTTTTAAATTGACCTTAATAATGCTTTTCACTGATTGAGTTTGGAGCAATAACGTTGGTGTCACGCTCTCTCAGACACCCCCCTCTATATTTAGAACCCACAAAATGATCTGACCGAAATAACTAAATGTGGAAAATATGTAGCAATGCAGAAAATCAGTCATACGGGGCAAGTTCCTGTATGTACATCAGACTTTAGATCTCTTGATCTTTGAGTTGATTAAGCTGTCTTTAAGTAGATTTGACAAACATGTGATGCAAGAATTCCTTTATCTGGTTCTGATCAGCGGCGTTCATTGGTTCCAAGTTGCCTTTTCAATCACCTTCTAAAAGGTTTGCCAGCGACCAAAGACATGCTAAAAACTGACCTACCTATTTTTTCACTTTTGTTTCACGGTAACAGCACCAACATCTCGTTCTTTCCTGACACTCATGTATACGATGAAATAAAGAAACTTATGTGTAGACGAAACTAGTTTTGAAGCTAAATTTATAGATTTCAAAATTTGGGATAATTTCTAACCCCGCGGTTATTTCTGCAGTGTGGCGTTATTATCAAACTGACCATGTGCAAAATAGCACATGGTGCCCCCCAGCCTGGCCAGGCAGCGTTGTAACACCACACGCTTGGAACATGCACAATACCTGTTTAGGGATGAAACGGGCTTCGGTTGTCGGCATTTTGACTAATCAGGACCCTGCACTTATAGGTTGTTAAGTGGGCACTGATCTCCTTATCTTCTTCTCTCATTTGTCTATACATGTATCGCCGTGATTGAGACCTTTTATATTGTAGCTTTGGTTCTCCTGTTGGTACAATGTATCTATTCGTTGCTCTGTTTGTTAGCTTGTAAGCCCCGATCTTGGTTTGTCAGCCACAAGTATGAAACTAATTGATCGATAATGGTAGGCTTTTTCATTTTAATATACTGGAGTTGTGCTCGTTTTGTTCTGGCTAACAATTAATCATGAAAATCATTTAATCTGTAGAATGAAGAAAAACAGCTTTACTTTAATGGATATATAGTGAGAAGCTTATGGCAAAATTGAATTGGAACATCTGACAAATGAGTCAATAATTAGCTTTAATTTGTAAATTTGATTGATTATGTTGTGTTTCGCTCTATATTGGTTTAGCTTGATCAATTTTCATTAAAGAGTGCTTACTGGTGTACCTGGTGTTCTTCAAATCCACTGAAAACTTTAAGCTTTGCATATAATAACATGATTCTAAATGCAGAATATAGTATAGCTAGATATTTATAGTATTTTATATTCTGAAGCGTGAAATACCATGATCAAATATGTGAAATTCAATATATAATTGTTCAGATCCAGGAAATCGAAAGCTGATGTAGACAAACTTCAGAGATGCAATGAAAATGAGAAATAATTCCCTTAGTGTTTGAAAAGAAGAATATATAATATTATATAAGAATATTGTGTATAGTTTTATAAGAATTCAATGTACTAACTCCATCCTTGCCTTATCTTTAAATGAGCGATTTTATCCAATGTGAAATAAAAGAACCTATAGCATTAAATATTCCATTTAGATTGAAAAGAAGCAGTGAGTTTATTCTTATTTTATAACACGTTGTGCATATGAGCATTGTTTCTGTGATAAATGAGTGGTTTATAACTGGGTTGTTTTCTGTTTGTCTTTAGCCCCTGAACCTTTATGCCAGGCAGTAGTACATCATCTGAGATGGATTATGCAAAAAGACCTCCTAGGACAAGATATATTTCTCATTGGACCTCCTGGACCTTTGAGACGATCTATTGCTATGCAATATTTGGTAAGCTTATGTTTCTTGGGTTCACATACTTTATATTAATGGATAATATATAGGGAAAACAAAAGGTAAGACTTAAGCCTACTGTTATTGCTTAATTATGTGAACTGCGAGAACGTTAAGTGTTTGTGGGGGTTATTGACAAACACTAAGGGCCAGAGTGAAGAAGATAACAATTAAAAGAAGGAACATATTAGAATTAACACAGATGATTGAGTAGTCCCTTTTGGTATGTAGATCAAAGCCAATGATATAGATGGTAAGCCTCACTTGTGCCCACTTTGTTTTTCAAAGTGTATCTTTAAGTGTAATGTCACAGCTGGTATGTTTTGTTTGGCAATTGTGTGGTGGATTATTATCTGGTAATATAGATAAAGTGTTATTTATAATATTCCATAACTCATTTTAGGAGCTCACCAAGCGAGAGGTAGAATACATTGCTTTGTCCAGAGATACTACTGAAGCTGACCTCAAGCAGAGGAGAGAAATCCGTGCCGGGACGGCTTTTTACATTGACCAGGCAAGTCGCTGACACTCCGTGTTGGCCATGTGTGCAGAACAAGTTTGAAAGCTAAACCATTATTAATTGCTGGCCAAATAATGTTCCTTTTACACATTGGTTTTCTTCTTTGATTTTTTAATGAACATGGGATTATATTTGGCATAGAAATCTTGAATGGTGAGGGAAATCGGTAGCATCAATAGAGAGACGGGAACTCATTTCTGAAGGTTTATTCTGCTCTTCAAGCTTTTAGATTAATACATGTCACTGATCATATACATTTTGTTTAGATATGGGCAACCACCCCATCTCCATCCTGACAGATCATTTAGTATCAAAGCTCGGTAAATTAATTTAAACCAATTCTACTGCTGCTTGTTCTAATTTATCATGTGTATTCTGTAAATCAACTTAAAATAATTTACTCAAATTCACATAGTGTTTGGGGGTAATCTATGAGCTTGTAATTACACTGAATCAACAAATGTGACAATAGAAAAAAGAACATTGTAGTTAAATATTTTTAAATGAATAGTTAATTCTTGCCCAGTTACCATTTGCACAGGGGCCCAAAAAGAAGTGTGTATGCTTTTAAAGGTGGGGGATTACTGTTTATTTCTGAATCTAAAGAGTTAGACACCCCTACTCAAGATTCTGTTCCACCTACTCTGTGAATTTAACACATTTGTTAATATATGCAGGATTAAAATAATTCCTAGTACCCTTGAATGACCAAACCTTTCAAGTAAAATCTTGCTTCCTTCATTTTTTTTTTTTATTTGGAAAGGAATTCCCAAGTGTTGCCAAGAAATAATTCTTTGAGTAATGTAAATTTAATTTCTGTGTTGTTCTTATGCAATGCTTCCTTCAAAAGGAGGAATAAAATGCCAGATCTGCCAAGGTTTATTTGCTTAACATATTAGAGCAGGGCCGGCCCAAGGCAAAATGCCGCCTGAGGCGAATTTTAAAATGCCGCCCCCCCCCTTATCTACCCTTCCTCTCCCTCCGTCCCTGACGCCCCCCTTATCTACCCTTCCTCTCCCTCCATCCCTGACGCCCCCCCTCCATTATCTACCCTTCCTCTCCCTCCCCCTCCGTCCCTGCCCCCCCTTTGTACTTACCTTTCAGCAGTCCTGCGGCGAGTCTCCCTGTTCGGTCTCGGTGCCGGCTATGAGGAAATCTTCCGGCACTCAGCATTACAAGCCGGCACCGAGACCGAACAGGAAGACTCGCCGCAGAGGAGAGAGAGAGGGGCGCCGAGCGGGTACTGACAGCTTGGTAAGCGAAAACCACTTGGCGCCCCTTTCTCTCTTTCGCTTTAAAAAAAAAAAAAGGGCTTGGGCCTTCAAAAGTGCCGCCTGGAGCGGTTGCCCCACTCGGCTCCATTGTCGGGCCGGCCCTGTATTAGAGCGTTTAATGGATGTTTTATCTTAGTGAAACAGCAGCTTTTAAAAGACTGTTAAATACAGTGCCGGTGATATTGGTACCCTTGGTAAAGGAAGCTGTGAAGAAATGTCTTTCTTGTTTAACCTTTTGATCTTCTCTTCAAACAATACACAAAAACACCCTGCTCGTGGATATCAAGTAATTGCAAACATAACACAGCTTTATCCAAAAAATGATGTTAAATATATGTGTGTGGCACAATCATTGGCACCCTTTTAGTCAATACTTTGCGCTACCTCCCTTTGCCAAGATAACAGAGTCTTCTCCTATAATGTCTGATGATTTTGGAGAATACATTGCAAGGGATCTGAGACCATTCCTATCGAGATCGATGCTGGAGGACTCTCCTCTTCAGTTGACCCCACAGGTTTTCTGTTGGGTTCAAGTCAGAGGAGTGGGATGGCTACGGTAGGACTTTGATTTTGTGGTCAGTAAACAATTTTTGTGTTGATTTTGATGTATCTTTTGGATCATTGTCCCGCTGGAAGATACAACCATGGGCCATTTTAAGCTTTCTGGCAGAGGCATCTGGTGTTCATGATGCCATGTATCCTAACAAAATGTCCAGGTCCCTTTCTGTGACAGAGAATAAGCAGAAAGTAAGTCCAAGTTACAAAATAGCATCTCCTGTAATGTGCTTGTGATTTTCATTTTTACTGCTATAAATAAATAATGTATTCCAGTTGCTTAAAATTAGACCGTGTGTGTCTGCAAATTGACAACATCAGCAATCCATTTGAAATAAATTGCCTGGTAATATATGCTAGCTACAAGAGGGGCCAAGAAGCTAATTGCAAAAATGGAACAGGCGACAGAGCTAATTGTATATGCCTGCCGAAGACACCGTGTTAATTTGTACATGCGAGTGAGTGGCGTGTGTTGTATCCCACATGAACTGTTTCAGTGCCAGTTAAAAATGTATGTCGGGAAGATGCAGACCCCAGCCAGAAAACACAGTATTGGGGATATTTATCTTATGTTCTAGAAGAATATGGTGAGTTAATCCTCTGAAAATATATCAGTAGTTATATCTATTTCTTTCAAAAGATGGACGTGTTTACCAGTGACAAATAAAATGATTTTTAAAAATGTTGCCCATGTTGACATAAGCTTGGCCAGGGGCTATTAAAACACATCAATAATTTTGTTTAATGCTGTGGAAAGACCCCTTTGTTTAAAGACCACCTGCTATTACCCACACACAAGCCTGCCCGCGTGCCACGCGTGCTTCTGTGCGCTTGGATCTCTTGTTCCATGAATGCGTTGTTTTTAGAACAAGAAGGTGTATATGTATGATGTTTAGTACATTTGAAAATAAGTGACACATCAACTTTCTTGGTTTTCCAAGTTCCAGATTTATGTTCATAAATAAATACAATAATAGTTAAAGTAATATTACTACAATAATAGATGGTAGCTGTTTATGGCACAGGATGCCTGTAAACATACATGCGCCTGTATAAAAATAAGAGCCATTCGGCCTGACCCTGACCCATTTTTTTCTGATGTGAAGACTCAAACCTTAAGAAGTCCTTATTCTTGTCTTAGATTCAGAGTATTTATGCGCCTATCCCATGTATTTCGAAATTCCATCTGTATATTTAACTCCACCACTTATTTTGGGAGCTTCTTCCACTTGCCCACAACCCTCCCATCACACCTATGACCCTCTAGTTTTATGAGATGTCCACCATGGAGTGTCACATCATGTACTCTGGATTATACTTTTGTACAAAATGTACGGATCTGAGAATGTGGCTTACACATGCTATAATTATTCACATTAATTAATAAAATGTTTTTTAATGATGTGTAGGATGTATAGCAGTTCCTTAGTCCTGGACACATTTCTGCAAAGTTTTATTCCTCTCACTTGAGATATGTCTTTAGTGACTCTTCACTTCACTCTTGGCTATTTAGAAACCGTTCAGCCCAGCTGGTCTGCTGTAAAAAATTCAGTCCTTTAAGCTTTCACATTTATAATCCAGAATCAGACGTTCCAAAGAGCTGCCCTATTTCCGTTGTAAACATTTTTACCGTGTCTGGGAAAGCTTGTTTATTCTCTTCTTCTTTTACGCACTCAGTAAACCTGTACAGGGAACCTGTTAATATACAGCATTCGCCGAGTTTGGTCTAATTCTGTCAAAAGGCCAGCTGGGGGTATTGCTGGTCATTCTCAGTGGAACACATTTATTTTGTTTTCCATTTTAACATGTTAAACGAGTTATAATTGGGCAGATGGTAAGTAGGTGTATTGGGATATAGCTAAGTAAATATTTTCTAATTAGCTCGATGGAAATCATGTTCTGTGTAATTTCAGTATGTCCGACGTGACTCACAGAGAATACATTTTGCTGCATACCGTCTAGTCGTAAAAAAAAAGTTAAAAGCCATTTGACCTTTCAGATTGCTATTGTTCTGATTGCCTATTTGTTTTTTATAATATTGGGTTGAATGCCACTGTTCTATATTAAAAATATAAATAAATATTTGTTAAAGGTTGTATAGATTTTGATTTTCCAATTTAGAAACCATAGATTTTGGCTTTCAGAAGGAAGGAACCCTTTGGCTCTTCTAATCTGCCTGTTTTTGTACTTGCTGTGAGATGTGGAAACCTGCTTGCTCAAACTATTTTTATAACTGGGAATAGTAACACATGGTTTCCTCTGTACTTGCATAGTATTTACAAAGGTGCGTTACCGAAAGACACAATTGTTCATTTTTAATATTGTATTATTTTTCATAGACATAGCTGAGTGATATATATATATATATATATATATATCGTATGCAAGACAATTATTAAATAATGCTCATTTCTGTTGTGGGGCAGCTATGATTGGATTATTTGTATTTGTGTTCTTCAATTACCTAGTAGTGTCATATATGCCTCCCCGGTCCTGGAAAGCTTTATTATTAATTTGTGAGTTGAATTGGCTGTATTAGGTGTGGGAATATATCCCTGATATTTTTAACACAAGGGCAAAACTCATAAAGTTTCTGCCTCCTGCAAGAATTTGAATTGTTATAATGTTGGGGAGATGCCTCTGCATCCAATCATTTGTACCAATTTCTGTATGTAGCAGATAATACCATTTTCTAATGGAATTCACTGCAGATCCTCGTTTTCCTTAAAATGATCTGTATATAGCCGAGCACGGCAGGATCTCTGGTGTGTTCTAAGTAGAACGTACATTGCATAATGCCAGAGACTATGATTTCCTTGATTACACCATTAGCATTTCTTGATTACACTAATGTTTGTTTCATCTTTGATTGTCTATAAAGTGTGCAGTCCGGGCCGCTACAGAAGGAAGGATACTGGTGCTGGAAGGTTTGGAGAAGGCAGAAAGGAATGTCTTACCTGTGCTGAATAATTTGTTAGAGAACAGAGAGATGCAGCTGGAGGACGGGAGATTCCTTATGTCTGCGGAACGTTACGATAAACTGCTCCAGGTAAATATAAAACAACTTCTGGTTATCTGTTATACGTATTAGTAAAAACAAATGCTATATATATATGTATGGACAATGATACGTTGTTAAGGATTGTTCTTCCTTCATAAAGAGAAGTGCAAAAATGTTCTTCTCCACCGCACAACTTCATTCCATATTCTGATGGGGCCACCCCATTAGCTGTGGCTGATCCAGCTAATGTAACCAGGATACTGAAACAAAGGTCAAGGCAGGAACAACATTGGGAACAAGCCTGGTAACGGAAACTAGATAAACAGTCCAAAAGATAAAAAAAAAAAAAAAATAACCAAAGTGGACTCATCAACCAAGAATCGGGTATCAGTAACATCTAGGTTTCACCAGAATCCTAGAGACAGATACATACAAATATACCTTGTGTTTCTAAATGCCTATACATACACAGCGTCTTAGTGTCTCAAGTTTTATGTAAAGTTTATGTAGTTTAAGATTACCATAGGTGCCAATGCTAGCATACATACTGATTTCTTTTCTTTTAAATATTTTGAATTCCTGATAATTTAAGCATGCTGTTGTTGCTGTACTAGCTATCTAGTGATCAAAGTTGATTAGAGGATCAAACAACCAAATACTAGCTAAAATATCCTGTATATTTACAAAATGAAAGCTTAACGATTTATATGAAGTATACTGTACTGCACAGAGAAGCCTAAAAACACATCAAGATAACATAACATATCAAATGAATGTTAATAGAATTGCTTCTCCAAGTATGTTTAGATGATTTTGAGCTAACGTGGCCATATGGAGAATACATGTAATTTTATTATATATATATATATATATATATATATATATATATATATATATATGATAAATTGCTTTTCCTAACACACAAGTAGAATTATTGAATTACTTGATCAAAGGCAATAAAGGCGAGTTTCCATTTTTGTCCTCCTATAAAACATTTGTATTAGTTTAAATCAATGATCACTTAATGCTAATATAAGAAGAGAAATTAGCTTTTAACTTTGTAAAAATCAAATCTCAAAGTGTGAGATTAGTTATCAGTAGCTTGGCAGGGACATAGAACAGCACTTGCTTCCGGCTATTTAGAATATACCAGTTTATCAATGTCTGCTTCTCTTATTTACCCTCACTAGTTACTTTTAAGAGGGTCTGTTGAATTATATAAAATTATGAACTCTACAGATGAATATTCTGTTCTAGTTTATTAACAATACCATTATTTTTGCCTACATTTTCATAAATGTTTTGCTTAGTACTTAGTTGATTGTGAAAAAACAAAACACGGAATGCAATTATACTTTTATTGGACCATGATTTTTATTACTATAGTTAACGAGTAGCAAAACAGTTTGGGAAATAAATAATTGCATCACCGGGCACATTATTTAATCACTTATTCACATACAGATAAAGCCATCCACCGAAAATGTAATAACCGGGTAAGGAGGGCATTAGAGTGGCAGCCAAGAAGCCAGTGGTTACTCAGGGGAGCTTATCTGAACTACAAGCGAGGTGGAAGGACCCATCCTTTGGAAGAGCTACAAAGCTGTGCTTTATGGGGAATTATGACAAAGAAAGCCATCTTAAACCCACCAGACTTTTGCAAAAAGCATGTGAGAAAACAAATGTTCTCTACCCCGGGGAAGCCAAACCAAAATCCTTTGGCTTCAGTTAACAATGAGATGTGTGATGCAAAGCCTATATAGCTCATCATCTCTAGGGTGAAGCATTGTGTTTGCCGCGTCGTGTTGTAAGTATGGCTTCATAGGTAGGGACCGCAAATTTAGTCAGGATGGAGGGCAAGAGGGATGAAGCAAAATGTTGGGCTGCTCAAAAGAAAAGTCTAGTTCGTGACTAGGTCGGAGGTTCCTCTTGTGGCAGGACTAGTCCTAGAGATGCTGGGAAAGTTACCTTGGAGTGGTTAAAACACAACTACCTTAATCTCTCAGAATAGCCCAGCCCTCAAACATATCAAGTTAACCCAGTAAATATATGTCGCTCTGTATTGTTCTATGTTTATTGCATACAGTTCATTCTTAGGGGCATTTGTTTTTAGAACGCTTTAATAAGTACAGCTCACATTCATGTTTTGGGTTTTCACTGCCACAATCGCATCCTAGTTTTGCTTTTTATGTTTATAGTCTGAATCTTCTCTTCAAACCTCCCAGAATAGTGAAAATTAATGGTATTATGAGTAAGCTTTTCCAGTAAATTCAACACTATGAATGTCAGGAGGCCACCTATTCATACAGAGGCCTATTTTGTGTTTCTGGCACACAACAAAATATGCCTTTGAACGTTAAGTAGTAATGATAAGTTACCTGTGGTGGAGACCGTCTGATTTTCTGGCACAGACTGCATTGTTATTTCTGAACTGACGCAGAGCTTCACATTCACTTTTTAGCAAACAAGAAGCATTTTCTGATTTAATCTGAGTTTATCTCTGAGGGTTTTCAGTGTCCTGCTGGCAATACATGTTTTTATTGTGTTTGAATATTGTTAAAGGGACACCCCAGTGTCCCAGACAGCTTCCTCAACAAAGAAGTACGTTTATTAATGCTAAGAAAAAATTAAAACCATGAGAGTGCCCCTATGGAAATCATTAGGAGCCTTTTCTGATCATGTATGCAGGGGGTCCGGCTAAACCAGCCCTGGAACCCTTGCCGAGCCAATGCTGGGAGTGACTGGTGTTGAGTATATAACATGGAAAGAGATGTTTGGTTGAACAATAGGTTTGAGGCCGGAGAAAGCGGCAAATGCATATGGAGAATTCTGCAGAATCCCTTCCCATTCATTTGCAACAAGGACCACGCAGACGTTTAAAGGGGCTTTTCAGCTATCATAAGTATCAAAGTGTATATGATGGTTGAAGTGTCCTTTTAAATGTGTGGTTCTCCAAAAAAGAAAGTAACTCAGTAATCATTAGACAGCCATCAATGTATGAAGACGGTGTTCTTCTGACTATCATGTCTAAGACTACAATGTCTCATACTTGCACTGAAGAAGAAACCACTTGCCAATAATGGTGGGCAACAAAAATGCAACTGACTGAAAGAGTTAGTTTTTTTTTTGTTAGGATTCTGACTTTGCTATTTTTGAGCATAAATGTTAATTTTGAAAATCCCTCAGGAATTTAGTTGCAGAAGATTAAAAAAAAAAGGATTACTTCAAAAATTAATTGTCATTATTTTTGGCTCATGCTGATAGCCGTTACTGATCTCCGTGGTAACAGATTATGAATCTGTTGGGAAGAAGTAGACTTATGTTAATTTCCTCTCATAATGAATCTCATGAATACATTTTGATGGACCTGTGGACCATTATTTGAAATACCAAAGATAGCTTATTAAGCTGCTGGGAACCAACATTTGAAAAATGAGAACCCATATCTAAGACAATTTACTGTTTTATTAGTGTGATATGAGTTTTATGAACACTGGGTTACCATCATTTCATTTTAATATAAGAAGTTAGAAAAAAGTGACCTGTAAAGGTTGACATTATTTGAATTCCTACACACTAATTTTCCAGTCAAAATAATCCTCTTAAAGAATGCACTTTCATGGTAACACAGAAGTAAATAAAATTATGTTCTTATTTCTGCACCATGAATATCCAGCGTTAACCAGTCAAGGCTGTATACACCAAATATTGCAATATTCTTAATGCCAATTGTTCCAGATTTTTGTTTTCTCTTGTTTAATTTGGGTGTGTCTGTTTAGAACTGGCCATAGTGGATGGGTACAGGATAATAGTTTGCATGGTATAGTGTATGTTTCAAAGAAACCACATTTACTAAACATGGTTTGGCTGCCATTGCAGGAACACAGTAGAAATGAACTGGATGCCTGGAAGATTGTACGTGTCAGTGAAGATTTCCGAGTGATAGCTCTGGGCCTGCCGGTACCCAAGTATTCAGGCAATCCTCTCGACCCACCGTTACGATCCAGATTCCAAGCAAGAGACATTTATTACCTCCCATTCAAGGTCCGCTCTATTAAATATCAACCGTGTGAGAACAGAGATTTAGTTACTGTTTTGTATAAAGCTTTGAAAGTTCTTGTTGCCTATAAGCGTGTTTACTCACTGGAGGATGTTTCTACCTGCTTCTTGACCATTGCTCAGATACAGGCATATGGGAAGATGCTGCTAGTATATTAATTTGTTTTGTATCCAAATAGGACCAGCTTCAGATACTGTACTCCATCGGATCAAATCTTCCTGCAGAAAGGTAATACTACATTTCTTCCCTTTTTTAGAAATCTAAAATACACGTAAACAAAAAAAAGGGGAGAATCAGATTCTCTGTGGTAGTGTATTCCAAGAGATTGGGGTAGCCTATGAGAAGGGAGACCTGGTAGTTGTATATTTGGACATTATTGAGGAGATGTAGGCTGTAGTGCATGAACAAGAACTATAGTTGCATTTTGTGATAGAACAGAGTAATATGAGCAATATTTTAAGATGATTGTGGCAGTTTTTGGAAATAGAAATGTGAGGGGCGAATACGTCAATGAGTGACAGTCAGTGTTGATACAGATACAGTGTGTTTGGGAAAGGATGATAGTCTTGACGTGCGAGGACTGTTGAAGAAGTGTTAGCGTTGGAGACGGGGAAGATTAATTCAGTTTTATAAATAGTGCTGACTTCTAGTTAGACACAAAGGGAAGGCAACTAATGACATGATCAAAGAGGGAAGGAAGGTAGTACTGTAAGCCTAAGGACAAAATTAATTTTCTAAGGAAGGTAGCGTAAAGTAAGAACAAAAAAGGTCCTAGAATAGAGCCTTGGTGTAAGCTAAGTGAGAGGAAAGGCTACTCAAAGAATTATATGGAGTATCCACAATTATTTACATATTTTATACATCTTATATAATTTATTCAGTTATGATCTGTAATAACTACCCCCAACTCTCTATTCCAAAAATAATCTAAACATATATGGAGGGGAAATAAATATCAGTGATTTATAATCAGAATATGTCTAATCGTTATAATCATATTATTTGGGGGTTAAATAGATGCAAAGTCTTCTAATTGGAAATCTAGAGCAATGCTATTTTCATCTCTCTGCCAGAATTTCCCAGCTATTGTCGTTCGCTACGACTCTCTGCTCACAAGAATCGTCTTCCCTGGGTCTGCCCGATTTCCCAGCAGACAGCCTGGCAGCAGCCGTTGGCATTTTGGTAAGAATCCGCTTTGCGCATTGGCAGAGAAGAATTTGTCTAGATAATCTATAACTCATATGGCTATGACATAAGCAGTATTAGGCAGCTGCCCACTGACATTTCTTCCTTGAAACTCAGTAGCTTCAATGTAGCACCTAACTTCTAAATTCCCAGACATGCCACCATTATATATACAAATCCACAGGAGTTTACCTGGACCTGCTTCATCTATGTGAGGCTGTAGAAGCTTATTATATTTCTCTTTTTCTCTTCATCATATCCTACTAACAAATGTTTAAAAAAAAATTACCAAAAAAACGATGACCTACAGAAATACAGCTTAAAGAAATGTTAACATTGTTTTTTTTTACTTTATTGTGTTAACATTAAACATTTCACTGACGCTTTGTGGTATGTCTAAAAATATATCTATATTTAGTGTAAGAGATTCCTTGCTAAACCATTACTGCTAAAGTTGTTTATGCTGTGCTGATACAAACACCATAAATATAACAGTTTGACTTTATGAGGGATAGTTAGGCGTTTTCTCTGATCTCAGCGAGGCCTCTCCAATCCTGTCGTTCTGTTCACATGCTAATTTTACATCGATACCCAGCGTAATATTGTAACAGACTGAATTTCAGGACTTGTGGCCTTGCCAGAACTATAGCGGTGGGACACATTCTACGCCTCTGTTCCACTGTCTACTTTATAGTGTAGTATTGTGCTAAACTCATGTCTTTTTTATTTATTTTCTCTTAGGATGCATTTCCTATGATGTCATCACAGCATGTCATTCAAAGACTCTATCCTTACAATGTTTTATTGGGCAAAGAAGGCAGGACTGCAGTGAAGGATGCATTGAAAGTAAGTGACCCGTTAGGATCCCCCAGACATTTTAACGTTGAAGTGTACACATAATGCTGTAAAACCAAGAGTAAAACTGTAACAAACAGTGAAACGGTAAGTTATATGGGCCATCTATAATGTGGGGCAAATAATCTGGGGGTGAAGGTCTGTGCATCAACCAGCACAGATCTTTCCACTTTCCCCAAGCCCCATTTAATTTTAATAGCACGGAATAACAGAATCGCTCCTAAGAAAGAAGCCTTTTGTTAATGCATTGTTTGCATTTTATGCTAAATGTCCTCATGCTTAATTAACCTCAAGACTAGCATCTTTGGCAAGTATCTTTTATACATTTTTCTCAGCCAGTTTTGCCAATATTGACAATAACATTTGTTTTTAAAAAATAATGAAAAATGAAACAAGCAGTTTACCTTAAAGAGATGAATATATTTGCATAGCGGTAATTTTTTTCTTTTCAAACGACATGTGCATCTGCAAGTAGCATTCTTGTATCTAAATGTTGTATTAATGTCCCAGGAGTTAACTTGACTGTAGCTTCCAGAATTTCATCCCTGCTAATGATTTGGGCATTTTCAACCAACCATCAAACGCAATCTAATGGATATATTAACTTTAAATTATGTCTGGCTCCTGCAAAAGTTTCAGTTGACTCTGTATTTCTCCAATTCATTATTTCTCTCCTGCGTATGTGCAGAGAGTGCTCCTGATTATTATAATAGAAGAGCTTTCCTGCCAGCAATTGGGTGCTTCAAGCACAAAACTTGCTCAATGGAGAGAGCAGTGCACTTCTGTTTGCTGTTGTTTTGTGGAATAGGATTTCAATTTTATACCATTATTAATTATTGCTTGGTTTCAAGAACATCTTAAAGCAAATAAAACATTGTTTCTTTTGCCTTCCTCACTGTCTTCAGTAAAGTGTCTAGTTGACATATTCTGGCCTAATGTAGCAGGTCCAGGGGGCAGTGGCAGCAGGTCCATGAAGCCACTTACTCTGCGATCAGGCTCTGTAATGTCACTGCGGGCCATTAACAGTGTGTTAACTTGCCACGGCCTCCATAGTATACTTCTGACCAGTACTGACATGAAATCCCCACCGTCAGGATGGCAGCGTGGAGGGGGTGACTGCAGGTGCTGCCTTGGGTTAGACCTAGGAAGATTAATATGGCGCTGACAGTATCAGTATCTCTTTATTTTCCTCGAGAATCATGAAAACTAAAAGAAAGCATGTATTTTAGGCAAGCTTTTCCACCTACTCTGCCGAATGCACACTTCTCCAACTAAATGCAGCAATAGAAGCATCATTCCTAGTACTGATGAATTCCAATTCTGCCTTGTTTATAATTTTTACTAGGAACACTCGTCATTTAACACTTAAGCAGACGCTGATAGGTGATTGGTGTAGAAACTTAAAAGGCTTCTTAAATGTCTCTGTGCTATTTTTAATGTGCTTAAACCTACATATAAAAGATGGAAATGCCAGATATACAAAGGTTTAATTGCTTAACATACTGGAGAGTGCATATAATGTTTTACATAGGTGGAGCAGCACCTTTAAATGTTTAGATTTCGATATATAACACATAGTATATCAGTGCTTCACCGCGGTGAACAAGTTCACCCAAGTGGAAAAGGCGAATGACATATGGATACACACTTTGTTACAGCTGTGTGTCGCTGGGATTTCTCAGAAGCTTCACTACACTTACATTTGCCGTAGGCACAAAACAGAGGCGGACAGATGTCTAAACATCATTTCTATGCAAAGGGTACATCGAAAGCGTAGTTTCCGATTTGCACTGAACATATCATAAAACAGCTTTCTGTGTTATTTTTGTCAGTGCTAAGTGGATGTGGAACATTACACCAACTGCCAGGATTATTGCTTTCAACCAAGCCTTGGTGGTTAGGGGACATTGCGTTTCATGATGCCTTGCTCTGAGATTGTAACATGTAGCAGCCTAAAGCGTTTAGACATGGGGGTACATTAGAATTATGCAACCAAGAGACTCCTTAGCTTCAAGGCTTTGCAAGGTTTCTGTGGTTTACGAGATAAGAGCTTCATTGGTCTTTGCCTCTGTAATGAACCCCAGGTCTAATTTTGAATGCATGCCTGCATTTGACAATCATGAGCCCGCTTCTTTAGGGAGATATAACCCTCAACAGCAGCCATTCATGTGTAGGGTTTTTTTTTATATATATAATCTAGAAGAATGTGTTCAAAAGAGAAAATGTCACTGTTCCAAACAATGGAACGTATTGAATGTCTGCATTTTTACCAGTCCCAGTCTGTATTCCTGCCTATCTATGAAAATGCAGTAGACTTGAATCATCACTTCCAAAAAAAAGTCCTAAAAACCTCCCACAGAGAACTTAGAAATACGTATAAAGGATCATTTGTCTAACCAAGTTTGTCATTGGCTTAAAAACGTTTACAAAAATCCTGTCTACTAGTTTCCACTCCAGTATCCATGCTTTCCAACGGAACAGTAGTTTACTTATCATGCAGAGAATGCAGGGAAAAAGTCATTCCATGCTGTGAAAAGCTAAAAGTCATAGATCCTTCTGACAGTCTGGCATCCTCTCCTAAAATACTCAAGCATACATGAAATGTGTATATCACAATGACGAGGGTTTAAAGAAGTATTTTGGTGATGTCAGAAATGGTGTTTATGTGGTAGAAATGAGAACAAATCAAGCTAATAATGTACAGATATCATGTTTGAGAAATAATGACAGTTTCCAACAGAAAATATGAATTAACCAAGAGCTGCAAGAGCATAGCATCAAGCCTCAACTGAAATATCTATAGGAATTGGGTGGTCATAATATGCCAACCAGTTCAAAATGACTAGAGATCAAGGCTAAGCAGCATTGTATCCACTCTGAACGTCCCGCTCAAAAGAGCCATAGACATATTAACAAGTACTGGAAACAAAGATATAGCCAGATGTAGGTATATGAATTCCGACCCGAGTTGTTCAACTTTTTCGAAGCAGAAAATCGCCTGCCACTAAGTTTTGATTTGTATGTCTGAAATTTCACTTCATGTTGCTATAATAAAACAGAGCTGGGTAACTAACTCAGTAACAGAGTATGTAACCGCATTGTTTATAAATGGAAGCGCTCAGTAATGGCTTTAACATCTTTTAACCCCTTCAGGTTTTCATAACCAAAGGACCAAAATATTTTTGGCATTTGTTAAACCATGATTCCTGTTTTCCATATGTGATGAGGACCTTCTTTTAAAATAATAGAAATACGGAAAACATAGTTATTGTTAGTGAAATTAGATTGGGAAAAAATAGTTTTTCTTTATTTTATTATACATATATTTTTTACAGTGAGTGTTCGGGATAGGATGACAGTCTTGACTTGAGAGGACTGTTAAAGGAGTGTTAGCGTTGGAGACGGGTTTTAGAATAGTGCTGACATCGAGTTAGAGACAGAGGCAAGGCAATTTGTACACTGTACATTGTTTTGTACATTTTTAAATTGGGCCCTCGATTTTTTATTATTTCAGTTTGTTTCCTTAGATTTTTGTTTTATTTCTTTACATTTTTTTTAGAAAGGGAGAAACTATTTTTCTTCAGTGAAAATAGAAAATAGAAATCAAAGAAATTTGCCCTGGGCTCCCCCCCACCAACTTTATCAAGCAACATGTCCCAGAGTGCCACCTATGCCCCCAAGCAATCTGCCGTCATTGCCCGAAACAGCTTGTCTGTGGCTCACTTTCCCCTTGCAACAAACCCTCTGGCACACATACATAAACACACAGATTTACACATGCTAACACACAAACACTTACACATTCAGGCTTGTACATACAAACGCTTTAAGACACTTATGCATAGACATCCATGCTCATATACACGTATACATACACATTCATGCTCACATACACATTCATGCTTCCTTGTACCATAACAATCAGTCAGCTTACTACAATCTCATGCGTAAGTGCTTAAACCACTTAGCCCTAATTACTACTACGAGAGAGCTATTACTCCCTCTTTCACCCCTCATTTTGTTTCAATTACCCATACTATTCCTTTAGATTGTAAGCTCACAAGCGGGCCCTCAAAAGCCCACCAATTCCTGACTGGAACTTTGCATAAAGTATCATAAGGCTAGATAAGGAGCTTACAGACAGAGTACTATTCTCCTGATGTGCCTTTTATGTATATTTGTGATGTGTATAAACTGTCCTGCGTAATTTGTTGGCGCTTAAAAAATAAAAACAACAATAATTATAACAGCAATCCCATCCGTACTGCCTCTTTCCTCCACGATCTGACATTTCAGAAGCAGCCAACCAGTGGCAGGAAAGTGCTGCTATTGAAATGGGGAGACCTCATACATGCACACCGGGGTCTAAACAGACCTCTTTATGCAGCGTTCACCAGAGCCAAAGTTGGAACTGACTGGAGGTGAGCACGTCATGTGTAGGGAGATGCTCTCGGCCGAATGCATCTGCTGTAGAGGATTAAGCTGGGGGTGTAAAAAGGAGCAAATGCATTTGGGGAGATTGTGGATAATCCCATCATTTGTTTGCAAAACAGACCACATGAAAGTGTAAAGGTTTCACGCAGCATGTGATGGCTCAAGTGCCCTTTAAGATATTCTTGCACCTAATCACAATTAACTTCTTGTTAGAACACTTGAGTTGCTCCTTCACTTCTTATGTTAACATTACTTAGTGGAATGTCCTCTTCTATAATGTTGTAGCAGAGTGTAGATCTAGCACAGCAAAACACAATGCTTTTTAGAATGTGAGATTTTATTATAACTTATTTCACCAGGTCCACATTGTCTCTGAAATCATTTGGACCCGTCCATGACCAAAAATCTAATGTCTTACTTGCTTCTCCAAATTAATCCTCCTTACCTTAATGAGTAATTTTCTGATATGACATTCATCTGTTAGAATTTAGCTGCAGTGTGAAAGTATCCGTGTGCGCATGCATTGTTATCTGATTCTACATCATGCTTACAGAGATTTGAGCTGACAAAGTCTGGAACTTCCTACATTCCCATGAGAATTGCAAGTGTGGAAGCAGCACAGGATGCTGGAAATTCACTAGCAAGAGTGAATATATGTGTCGGCGACAACAACATTTCAATAGAGGTAACAACATATTCTTCTCATGCATCTGTTTATTGAAAATATTATTGTAAAATTTGGATTCTTAATTTTAGTAAAGATATTATTTCAATTATTATCATTAAGTGTAACACTAGTTGGCATTTCTAAAGTATGTGCATTTAAAAGGAAATAAACCAGATTATATTGCGTTTGTTTCAGATTTAATTTATGTCAGCTAAAACATCTGGAGTATTTAAGTTTTTATATAATGTGCTACAGTGCCATCCAATCTCCACTGTGACTGGTGCAGACTCGAAGTGTATTATTATCTACACAGGTCCCAGGAGGAACAAGGACGCTGACAAATGGCTCCAAGCCACGAGACTTCATAAGAACCCCAAACCACGAGCAGCTACTTGCAGAGATGATGCAGTCACACATGGTTAAAGACATGTGTCTGATTGGTGGAAAGGTAAGATCGTTTCTCCATTGGGTTCAGTTTGCTTTGGAGCCGCTTAATGCCTACCCCACTGCTCTTCACTCCCGAATCGGGAATATGTTCCTAATATATACGCACACTACAGTTTAAAAGTTTGGGGTCTCTTAGAAATTATTGTCCATTAAAATAACATAAAATGTATCAGAAATACAGTGCAGACGTTGTGAATGTTGTCAATGACTGCTGTAGCTGAAAATGGCTTACAGGTGTAAAGAGGCTCTTTATCACTCCCATCACTCCTGTGTTCTAATGGCACGTTGTGTTCTCTAACCCAAGTTAATGGTGACCCCACAATTTTTAATCCATTTTCTTCTGCTGCTGCATATATCTATATGCAGGCATTGGGAGCAAATATACACACGTTTACAAAGTTTTTTCCCGTCCAATGGCACAGATTAGTCTTGGCCTGTTTCATTTCAGAATCTTGCCTCATCCAACCCATGACATGGACACTTTAACCTGATTGGCAGACTAAAACATCATCATGCTAAATGAGACAAGGCATGGGTTTTCATGCATACTGCTTTACTCTGCAGGAAAGAGGAAAGCTATTTTACTGCTTTAAGAATTTATGTAAGAAAGAAGTTCCACTACTTTAGTAAAACGCTAATAACTTTCAGATTTAATGTGAATATGTATTTTAGCTCTTCAGCTGTTGGTGAGAACATATAATCATGTTTTGACTTGAACATGGCTCACAGAAGGCACTGTTTTACAAATTATGTTTTTTTAATATTTTAGGGATGTGGAAAAACTGTCATTGCTAAGCAGTTTGCAGACATACTAGGATACGACATAGAACCCATTATGTTATATCAGGTAAGGGTCAATAAAAAAAATGTCCTACACTTATTAAAGCTTTTCTGTTATTACATGTGTGTTTATACATACATGCATATTGTGACAGAGTGAGAGTTGTGGATGTGGGGTTTGTTCTCCATCCCACTAACAGGGTGTCTGTGTACAGTTGAGTCCTATTTTCATAGGACTGTGACCCAGGTATCTGGTAAATTGATTGGGGCCACCCGTGGCCTATTAAGGGCTATAAAGAGCAGGGTAAACCTAGAGCTTAGAGGAGTCATTTGTGAGCAGAGCAGGGGAAGGCTCTGACAGACTGCCTTTAAGACAGTTGCATTTACTGTATTTGCTCGAATATAAGATGAATTTTTTTCAGAGCAAATGCTCTGAAAAATACCCCTCGTTTTATAATCCAATGACAAATAGAGGTCTGACTATAAGACTAAGATCCAGATTCCCTGCTTCCCCCTGTGATGCGCGCAGACAACCTCCAGTGCTGCCTGGCACATACGCCAGGGCTTCTATGGCAAGGACAGGACCTTCTGGTGCGTCTTCATAGAAGCCCCGGTGGAAGTGCCGGGCAGCAGCAGAGGTTGATTACGCCCATCGCACAGATATCCACTGGTTGCGCTCACTAGACACCTGGGATTCTGGACCACCGGGGCAAATCTGGGGATGCATTGGTAAGTCTGGGGGCAGAGTGGCATATCACGAGGTATAAGGCATGTCAGCAGGGTATAAGGCATATCTGGGGGCAGAGTGGCACATAAGGGGGCAGAGTAGCAAGCCATGAGGCAGATGTGCATAACTGGGGGCAGGTTGGCAAATAAAAGGAGATAAAAACAAGAAATGCATTTTTCGCAACCCTTATTTTTCTTAAATATGAAAAAATAGTATGAAAAAGATGTTCTCTGGGCTATAGCTTGTTTAAGTACTTGGGATTGCTTTACGTTGAAATAAGGATTATTGCCCGAACATGCAGTATATCTTATATATACAAACACTTCCAAAGATTTTAACCTTAATAAACCTTGACTATGTTGTTGTTAATAATGCTGTTTTTGGCCCATAGTTCATCTGTAATTTATGATTTTATGTGATAATATATATTTCAATATGTAAAAATGGCATAAAACCCCAGAATATGAATGTTATATTGAGGTAGTGATGACTTACGCTACACACTTTTTATTCACATTTGTGTGTGCGTGATTCCACAAGATTCCTTGTATTGTTTGTAGATCTTCTACTTTAGACTCTATAACTCTGTATATATTCATATGTCCCTAATTTGAGCTTCAGTATTTCTTTGGTATAGCTGGCTTTTGTCATTTTGCATGCCTCAGATACTTTTAAAACATATAGCCTATTTATGCGCAAGTCTCTCTTAAGACATTTTGTAATAACTGTGGTTTGGTTGGCATGCTGCCATATACAGCGTGTAGTGAATATTTCCACCATACCATATATCACTCCACGCTAAGCCCGCTTTCTATACTGCTCCCAAAAATCTTTTTCTAATGGGTTTTCAGATGGAACTGGATTTTATTTTTTCTGAATTTTATTTTGTAGGTAGTATGGAAACCAGGGAATTATTTATTATTCTTTATTTTGGTTTTATGTCTTTGTTAAAGGTATAGTTGCTGTTTAGATCAGTTTATAAAGATGCTTTGTGGCTCTATATTTCCAAGTTAAAAGTATAAAGCAAAAGAAGTAAAATCTAAAATTGAGTAATTATGTGTTATATTCTTGCTTGTAACTGTAACATACATTTAGAATTACCACCTAGATGTGCTTCTGAACAAGACATGTTATAATGATGTAAAATATGATGTAACCTATTTTCAGCATTGGGAAGGCTGTGCTGGTAGCTGGCGGGCATTCCCTTAATGATTGATAGTATTGTTCATACGTTTTTTTCCATTGTTTGAGATCAATTTTGTGGTTTTGATGCATCTAGGACATGACAGCCAGGGATTTGTTGCAACAGAGATACACTCTTCCAACCGGGGACACTGCCTGGCGACAATCTCCACTTGTCACTGCTGCTTTGGAAGGGAAACTTGTTATCCTTGATGGCATCCACCGTGTCAACCCAGGAACCTTAGCTGTTCTGCATAGGTCAGTAAATGCTAATGGCCGGGTGGGAGGATATGGAATGAAATACTTCACAAATAGGAAGCAGTTAGAAGCAAACGTGATATGTATTCAGACCGTACTTTCTAGGGACAGGTTACAAAAAAAAATATTTAAAAAAGCCAGGATAATGCCTTAGGCATTCAGAATGTCAGGGCCACTGTAGCAGCATCAGAACGGAGGGTATTGGTGTAGCTCTGTTTGGCCCTAATTCAATACCATGCTTGAGGTACTACTACTACTTGGTGTTGATAGCTCTGCGTCAGATCGCTATATAATGTGGTACAAATACTTTGTAGAATGTGTCTGACCATTCTTCCTGAGTGGTTACTCATTTTCCATGCTATGAAACCAAAGGAAGTGCCCTCGTTTTTGTAGTGTTCTGTAGGAAACTCTCTGCTTTGCTACCGCAGCCTTTGCTGGTTCTTCTATCACAGCCTTTCTTACAAAAAGGCAAGGCAATTGCAAAGCCAAGCCACAAGAAGGAGATGCATAGAGCGAGTGAATCCGGCTTCTATCTCATACTCTGATCCCCCAACGTATGTCACTGGAAGCTGCTTCTGGGAGAAGCATATTTACTGGAAAAACAATGGGCATGACCCTTTAAATCTCTCCTAAATTATTTTTTGGTTAGTATAGGTTACCAAAACGATGAGGTGGTCTAAGTGAGTGCCCACTACATCCTTGACATTGTGAGTGAGTAGGTTTTATGCAGTATTTACTAATGTATTTTTTAATGACACTTAAGCACTAACAGGATCAAAATATTCAACCACTTATTTACATTTTTTGTTATTTTTTCCTACATTCCTCCAAGGAATTGTTAGGGTTAAATGTGCTTTAAGGCACTAATGATCAGATGACAAAAAAAGGCTTCTTTGTAATTAGATGATCGATTTTCCCTTTTCTCTTCTTTTGCAGACTAATCCATGACAGAGAACTGACTCTTTACGATGGCACCAGGTTACTTAGACAAGACAGGTATCAATATTTAAAAGAGGACTTACAGCTTTCTGAAGAAAGGCTCCAAGAGAGGTAATTTGCTACAAAGTGCATTGCATTTGTGAAGATGCCCCTTGGCCCTCAGTAGCAATTTCATATTCTGAGTGAAATAATGTTGAAATCTAATTTTTAGGGGCTTTATTTCCTTCCTCTTATTGAACTTTAATTACTTTCTTACTGTTGTACTTGGCGATGTTTCGCAACAATAAATGATTCACATTCCTGTATAATAGTATAATTATCAGCTTTTCTGGCAATGAGGTGATATACTGTATGTAATTGCATATTAAAGAAAGACATATTTTTTTGATCCTCCCTGTGCACCATTTACATAAATCTCTCAGCTTCTTTTTCCTCCATATGATCTACAGCAAGGTACTTTATGAAACCTGTTTCAGATTGATGGCACTCTAATATGCTGAGTACAATATAGAACAGAATACACAAAGAAGTTGCACTCCACACCATAAATGCAAGAAAAATATCTAGAAACAAATCTCACAAAGAAGGATGAAAAAAGAGACAAAAGCAAGTGAAATAACTCAAACCGTGAATTGGTGCAATTAATCATATATTACCTTTGTGCCATTCCTGGAAGTGTCCCTAAAATAGCCCAAGATCCAACCACTTCTGCAACCTACTGCAATAATTTACTCCTTGAATACCGATTCACACAACCTTTTAGACTCTACGTCTTCGCGTGTCTGACAAACGTACAATTTCTCTTTTTTTTGTGGCGCCGAACAACCAGTTTCCTACTCGGCTAATTCATTCCCAGTGTTGACCATTCAAATCACTGTCCGCATATGTTTTGCGAATATATTCTGCTAATAATTAGAGTATGTATGTCCACAGACATGCTATCCTATTCATGGTATTTGCGATTCCAGAAGGAAATGTTTTATTTCTGGTGATTTTTCCTGGTAAGCGGGTACATTATTAAATACTGCCACCTGCAGGGGTTCTGTGGCTTATTGGGTTTCTGTTGCTGTCACAGCAATGTACAGATGGGCAATATGCATGAATTGCCTAGTGAGTATACATCATGGCCACTATTTCCAGTACTCTCATACAATGCCCCCCACCACACCTCATGTTAAGTAGTCCCATGATTTATCGATAATACCTATCGGTTTCATGTTCTTTTCAACATTTTGCGCTCTCCAAGTCCTGTCTCGTTTGGCTGTTCTACATCCACAGCTTCCTTTTTATGGGTCTTCAGATCGTGTTTAAACAGCCCTGAATTTGAGGACTGCCATCCTGCCAAAGTTTTATTATTTCTCTAACATGTGTTATGTATCATCCACAAAGTTTTTTTTTCCCATTAACTGTTCTTGAGAACAGGTTGGTCACAAGTGTTGTAGATTCTCAGAAATGTATTGTTGCTATATTTAGCTTTTCTTGGAGATACATATTTATATAAGATAACATGTGCCAATGTTTTGCTTGGCAGACGGTTTTCATACTCCGATATTAGTCTCAACACATGTTATATGATATGGGGGGGGGTCGGGATGGCTGGCCTTGCTCTAGTTAGCTATTGCACAATCGACCATGCAATCCAGGTTCACTGAGGACATGTAGTGGTTTGGGTGTGTTTTTCTTCCTGCAGATGAATATCTTGCAATCCAGAAAGTAACAAAAATAGATTACAGTTAATTTCCAGTTATATATTCATTTTGGACTAAAACAATATTATGTAAACCTTTTTAACACCGGAGTTTAGTGGATTCACACATCTACCAGACATGTAAGGCACAATATAATCTTCTTACATTTTAAATCGCCTAACTTTAATAGAAAATAGTTGTACGTGGAAACTGGTTGAAATACAGAGGATTCTATCATCCATACTATTCTTTTTAATTGAATGATTCATTACCTAATGGGACACAAAAGGCAATGTCTTCTGGTAAACCGTTATGCAGGGAAGAAGTAAGAATTAAATGGATTGGCTAAAGTTGTAGATTCGGTTCCACACAGAAACATGTAATGTTATGCAATGTAATGTTATATATAACTCTGGAATAGCATATTAAATGCAGACTATTTAATGATTTCATGATGCAGGGAATATGTGGAAAAAACATGAGGAGTGACCACAATGGATTAGTAAATAGGTTCCATTGGCTCACTTACATGTAGCAAATAAGAAATTATGGAAGACGAGTTCAAACATTCTTATTTTCTTTGTGTGCGGCACTGGACGGACAAAAAATCTCTCTCCAGTTTGTGCATTTTTCTGTATTGTTTTTTTTTTATCAGGTATGTAGTCTCGTGTCAGAAACATCTTGCTCTGCATAAATAAACTTGGGAGAAACCAATGTATGAATTTAGGCGACTACTGAAGAGCACAAGAACCTTTCCTTAATGTTAAATGCAAAGTTGTGGGGTAGCTGTGTATAATTGTGATTGTAATGGTTGAATTATTCTACATAGGCAAGAACTTGCATGCATTGGACATTAATGCAAGAAGTTATGGTCAAAATGCTTTTGGATATAATTTTTTTTTTAAGTTGTTGTCTTTTCTTTTTACCAAAAAAGAGGGAGAATATGTGGCTTTTATCGGGGTCAACATTTCTCTCCAAATAAACAAGGGTGTGATTTAATATGTAGTTGGCCTTCTGGCTTATTGGGCGGTTGGCTGGGTTTTATTTAAGGTTTTGGTGCTCCGGACCAACAGCCTTTAAAATTGTTGAGGTTTGGTGAATTTGGTTATCCTCTGTAATGTGTTAATTTGATGTAAAACTAAATAAAAAACTACGGCCTGTTTCCATCCATTTTTCCTAGATCTATATTTCCAATACACCCGTCCTTCAGGATAATCGCTTTAGCAGAACCTCCCGTGATTGGCGGTAACACTCAGCAATGGTTGACCCCCGAGCTTCTGACCATGTTTCTGTTCCACGAAATGAAAGCTTCCACCAAAGCAGAGGAGATTCAGATCATGAGAGAGATGGTGAGATTGATGTCTGTCACTTTGCATTATTTAACATTATATGTCTTTCAGATAGCAAATTACAAGCAGAAATAAAATAGCAGCCTTTACAAAATCTCAGGTTATTGTATTTGGTTCTTTAATAGACAGTTACATTTTTTTCTTGACTTTAATATATGTGTTTATTATATTTAAGGACCTTCTGTAAAGTAAACACAGTCACTTTGCTAAGCATCGTCGGTTTCAGGGCTCTGTGGGATGCATCTGGAAAATGTCAGCCTTTCTACAGTTTTTAAAATAAAACTCCCTACTCGCATTTTATTTGCCCAGCCTTATTTTGCACGTGAAACAATGTGACCCATTAAACACTCAGTGAGCTGTAAGTTTTCGATACTCACTAAAATCATATCCGATTTGATCAAATTGTCTGATGCCACAAAGCAAGTTCCCTAGAACATATTCAGCCCTAACCATGACATAATTGCTTTTAGTCTTGTGTAGTGTCTCCATAGGGGCTTATTAGGTGTTACATGCCTCATCTGAACCCGGCATCACCTGGTAGATTACCAGTTTACTCTGAGCGATCAAGAAACCTGCTTCCACCTGCACCTTAACCTGCACCCTAATCTGCCACCGATGCATTTGTATCAGGTTATTCCTTACAGTAATCTTGTGTAATATACATTTAAGGATTACAATCAAAACTCCCAGCTCCACATTTATCTATGTAAAAAGAACTGTCTAAGTCTCCGCTTCATTCATATTATTCATTTAATCTTTCAGCATAAGGAGTTTAATAAGATTTGGTTCCAAATTGCAGTCTAAGTGCCAAGATATAACATAATTTTCTGGTTCAGTAACTAATGGATCACTTGGATCATTGTTCTTCCTGTGCTTAGTAGACCAAGGAATTGATCTTTTCAATCGCCTCCTTAATATAACATGGACATGTTTCCTGGAACATACAGCCTCCGTGTTATAAAACCCAGCATATGGCGGGGTGCTGGTAATTTATTAACAGTGTGGGGACAATGTTGTAACTTTTTAAGAACCCATTAACACATAGCCAGAAGTATTGGTTTATTCCATATGTCAGCAGGTTATGATCCTCTAGAGAGCGTGGGATATAACTGGCAAGCTATGATCCATCGTAATTCTCAAAAGGGTACATAGAGTAGGAGTAGAATCTTGCATTGTAGAATTTACAAATTATTGATACTGATGTTACCATCATATCTGATAATTGGCAACTTGATCAAGAATCATTCAGGCTCCGTGCATCAAGGCAAAACTATAATACTCACCCAGCTTGTTCATTTGTAGGAAGCAGCAGAAACATTCCTTCTGTTTCTATGGTGACATCTATTAATTTAGCACAGATCTCTAACTAATGGACCAGAACGCTATCCTGGGAAAAAAAAATGCATTTGACAATTACCCTCGATTCTTAGCTGTAGCTACCCTGGTGACATATACTTGTGTTTGTAATTAGAAAGCCTATTAGTGTTTATAAGTGAAATAATATTGTGTGCTTCCAACAGGTTCCAAATGTCCCAAAGGATGCGGTTGAACAGCTTCTGACATTAACACACAAGCTGCGAGGCACAAAAGACCCCACGGTGAGTCGGAAAGATTTTTGCATGGAAACATTTTAATGTACTGCTTAGGCAGTTTTTCTTTCTTTTTATATTTTTCTTGGAGTCAAAAGAAAAAAACATGTTTGGTCTTCGCTTACTAACATCCTAATTGCTCCATATTTACAGCAAGAGTAAAGCTACCCTTTATGTTCATTCTGTTAATGATATTTTATCAGTGCTTCTTTTCCAAAATATTTTCCATTTGTCATTGTGTGATTTTTTTTATTTTTTATTTTTTATTTTTATTTAATTCTTATAAAAAATACAAATATTACAAAAAGCTCAGATTACTGAGCCTAAATGCAATAGCAATATATCAGCGATAAATATTATTATACAAATTACAAAATTACAAAACTCCCACCCACCCCCTCAAGGCAAGGTCTGGAAAAAAAAAAAATTAAAAAGTCTATTTTACCAAAAACTCCAAGTGAGATGGAACTCTTTCTTTTTCTTTCTCGACTCCAAACTTCTATAATGTTCGTATTTTATAATTCGTTCTATCAATTTTAACCACTGAGCAAGACAAGGGGCTTTTTTATTGAACCAATACCTAAGAATCAATAATCTCCCCAAGAAAAAAATCTTTCTAAAAATTTTATTAAATCTACCAAACTGTTCCACATCTCCTAAGATCATGACCTTTGGGTCCATTATACCGTTACATCTAAATTTTGTTTTAACAAAGGTAAATACATCTTCCCAAAAAGTTTTTATCATAGGACATTCCCACCAAAGATGGAGTAAGCCCGCATCAAAGTAGCCACATCTAGGACAGTCTGCGTTTTCTCTACAGTTAATTTTCCATAGCTGAAATGGAGAATAATATAGCCGATAAATAATTTTGAGTTGTGTAAATTGGTATTGTTTATTTGTAGTGCAACACCCTGTGTATTTTAATATACGGTTCCAAGAGGCCTCATCAATATTACCAATGTCCCCTTCCCATTTCCTCTTAATATTACCACGGAACTCTATTTCCATTTCTCTGATCAAAAGTTTATAAATAAAACTGTGTCTTTTTCCTTTTAGCATTTTTTTGCAAAAATTCAAACAAATCGTGTGTCTTAACATACAAAATCTTCTTATTTTTCGTGGAATTATGTGCGTGTATTAATTGATTATACCAACATTTATGTCTATTATCCAATTCAAATTCAGATTTAAGAAGATTAAAGTCTTTAATCTGTCCCATAACAAACAACTGTTTAACAAAACTAATCCCTTTTTTTTCCCAAAAATCACTACCTAATCCCTTGTGGAATTCCTGAAATTTTAAATTGTGCCATATTCGTGTATAGGGTAAACTCCCCTCAATTTTACAAATATATTTAATTTCATCCCAAATCTTCCTATATAGTTTCACCGAAAGTGTGTTTTCCAAATCCCCTTCCAGCTGTAAGTCTGTCTCCATCATTTCCGCAGGATTAGACATCCCAGTAGAATTTAAAAGAAATTGTATTAAAGGTCCAGGTCGATTAACTCTCAGATTCTGAGCCTTTGAAGCCAAAAAATAGAATTTAAAATGAGGCAATTGTTCTTCAATGGATTAGTCTTTCTATTTACTTATACTCATCTGGTATTGAAACTTTGACCTGATAGTCTGAGATTTGTGTGATATATGTGTGATGTTTTTAAAAAAATATTTTAAACTAGTTTAAAAAGTGGTGCGGAAATTAAAAATTATGCGCCCCTAAATTGGCCTTCACTCGATGAGCTGCATGCGGATAGCTGAACCGGTTCATGTTGTTTAACACAATAGATGTTTAAGCGTACCTTTTCTTACAGTTCTTTCAGTTTTTATCAGTGGTAAATATGTGACTTCCTGATGTTTTTGCCATACACAGCCCAACCATTCGGCTCTCAAACTATCATCTTCGCTAATGCATTTCTACCAGAAATGCAAGACCTGTTTTTTGTTTTTTTTTAAATATTTTATTGATTTATATATCCCTTCCTTGTAGGGACTTATTTTTGGTTTCTGCACTTTGATTCTGATTCATCTTGATTTTGTTGGCACTTGATTTTGCAACAGCCCATGGAAAACTAAGCAAGTAATTAAACTGTGCAACCAATTCAAAATTTTAATTTCATGATGTAATAACTAGTCTGAAACTAGAGGGCCAAAAGCCTAGATAAAGTAACTCTTACGTCCCACTGAGAGAATGGTTGAGAAATAGTACAGTCTTCCCGCAGAAGTGGTGGAGGTTACTTCTAGGAGGAAATGTCTTCTTCTAGGAAGGATGTCTCTAATCTGCCATGTTATGTTTCTGTTTTTAATTACCAAAAAAAACACATGTGCTACTAAATTGAATTCCTTATTTTAGGTTACTTACCTATATATTTAAGCCCTAATATCCATGGAAGCTTTCAGCACAAGCAAGACATTGTAACATGCTACTTGGACCTGGGGACCTGCATTATTTTAGTAGATTAAAGTACTAGAGTTAGCTGAGAGAAATGCAGCTCTGCTTTATATAAAATGTATTTAGTTTATATTTAAAATATATATTAAAGAGTCAGTTATTTGCTTAACACGCTTGACATACTGGCTAGCTGAAAAAGACAAGATAAATAAATTGTATATATGTGTAAAAATGAGGGTTGCTGATCAACTGTTGTTTTTTTATGGTGATAACGCCATTCCAAACATGATTTTCACCCTCCTTTTTCCCAACCATATGAGAACTATACATACTTTTGTTGATATTCTCAAAAGCCAATCCATTAAGTAAAGCCCTTTACACTGTATGCAGTAATTTGCTCAATTAAAACCATAGGAATCTCCTTACGCACTTTATTTGTTAATGCAAATGGCTTAGTATCACGTCAGTAATAGCTGAACTATTGGGAGACATAAAAACTACTGAACAAAGTAAATGCAAAATCTCCAGGGGGAAAATGTAAAAATAAATGCATAATTTCCCTTATAAAATACATTCCGCCTTGTGCCATTAGGTGCATGTTGATAAATCTAACTTCAGCCACCATTGGTCGTCCTTTTTAAATAATTATAATAAACATTTTAATAGTGCTTTGTTGTTTTTTTTTTTTTAATTGGATGTAGCTTACATAATTTAACTTCATTTGAATAGATCACAATTAAAAGTTATGTTTATGTCATGACATTGTATACTAAGTGTGGTATAAAACATTATAAAATATCTTTGCTTATGCAGCCCCCACCAGAATCCAGTATGGTATCTCCCCTTAGCAATGTCTGGTAATACTGCCATTATACATCGGTAAATCAGAAATGTATGATATTGTACAGAATATTGTAAACATAGCACATATAGTTATTGGTAATGTTTTTATGGATTGTTCATACGGTTAAGCTGTGTCATTTAGTATAATATCTCGATGCGCAAGCCGTAGAAGTTGGGAGGTACGCAGTACACAGGGACTCTACTTTCTGTTTGTTGAAACCCATTTTGTGTTCACAGAAAACCACTTTTGATTCCCTAAATAAAGTCAGAGGCACATTTTTGTTTATATTATCTCGTGTTTGGGATGGGAAATGGTCCTTTGTTATATTTGTGTATTTTGATGTGAGGACTGTACAAAGTACTTGTTTTTTCATTAGAATAATGTTCTCAGTAATTCGCTGTGTGAGATTATAACTCGTTCTATGGTATTGTTTCAAGGACATAACAATTTAAAATGTACTTTTCCATAAAACCCCAGGCATCTGTACCCAACGACAGACTGGAGAAGTAGAAGGGATGTGACATATATGCAAAAACGATGCTTCCCTATTCAGAGTGACAGCGTTCACTGAGCATTTCAATTTTCGGTTTTTGCATCTAGACGATGATTTCAAAAGTATATAATAAACTGCATAATAAAGAATCACAAAAGCAAATATAATTTCTGTTGCTTTCTAATTCTGCTCTAACTCTGCTATATATAAACATTTTTCTTTCAATTTAGTACTTCGGGGTAGTTGTGTTAGTCCATTGGAACAAATGAAAAAGGGATAGCCCTATAAATGTAAGAATATAATATTTGACTTCAAATGTTGCCTTTTGGATAATTTCAAATTCTCTTTATTCAATATTGCTAAATGTAATGTTTGCTCTAATGAACAGGTGCTCTGTTGAACCCATCGTAAAGTGACTCTGGTCACCATATCCTCCAGGCAGTAATAAGTTAATGTAAACAGCGTCACAGGTACCTGGAATATCAGACTTCCAGCCAGCACAGCAGTCAGGGGATTCATTCTGCGTTAATAGCACTTCATAGCGCGAGATTAGTTGCATTATTTAGCAGGTCACAACAATTGTTAAATAAAAATGAGTTCCCTGGAATATAAAACTTACATTATTCCTGCTACATGGTGTAGCACACAGAAAAATAGCGCGTGGCACTTATTGGCTGCATTAAACATGTGTATATGTCATTGTCATTAATTTCTAACATTTATTTTAGAAATGCTGAAATTAAACAGTGATGTTTTAAGCTTGAAACGGTAGAATTTCAGATAAGATCCTTCTACTATTATACAGGGAGAGAATACTGTTTCCATGGCAACTGAAAGCCTTAAGTAACATCTCTTCTTATATCCCCTTACAAATATAATCCAAGATAATGCCCTCAATGGCCCCGGGCATCATCTCTCGCAGGCATGGATTTTAAACCATAATGAAGACTTCACTTCATACTTTTCACTTTAGAAAAACTTGCAAAACGGCAAAGTTTGATAGCAAAGTTCAGAAAAGTCAAAACTTTTTTTTTTTATCAGTGGGATAAAATTGAGAATCATATAAATTTGGTTAGGTTTGACATCAATGATATTGTATAGTAATTGATGTGTGATTTTAAAGTCTTGTATAAAAAATATATACACTTTTGCTAACATTATAGGCTGTGTGTAATGATTCATAGACACCATGAGTCGTTATGTAGTATCTTACAACAAAACGGGAAACCCGTACACAAAAAGAATCTGCTCTTATATATTCCTAAATGATGTGTACAATAGCACGATAATACTATTGTATTTAAGTTTGTTCCTTAATGTTGTTCAGGCTTAAGGACTGTTGTTTGGTGATATGCTGCCAGTCTACAGTTTTGAACACCCTACATGACGGGAACTGATGGTGTGTTTGTTAATATGAGCCCATGGAGCTTCCCAGGCTGACACCTAGGAGGCAGGAGCAGGGTCTGGCTAAGACAGATAGCCAGGCTAGCCGCACACAGGGATGGGGGCTAAACCCAAATAGACCTGAAAGGGGCAAAGTCTGAGCTCAACACCCCCTTCCATCTAAGGATTAAACATATTGATTTCTATTCTCTAAAATTGAGATTGCAGGAGAGTTGCACACATCAGCTCTATGGTTTCTAGCAGTATATTCTAGCCTAGGCAAACTAGGTCTAGGGCGGCAGATCCAAGAGGACATCAACCACTGCCCCAAACCAAGAACAAATTGTCCTATTTGGTAATCACTCTTCTCCAACGTTCAGAAGCATATTCTGGCCTAGGCCGACAGATCCCAATGGGTGGTAGCCCCTCTGCTGCAAAATTATAGTCAAATTGACCTATTCAGCAATCAGGCTTTCCAGTGTACCTCTGCTTAATGGGGAAATTACATTAAAGATTCACATTCATCCCTGACTGGTACAGCTTCTATAGAACACTATATCTTGTGCCGCATGTACTTAATAGGAGTAGCCTCTGAGTATGACAACTGAGCTACGAGAAGGGCTGAACTGGTACTGTATAATTAATCGCTGAAGTAAAGATAGTTTCAGAAGTCCTCTACTTTACTAATGCATTATACCGGGCCAAATCACACCTTCTGGCAGGAGAACCTCACTGGGGTTTGCCCTTATTGTGTTATACAATGTAACCAGTATACACCATTAGAAAGCTGAAAATATTATTACCTATAATGTATTAAACCGAAGACTGGATTTTAAAGAAATCAAGTGTTTTGCAGTGTGTTGCCATAGCACAATGCAATTGTTCCAGTTACATGGGATGTTGTAGGTCCCGTGACTAAATCTGCTTGGGCGATGGTGATTTGATTGTAGGCAGGGTGATGGTCTGAAGATCTCAGAGAACAGAGAGTTTCTTAGATATTAGGAGGTTAGGCTGTATAATTCTCTGAAAATGTGTGTCTTTAGTTAATATTTAAAGCTAAAAAGAGAAGAGAATTCCAGAAAATGGGTGCAGCACTGGTGAAATCATGGAGAAGCGAGGGGGAAGTGATGGCTCTGCAAAAAATATATTACACAAAATAGTGCATTTAATTGCCTTAATCATCTTTTCACCTGCACAGTCCTGAGGGCGGCCCTTGGATATTTCCAATAGAACAGTGATGGAAACAGAGAGCATACAGACACATGCGATTCATTATAGAAAGAAAACCATACTCAAAATAGAAAAACATAGAGTTGTAAAAATAGATGTGCTGGGAAAATACTTTGTGTAACTCAAACTATCAGTGCGCAGTGTTGTCTGCTCTTGATTAGTTTTATGATTCTTACAAAGTCGAACATTAAAAAAATGACTTTCTGCTGCATTTATTGTCCCGTCTTTCCAGTCATGCGCCAGTGGGTATTTTCATGCTACAATGACGTCTTTTTCTTTTATTTTTAGCTCAGCACCTGTTTCCGTCTTGATTCTTGGACTAAGTTATTTTAATGTTCCAGCCAAAATGCAGCAAGATGCGTATTACTCCTCTTTTTCATTGACTATTTTTTAAGACTATGTGTTAAAGTCACTTTACAAAATGGTGACCTAAATATAATTGCTTTGTTAGTCAAAAGGGTTAGATGACTCTCTTTAATTACCCATGTTTCTGGGTTAATTTTTCCTAACCAATTTTTACCATAAATATGCTTTTTTTGCTCCCATAAATGCACGTATCTGCCTTAACAATCAACACTAAAATGTACAATCTACCCATTTTTCACATGGGCGCATTAAGCATATAAATAAGCATTTATTTAATTCTACAAATTTGAGTTCTTAAGAGAAAACAGGCTTGTATTTTTTTTTTTTTTGCTCTGATGAGGACCACTATTTTTGCTAAATATGGAAACAATAAGCAGAATCTTTTTAAAACAACCAGAGCTGGATTATTTTAGACTTTATTTTCCTTTTCTAAGTGAAGGTACAATATCAAACTGTACAGATACATTTACAGATACATTGACAAAGCACAGATAAAGTTGCCACACAAATAATCACACGGCACACTAGGCTGCTTAGGAACGTCTAGTGGATTCCAGTGGAAAGGATGCTTAAATACCCCATGTGTACTCTGACTGACACATAGGAAAGCAGATAATCTTTGTATAGTTATGGATTCTGATTCCGGTGTAAAGTTTTGGAGATTTTGTAGGATATGTGCCTCTTGTTACGGATGGGTCTGATTAATGCTATCACCTCTGATAACACTGAATTATCGCCCTGGTTCAGCTATCTGTGGATTGTAGTAGCCAAAAAATGAGCTGGATGTCTAATAAAATAGACAAGACATATGCAGAATTTTGGGAGCAACAGTTTAAAATCAGAACATTTTTTTTTACTAATCTGGTTTTAGATGAGGACGGTCTAACTCAAGCCACGCTGATATTGGTGATTGTAAGCTTGCCAGCTGTATACCTAATGTATCGGTTTGTCTTAGTTGGTCAGTTCTAGTTTTGTCAGACCCTTTGAATGTATGGACTGTAAGAAATGCTGTGTAAATTGTTAGCGCTATATAATTAAAAGATAATAGAGTGTCAGGAAGCATAATCCTCCTCACCCAATGACCGTCTAGTTTGTTGGACTATAGCATATTAGTATAATGATTAGTATAATGATTGCTATAGGCTTTGTTTTAAATATAAACAGCCTTTTACTTTGTGCATGAATTTGCTTTACATACAAACCTCGTTGGATAAATCATTTGTCAGTCGCACTGATTTCATAATAATAGTGTTTGATGTTGATGCGCACGGTGTATGCCTTCCCTGCAGCATTTTCAGACTTGAGTTCTTTCTGTACCTTGGCTTTAGGCCAAGCAGACAGTGCTGCTGTCATTTTACAAAAAGTTTATAAATGCCTTATACTCCTTGAACACTAGTCATGTAATTCCCAAGACATTTTCCTGCATATTTCTGCTTACACTGAGATGCTTCTTTTCCTTATTTAAATAACCCACTTCTTGCCTTCTTTTTTTGTAAATCAAAATTAATTAGAGTTTTACAAAGATAGTCATGAAGATACAACATAGAAGATCACAACCAAATCACAGAATGCATGTTCCAGGCAAGCCCCAATCACCTCTGACCCATGCGACAGCTTATGGGATGACTAGGAACCTTTTCACTATGTTGTAATATCAGTAAAAAAAAATAAAAAGTATGTAAGAAAACAGGAAGGTAAAGGAAGACCAAGAGAAAAAAAAAAAAAAAAAGGGAAATAAGGGGTGGGGGGGGATCGAGGATCCATCGCAAGCAGCGAGGTGGGTGCAGACGAGACCAGTAAACCAGTATCAAACATTTAGCGGGGTTCAATAAATAGTCAGAGAGTGTTTGTTAACTGAAATGCCCTGGGGGTATGATACAGCAGCATCAAACCCGGGAAAAGTGATGGGGGACAATCCACTAGTTTCTTGGTTGTAGAGTGAATTGTTTCCGAAAAGGGATGAATTAAAGGGCAATCCCACCACATATGTAGGAGCCGCCACACCTCCAACATTCATGGATCCCATCGATGGGAACCCTGTGCCATAAAGTTTATATGAATTTTCCTGAAACCTGGTAGTAACTGAATGCTTCTAAATAAGGACGAACATCTTTTGATATCTTGCCTTAGTAATTAATTAGATGTTGAGAAATCAGAGCAAGGTGTGAAATGTCATGTTGGCTGCGGTAAAATCATGATGTGATTCACACAGTTATTATAATTGGGTCTTCAACTGTGCTAACTATATTTCAACTGCAAACTATGCATTATGTTCCTAGAGTCCTCTAATACATTTTGGGTTCACTTTAGGAACAGTCTAGTAACTTAAACAATGTATGCGTCAAATGTTTTTTGTGCAGTAAAACACCCCCAGAATAAAGTGTGAGTTTGTGTTTAATGCTGCAGTCCCACTGGCAAAAGTAAAAAATATATTTATATACATAACCCTGCTTCATGTGATGACTTGGTGAGCATAGTGATCCAGCATCATGGATGAGTGACAGGTCAGGATGGGATGATTCAAATGGATTTTTTTTCACTCCTCATTTTTACTTAGCATGTACCTCCCATATTTTTATGGGTCTGGGAAGTTTCCATTTGAATGGTGCCGATTATATTGGGTGTGGGTCTGTCATAGGGATTTTAATACGCTCATAGGATGTAAGAATCTCTACATCCTCCTGCAAAGTACCTTAATCCTGCCATACATAAACTGTTAACCTGAGCAAATATATTTTGCAAAATCAACCTTTTTTAACCATTTCTTCTCAGGCCCAGTCCTTGGCTTCATCACTATCTACAAGGCAGCTTCTTCGGATCTGTCGGCGTCTGTCTCAGTATCCAGAGGAGAGTCTCTATCATGCAATAGATAAAGCCTGCCTTTCCAGGTATGTGTACTATCATGGTTCCATTAATAATGGTAATGGATAATGGACAAGCAATTCTAAAAAATAAAGTGTAGCTTTAATCAGAATATACCTCTACTCAGATATCTGGAATGCTACAGACTGCTTTTAGAATGCTTAATTAACACATTCATTTAAATTCCTAATCTAGTCTGGTTGTGAACATGAGATCTGCAGTGACCATGTCAGTTGCAATATTGATATGAATGTACCGGTAATTGAGAGTAAGAAATGGTCCTCCTTCACGTCAGCCTTCAGATGAACATGGTGGATTTATTATGATCCAATAACTGCACCAACTTCCACGCAGATAATGCATTAATATGGTTGACTCTGTTTAAAATGGGAAACATACATGTTTTATTCACTAGGTTTTTACCAAGTCTGGCCAGATCAGCTTTACAGAAAAACTTGAGAGATTCTGGGATAGAGGAAACCAAGGGAGATTTGGCGAGAACACTGGACACAGAGTACACCTGTAAGACAATTTGATACTATTTATGTTGTATAGTTGTCTTTTATAATGAAACTTGATACAAACATTTTTATAACCTTATATACAAACCATATAAATGATAAATGTAATTATATAGATAGTCTCGCTTTTTTGTTAATTGTAGAATTTTGAATCAATATTAGTATGTTACGTAAGTGTTACTTAAGTACAGCGCCCTGAGGTTTCTTGGCTCTCCCTGATATCTGAGTTAGTGATGGACAACTTATTATTATTATACTTTATTTATAAAGCGCCGACAGATTCCACATCGCTGTACAAAGAAAATGATACAGATAACGACAAGTACAATACAGCAATTGACATACAGATACAAGAGGAATGAAGGGCCCTGTTCCCGCTGGAACTTACAATCTAGGTGTAACTCTATCCTCTATCCAGGTTAGAAAGTAGATTCGCTTATATGGGAAACTGCACCCTCATTCAATATTATAACGCCTGCAGGTACGCATATGTGGTAGTTTCTAATGTGTGTCAATGACTTTAATTTCAGTTCTTTGACAACCTTTGTTGTGCATTGGTAGGAATGACCCTGTAGTAGCAGTAGCGTTCTTTAATGAAATTTTCCCGTTAAGCTCAGTACAACACTAATTATTCAAAATGTACCTTGTTTTTAGGTGAAATCAAATCGGGCATTCTGCGGGTTGGCAGTGTTACGGTGCCTGTATTTCATCCAGACGAGAAGATAAAAGTTCCCGATGTTCTGTTTTATGAAAACACACAGGTAACTAATAAACTATTAAACTGTATGCTTCACTCAACCTTGAACACAGGTGTACGGCATGAATGAAGAATAGCTTTGCAGACAATGCTTGCGTATTCAGAGCAAGGCACAGTTATCCAGTCTTTGTAATTGAACCAATGAGAAATAAAATTATATGCTTTATAACCTTGTTTAACGGTATATTTGATCCACGTATTTACATTTCTCATCATTATTCTGATCATGAAACTATTGTATTGACTTTTAGCAGATCAAAATAGTTAAATGAACAGATTTTGTGATAAATCGTCAGCTCTTTCTATCAGCTGAAAGGGTGCAATGCCCCAAAAGGCAGAAAACACTCTTGGCGGATGTGTATTGTTGTACATGGTGACTGCCCGCTGCATCATGCTACGGTCTGCCTTCTTCTTCAAGAGTGCCATCAACATTTCCAGATGCAGTCCCGCAAATCCCTTAATCCGGCAGTGACTACATTGCCTACACTCTGGGACATTTCATTAAACCGATTTAGCACATCATGTAATCCTAAATCAATAGACATCTGAGAACATGCAGTGGAAAGTTTCTGTTCTGGCCATAGGTAGGGCAAAAGGTTATGTATGTAGTTATCAGCGTGTGGCTGGCAAGCTTGTTAAAATACAACGCACAGCGTTAATCGTGTCTGGCTGCCACGAAAAGGGTTTATTTATTTATGGTTTTTGCCCTTGTGCAATAGAGTGCAACTGATTGGATTTTTGTTTTAAGAAAGGGGATCAGAAATGTAGCACAGATCTTGATGATAGTTTATTGATTTTGGCGAAGATAACCGCGTCTATTGTCTGCACTGACAAGTATTATTTTTCTAAAGTCTTTGGCTGACCTACTTCCACATGACCTGTTTCCAGTTTCTCCACTTGATTTGAGATAAAGAGATGTGGGGGGGGGGGGTGTACCAAATCAATGCATTTTGTGCTTTGGCCACATAACTCATTTTAAAATATGAATGCATGCAGCTAAGCCTACTAATTTGTTTATCTTAGCGTGACATTGTGCTCAAGGTAATAAAGTGATCAGAAGGGAGCAAGAAGTGGGTCAACACACATTGTGTACACGCTTTGTAGAAGTAGCTGCAACGTCTCGCTTGCAAGTCAGAGGTCTTAATCAACTTTCCGGAGTGAATAAGGAAATCTGGGATTTCTTCTCCTGCTTGCACATAAGAATGTAGATTTTTTTGTATGTACGTATTTATATATTATGAGATACATTATACTATGGAAGTTTTTGATACAATTAAGTCTTTAGGCTCTAGTTTTACCCATGCTCTAGGTGACCCAGCTCAATGCTCTTTGGCTGGGATGGACTATATTGATGGAAATGTCGTGTAAAATTTAAATGTCAACTTTTAATACCCCAGATAAGTCCCTGTATAAGCTAATGATTATCGCAAGATTTAGGATTGGTTTCTAGAATTTGTTATGGAAATAAACATAGGGAAATCTCTCTCATTTTATTGTTTCATCTAAATGTTTCATCTCATAAAGCATATCAGTGGCTGCTTTTGTGTCGCGTGGCAATTAGTGTTAGGAGTTGAGATGTGAGTTTGGAGGATTTGCAGTTTCCTGGAATGGGGTATAAAGGGCCATCCCTGACCAATGTATCTGCAACAATGGCTGAACTGGCCCCTAATAATGCATAGTTTAAGCAGACAGGTGACATTTAAGTAATATCAGCACTTAAAATATGCCGTTTCTATAGAGCCATGCAAGCTGTAATTCAGGCAACAAATGCAGTATCGGAGAGGATAAAGCCAATATAGACTAAAGTGCACATAACAGCCCTAAAATGGCATTTAAAAAATCAACACCTGTATTTTAGCCTTCCAGGTCACTTCTGGGTCACGTCATGCATTCGTGTACCTCGCAGCTCAGTGATCCAGTTGACATTTGTCCAATGAGCACTCCATATAATATTTATTTATACCAAAGCAGCAAATAATTTATGGAAATTACAAACTGGAAAGCAGTCTGACATTGTCCATTTAGCTTACACTCGTGACTACTCCAGTACTCTGTAGAGCAGAAATAACCATTACAAATTTTAAGATTTACTGTGCTGATAAAGTATCAGACTTTAATAGTGTGATAGTAACCACACTGTAATAATAAATAGACCCTTGTATAATGTATTTTTGTTTAAACTGACAAATATAAAAAACATATATTATATTAGTTGTCTCCTTTCCAAGTTAAAAATAATATAAGTATTTTTTGTCAATAATTGATTGATGGTGGTAAGGTTTCTAAGCCTAGTGTTAGGAAAATCATTATGAGCTGTTGATCCTGTAGTACGGCATGATTTGCTAACACAGAGTGTGTTTTAATAGCTGTCATGTATATTTGCAGCACATGATGGTGATGGAGGACATGCTTAAAGATTTCTTACTAGGAGAGCATCTATTGCTGGTTGGAAACCAGGTGAGTTGAACAATACATTTTGAATCCGATGGCATATATGTGTGTATACATTATTATAGGTGTGTGTGTATATGTGTGTATATATATAATTTGTAACTGAAAAGATGAAGATCACAGCATTAAGCACAGCTGTCATGTGGAACGAGGACCACCTCCTCCCTTGTGCCCTGGTCTTTTTTACTACACGTGGTCCTGCAGTACCGTTACAGATTCACTGACAAAGAGAGGTGCAGAGCCACTTATCTTTCTTCATTATCCTGGCCTCCCTGTAAACGCAACCAAAAGGGCGGGGCTTCAGGGCACACCCTCTCCAATCGATTGGAGGCACAAGGGTGAGGATGTGGCTCGAGGCTCTGGATTTGCTGAAAAAAGAGATGCCTTTCTGCACCTCTCTTTCTCAGCGAATCATATGCATTATTCTGGCCTCTCTGTGCACTTCCGCAAAAGAGGAAGCAGTACTGCACGGCAAGGTGACATGGAAGTGGTCAGAGAAGAAGAAGGGAAACATTCAGAGAGAGCGTGACTCTAACAGAACCTAAATGGGAGAGAGTGAGTGTAAGAACGTGAATGAGAGAGTGCAAAAGAGCATGATTGAAAGTGAGATACAACGAATTTCGTTTCCGGATGTAAAATGCCTTCATTTTCATCCAAACTAAAAGGGCTGGAAACTAAATTTGTTGTCTGAAAACTAATGGGCCAAAAATGAAATCCGAATCTTTTTTGATCCATTTGCACAAGTCTTTTATCCAGTGTCTTTCCACAGAAGCACCCAGACCATGTAGAATACATTATTATATTATTATTAGCAATTGATACATCATACCATCTTTATTCAATTTTAACACCCATCTGTATTGACACTGATTTCATTCTTTAACCTCAGAGAAAGTTTTCATTGAAATTTGTTTGATAAAACGTGGATTTTTTTTTATTTATTAACAGGGTGTTGGAAAAAACAAGATAGTTGACAGATTTCTACATCTTTTAAACAGACCAAGGGAATATTTGCAGCTCCACAGGCAAGTATGAGAATGTACATGTATAATGAATGATACAGGTGTGTACCTTTTAAATAAGGTGACATACTTCTTCCTAAATTGGAATGAACTTCCAAAACCTCCTGAACAAAGCCACACCCCCAAATATGTGGGAGCTCTGGTTAGCCAACCCTTGAGTGTTTCCTGGTATGATTGGTTCATTATTACTTGTTAAAATATTATCATTATATATATATATATATTATATAATCATATATTTAGGAGGTAGACAGCTAACCGGTTATTGGGACACAAGTGCATTAATACTCCCTTTACGATGCTCATTTAATAGCATTTGCCAAACTAAAAACATAAGTATGGTTTCCCATTGTACATCGTTTTTATATTCAAACATGTTTTAGTTACTGTTATTACATATAGCAATATATATATATATATATATATATAATAAATAGGCAGAATACATTTTATTAAGTAATAAATTATTCTCATTACCAGTTACCAGAAAAAAGACAGAATAATCACATACCAAATTTGTACATATAATTAGACTTCATATTTTTCATAAAATAATTGCTGCTTGATTTAATTATGTTGATTTATTTTTTATATCTGGCAACCATTAAGTTACTATACCAGTCATGTTAAACAAATATATAATGTTGGAATGGAATAGAATTCTAACCTTTAATTTCACACATTTTCTAATATCTATTATTTGTTTTCACTTAATTAAATACACATTTAGTTTTAAGTTGTGAGAACATTTTAACATCTTCTGTGCCATTCAACAGCAAGACAGCAACGTTAAACCCAGGGCAGTTCATTGCACGAATTTGTCAGCCCTGTACTGCGTTGTATATTTTTAGCAATTCATAGTCTTTATCGGTTATTAACGTCACAGATGGGAGATAAAAATTATATGTGGGCTTGCCTAAATCTTGTGTATACAGCTCTGGAACGGTCGGTGGTAAAGTGCAGAACAAGGAAAATAGAGTTTGAAGTCCAGGGGAACCAAGCACTTATCGTACTGAGCACAGAGATCAGAATAATTTACTAATTGACTGCATGCTGGCACAGGTCTTAAAAGGAACACTTACGACTTTACAGGTGTCGTATCTAAATTTTAACCAAAAAAAGCTGTGCGTGATACATTATGTGCCAAAATGCAGCATTCCGCTTCCATTTAGCCATCAGACTTCTTTATGTTTAATTACTTGCCTTTTCAGACACAATCGAGCAAACTGTGTGTTGCAAATTGAATGAAGAATTAGTGAATATGTTTGTTACTGCTTTTCTAATTGTGCTATATGTGTATTTGTTTTTCCGGTCCTCAATTTTTAAGTAGCTATTTCCAGATCTTTTAAAATCAAATAAAAATCTAATTGGCTTTTTTTTTTTTTTATCTGTTTACGAGCTGCTCTCATTGCAAATTATATTTATTCTTAAAATGTTAATTTTATCTCCTTATATATTAGAATCATTACAAAATCCAATTACCTCTGTTAAATAAGATCTTTTAAAATGACCCTTTGAGCTGAAATGGATTTTTAGAATTATACTTAATTAAAGTGTCAGTTTAAAGACACTCATCTCGCCCGGATTGCTATGAGACTTCCGAGGCACCAGCGTTTCTCGACAGTGTGCTAAGTAGTTGTAACTGGAAGAGACTTGAATGCAGAGCTTCTAACAAGTCAGGGTGGCCAGCAAACCAGCTAAAAACATATATTAACACAATGTATAAGCAATCCTAATTTCCCAGCACACCAACATAATTATCTTATTATTACATCTTATTGTCCATTTTTACGTTTTTGTAACTCGTGTAAGCTAGTAAAAATGTGCTGTACAAAATAAGTTCCAAGCAGCTGTGGTTTATCCATTACACACAATAGCCGTGTGCCTAGGGGACCCATGCCCTGGGTAGCCCATGTGCACTAATATGCACTAAATAGGGTAACGTTATACTACCCAATAGTACAAGGGCAGCAGCTCTCACCTCATCTGAGCAGTAGGGGAACCATCTACTTGAGAGATAAGGAGATTTGTTTGGTGAGAGTGCATGTATGTATGTATGTAAATAATCGTTATATGTGTCTGTGTGTGTATTGTGCTCAGGGGGTTCACAAGAATGTGCCTCTACTTTGGCCAGAAAGCTAGCAGGAGACTAGGGGCTTTCCTAGAGGTCACTGCGCAAGCTTTGAAACCCCAGGGCCTTATTCTAGATGGGGGGGCTAGAACCGATAGATGGTGGTGGGGACCAATAGATTAAGGTCTACCAGCCACACCAAAAAGGCCTTTTGTCTTTGGAAATACCAAGTGCCGCTTTTTGCTTCCATACCCATGGTTACATGGCCTCTCTCGGCAGCCGCCATATGAAAATGAAGAGGCTATGAGTAAGGAATGGAAAAGCGACACACCTTGTGTCCTTATACACATGTCTTAGACACGTCCATATTGGTATAAGTGTGCCCAGAAGTTATTTCTGCATTGTTCCTGAGAATCCACATAATGGATAGTTTTCTATTACTTATATAACTAGTTATAGTTATATTAAATTTGTTAAAATTCACTTAGCCGTAACAAAAGTCAGTGCAGAGTCATGTTGATATTTCTGTAACAGATTGGAAGTGCGGGCAGCCAAGTCTGTGTATCTAAATTCTTAAATTGAATGTCAAATATAAATACAGATGGACAAGAATCTCTTTGGAATTAAAAGCCTAAAATACTGTGAATGATCATTCCCCATCTGCTTATTGAAATCTGTGCCAAGAAATAGATTGAAAACATGAAAATGCTCAGTTTTTACGCTGTATTTTCTCGTGTTGGGAACAAATTAGTCTTGCCTGAATTATTTCTTCAGAATGTATCCATGTAACTAGAAGGCTGACAAAGGTGCTGCTGTTTGCCTGTTGTCGTTAGACAATCGCGGCTAATATTTTGAAAAGTTGGTTGTGTTGTTCAGCCATCCCTCTAATCTATCTTTGGATATACCTGTACTGCAGCAAGGTGCAGCCTCACCCCTTGGTAGGTTTAAAGGAGAACCATCACAGTCAACGATTTTAGCTAAATTAATTTGTTAAAGGTGCCGTCCCACTTAGTCAACGTTGCATACATTGGTATGTTAAATAAACAAACTTTACCACAGCTCTCATTTTATCCTTCCTTCTTAAGGCTTAATCCCATAATGCCATAAACTTTTAAGATACCTTTTCAGTTTATATAGGAATGACATACTACTGTCCAAACAGCTTCACCAATGATGAATGCATATTAAAGTATATGGTAAGATCTTAAACAAGCATTCTTTACCTGCACAAAACCTACTTGTCAGCTGAAGACTGAATCTGCAGTTCACCACCCTTTGCATTCTTCCTAGTTCTTGCCACTGTTTGTAAATGCATTATTTTTATTATTATTATTATTTTTATTTTTTTGTTTTGTTTTTATGGAAACAACCTATAGGTGTTTACTTTTTCTCAGTTAAGTGTTCCTGGCAAGATTATGATTAAGGCAAAATGACTTAACTGGAATTATAATCTTGGGTTGCCAATGTATGTTGGTAAAGTTTCAATATTTTTTCTACAGGGATACAACGGTACAGAGCCTTACTTTACAGCCATCTGTGAAGGAGGGTATCATTGTATATGAAGACTCACCACTGGTATGTAGCGAATGCTAAGATAGTTAGTCAGGGCCACAAACTGAGAAGCACATGCCATATTAAATGTTTGGCCAGGAAAAGATCAGCAATGTCTTGCACCCACAAATTCCCTAAATTAAATTTAGAGTGTGGTGATAAAGGTACAATTTTAGATTTGCAAAAGATTCCCAACGAAAAAGCAGCTTAAGCAGATCTATTTTGTGCTTTACGACAGCAGAGCGTTTTTATTGCAACATAGTAATCAAACCTGTACCAAGTAGCCCCTCTTTGTGTCAACAACTGCCAGTAAGATTCTACAAGACTAAAGGAATTGTTATGGCTGTGATTTGGGAATAACGTTGCAGTACAGTCACAGAATAGCTTAAACTGCATCCTCATTAAATCGAAATATTTTCATTATTACTGGATATTATGGTATAAAATAATTCATTTCATTAAAAAATTGGCTCCAACATGTCATATAAAAATTTCACATTTTTAAAACATTTGTAATACTGAAACATATCTGAAGTTGCTAATTTATTTTGTTTCACATATGCAGTAAATACAAAATTGGACAAAGGGCAGATATGTTTCAGACTTATACAACGCTTATACTGTAAATTCAGTTTGTTTTTGATCTCACAGATCTGCTACTACTACTACTACTGACTCGTGAACTGTTCCATGTTTGCAGACATCAGTTAGATTCAACAAAATAACGGGAATTAGAGAACTGTGTCCAAGATACTAACGCTTGGTTTCATTTCTAGGTAAAAGCAGTCAAAAGAGGACACATCCTGGTTATTGACGAGGCAGATAAAGCACCCACAAATGTCACGTGTATTTTAAAAACACTTGTGGAAAGCGGGGAAATGATTCTATCTGATGGAAGGAGACTTGTAGCCAGTAAGTAATCAAGTTTCCATGGAGGAAACAAGGCTTAGGTTGGCATATCATGGGCTGGCATCAGTCATTGGACTGCTTAAATAGGCGGTTCAGCTCTTAATAGACTGGTTGGGCACATTACCTCTTCTCGTCTTTAGAAATATAACTCCCACTTGTGCTTAGTTGAATTCTTTTATAAACAATAACATTTAGATACATTTATACATAAGCCAAAAGAGGCTCTTGGTTTTTTAAATGTAAATTCCTTGACAGAATGTACAGTAAGTCTGTCTTCCTAGAGAAGACGCCTATATTATAAATATTGGATTCTAGTGTTTTATTTAGCAATTTTAATGTTTAACAGTCATAGCCTAATGCTTTGTTAAACATTATACAGTATCCTATAATACAATATAATGTTGCAATCCCTATCTCACCACTGGTCCATATTCTAATTCCAAATACACAGTGTATAATAACTTGAAAGGGCGCTCTTTATTGTTGACACAAGTTGGGGAGAATCCGTTGTACATGCCAGCTAATGGCTGTGTTACTTTTCCGGGAGAAATACTTGTTTTTTCTTTCTTATGACTACACGTGCCCTGTGTGTAGCCCTTGTAGCAATTTTTCTGAAATACATTGTGCCAGTAATACTGAACCACAAAAACTGTTGTTTCGTAGATCCTTCACATACGGATAAAAGACCAAACGTGATAGCCATTCATCCTGATTTCAGAATGATTGTACTGGCAAACAGACCTGGGTTTCCTTTCTTGGGGAACGACTTCTTTGGGGCAATAGGTAAGCTGTCAATTAACTTTCATGTGTTTACAAGGAGCGTCACAGGTTCAAATCCCGGCAGGGTTAATTCAGACCTTCATCCTTCCGGGGTCGATAAATGACTACCTTCAAGTATGTAATAATGATATCTATTACTCAGCTGCCAATTTAGTTATTTCGGAGAGTGTGCGCTAAAAAACACTTTGGGTGCCACTGGGAGAAAGGTGCTATATAAATACTTAAACTGGTATTATTATTATTTCCTCAGTATGCTAAAAATATTTACATTTAGCAACTAACTGTTCCTGTATTCTGGGGTGTTTCATAAAAAAAGGTAGCCTTCCATCCCTGAGGACCCATAGGACTTTTTTTTCGACATTGTTGACCAATCTTGAGAGTATGTTTGTTATATAGTGAGGCCTACATGCTATCATATACAATGTTGAAATAAAAAGAATGACTGTAAAATAAAATTTCTGATACTTCTAATGTTTTGGTTGCGTTTCTTAGGTGATATATTTAGCTGCCATGCAGTAGACAATCCATTGCCTCAGTCTGAGCTTGCTATGCTCAGACAGTATGGACCGAATGTTCCTGATGCAGTATTAAACAAGCTTGTTGCGGCTTTTGGAGAATTGAGAAGCATGGCAGATCAGGGGATCATCACCTACCCATATTCTACCAGAGAAGTGGTCAATATAGTAAAACATTTACAGGTAACATATGCACTGAGAGCACATAACTAATTTGGATATTCTGTATGTATAAAAGCTGTGTTGTTGTTTTGTGTCTTTAACACTGATGTCATAAGTTTACAGACCCTTTATTTGGAAAAAAAAACCTTAGGGTATATAATAAGGCAATAATAAAGACAAGCAGTTTATTTGTTCTTCAGAATTCATAAAGTGTGTTTTTAAGCACCCTTTTCTCTTAGTTACATTGTTACTGTGGTGAAATATTTCATCACTGATTTATTTATATAGGACCAGTTTAGACCATCTTGCAGGTGCATCCCACTGAGGAGGACCCTTCATAATAATTAATAAACCAAGGAGTTGAAATTTTCTGCTAACTCACAGTTTAATGAATACATATTTAATCCTCTTTAAGATCTTGATATCTTCAAATAAAATGTAAATGTTGCGAGTCAGTTCTGATCCCTAATACAGTAATATGCATCTAAAATAATGTCTGGATAGCATTCACTATGGGTGTTTTTGATGAACAGACCACATCACTGCCATGGCTCTTGTCTATATACCAGTGTCAATTTAATATAACACTGCAGTAATTTGTGTACTTCGAGAAGGGACACAAGATATTTTAATGTGCCCCCAATCACTCCATGTAGTGTCAGCATTTGTAATGTGCCTTCTGAAAATCCTTAAGTCGTCATTAATCCTTCAGTCATCACAGATGTCTGTCTGCATATCATTGTGTTTTACACTGAACACCCTGTCTATTTTTATACCTTGGAATAAGGAACATGGACATGCGTCCATGTGTTCAGCTGCTTCAGTTTATAAATAGCTCATGACATCCCAGTAGTGATCATATTCAACTCCTGAAAATATTGATGGTTATTGAAGCAGTGACTTAATATACACAAGGAAGGTTTTTCTCTAGCAACACATTTTTTCAGTTGATTACTTCTTTAAAAAAACAACAAAACTTGAAAATAAAAATATCAGTATAGGTGTTACCTTTAATCAGTATGGATGTGTCGCTTGCTGTATTGGTGGATTTGTTTTCAACACTAATCCAATTCCAGAAATCAATAGAAAATAACTTGGATGTATGTTTCAAGAAATCTACAGTAACAGCTTGATAGACACACACAGCCCAGAAAACCTGAAGCCTAAATACTGTCTTTGCATGGTGTATATACATATTACGTTTCATGTATTGTCTAATGTGTCGAGGGTAGAAAGAGCATGTTATTTACATTCAGCTTTCGGTAGATTTCTAAAAATATATATATTTCCTCTAGAAATTTCCAGATGAAGGGTTGGCTAACGTCGTCCGAAACGTTTTTGATTTTGATTCCTACAACCAAGAAATGCGTGAAATTGTGATGAACTCTTTACACAAGCATGGCATACCGATTGGAGCCAAGCCAACCAGTGTCCAGCTGGCAAAGGAGTAAGAAGCGCGTTTCCTAAACATTCCTCGTTCATTGACTTCTGTCTCTATGACTGTGTGTCAGTGGATGAATGATGCCCTGTACAACTATTATTTCTAGGAAACTACAACACATTTTAGTTATTAATGTAAATTCTAGGTGCTACCATTAATAAAAGGGCATCACTATTTCTCTGTGTGCTTGTGTTTTATGTCTTTCATTTTATATATTTATATACCGTACTGTATACTATTTAAATTCTCTTAAAAAATCAGAAATGTCCTCCTGTTGTAAATCATTATTTTACAAGTAGTTAATCCTCCTCCGATGTAGTCCATGTTCACATAGATACAACTTTACAAAAGGCATACTATCTTAAACTGATTGTCAGTATGCTTAGGATACTTAAAGGTGCTGTTCCACCTGCTCTACTGTATTTAACATGTTGAAAGCAAAATGCAATGTTAGAAGCATCATCTTTAGAACCCTTCCCAGATATACGCTTTTAATCATATAAAATAATTTTGCCAGGATCACTTAACTGTCATGTGACACAAAGCTGACGAAATATGAAAATGGCAACTTAAACATTTCTGTAATGTTTGTATTCCATTAAAAGGACAGGTCTTCTATTGTTGATTTGAGTAACATCTTAGAGATATATTTATCTACGTGTAACAGCACCTTTAGGCTATCATCGCATGCTACAGGGGAAAAGGTGTGACAAAACGTTAGTTAATTTAGACGGCGCTTCATACAATACATATAATCAGAGTTTGGCAAAACTAGAATTGACAGGCCAAGACAAGGCGATGCATTAGGTAAAGAGGGCCCCATTTGTAAGCTTACATATAATCCTTGTGTTTTGCTTGTCTCTGCCACAAAAAGGTATTTTTTGTATGTGAAAAAAGTTGATAAAGCTCTGTGAATAACTTTTGTGTTTGTGGAATTATAGTAAATGTTTTTCCCTACAAGAAAGCACATAAATGCTGATACTGGTTTACACCGATCTTTTATAGAATAAAGTTGGGAAATGTCTCCCTTTTTCCTTTAAGTAAAATACAAATGTTTTCTAAAAGTTCTGTGAACCGGTAGCATGTGGCTGTCATTTATTTTAACTGTTGTACCATGTGGCATGCATCACCTGTTCATACTTTTACCTTTTTTAATAAGTTATATGGATCCATGCCCTGATTTCCTTCTCAGATTATAAAATATATACTTGGCCAGTTACCAGATAATTTTGTATTCCCCTTATTATGAGTCATAGCGTGCAATAAATATTTTAAATATCCTCCACTCCTCCAGTTAAATTATATACTTTTGTTCCTGTGCTCCTTCTCTTAAAATTTCTCGGAACTAAATTGAAAACATAATTAATCTATTTTATTCATGTTTCTTTAGTCTATAAAACGTGCTGAATTTCCTCATTTTCACATCAGCATATTTTGAGAGTGCAATTCAGCTTCAACTAATTAAAACATTTTTTTGTAAACATTCATCAAAATCAACACTTAATTTTATTGGAAATCCGATTTGTAGTTCATTTACAAACATAATTGCAGCATTTAGTTAATATAGTTGACATATGGGACAATGCTTTCTAAATCACACATAATGAGTGATTGTAAGTGAATGGGCTATGATTGTTACTTCATACAAATACAGGTGACAGCAGACTGACATTATGGCATTATGTTTGCGGCTGTGTTATGTTGCAGGGTACTGATCTGGTTAATGCCATAAGGCAGGTCATGCTTTGACGTGGGTATAGATATGGGTATAGTTGTAGTCTTTAGTTAAAGTTATCATTTATTGGGCCAACATAGAAAAGGATGTCAAGTTTCATAAGCCTTTGGGACTTCAGAGGACTCTTCTTTATATTGCATTCTCTCTGAGACCTCTGAGATCACAAAAGTTTATGTAACTTTCCATGTTTTTCTGTGTTGGCCCAATAAAAGTTAACAACTTCAAATAAAGGCTCAATGTTCAGTTTGGCTAATAATGGCTTTATCCATGCTTCTTGGTAAAAACAGTTACAACTAGTCACTTACCAATTCCACTAAAGAAACATAGATTATTTAGTGGAATTATTATTCCTGAAATAAGACTCTCATCTTAAACAGTCCTTCATTACCCCAATGTATTAGCCTGTATCATATCTGATGGGAGGCTGTTCCAGAGCTGTAGCTAACTGTTTTTGCGCCCGAGGCAAGAATGAAAAAATGTGCCCCCTAGCTGTTTTTGTACAGAGGTTATTTTATTTACACTGTCCTTACACACACCTGTCCATAGACACACATATACACATACACGGTGCTTTTACACATACCTGCCCATTAACACATATATATGCATACACTTTGCTTAAACACACATACACGGTGCCTTTACACACACCTGTCCATAGACACACATATACACATACACGGTGCTTTTACACATACCTGCCCATAAACACACATATACACATACACTTTCCTTGCACACACCTGCCCATAAACACACACATACACTGCCCTTATACACAACTGTTCTTACACACCACCTTTAAACACACTTGCCCATAAACACGCATATACTGTACACATACATTGCCCTTACACAACCCTGCCTTTACACACACATATACACACACATCGGCTTACAAACATACAAATACCTACACTGCTCTTACGCACACACTGCCCATACACCAGCTTACAAACACACAAATATATACACATACACTGCCCTTACACACTGCCTTTACACACACGTGCCCATAAACACACATATACACATATACTGCTCTTACACAAGCCTATCCATACACACATGTATACACATACACTGCCCTCATACTCCTCTGCCTTTACACACACCAGCCTACAAACACACAAATACCTACACTGCCCATACACACACACTGCCCATACACACACACACCAGCTTACAAACACATAAATACACATATACACAGCCCTTACACCCCTTTCTCCCCATCTCTTACTTTTCTCACCTTCCATCATCTTCTATCTTCCATCCTGTCATGGGAGTGTGAGGTCTGTCACTCCAGGGCTCTGCTTTAGTACTCCCTCATCACTATGAGCCGGCTATTGATGCAGAGCGCTGGGGTGACGACATATCCCGGCGCTCTGTATCGTTTGACGATTCCCTGATAAGGGAGCACGGAAGCCGAGGTCTGAAGTGACAGACCTCACGCTCCCTGTTTGTTTCCTTTATTCGCCAGAATGTGGACAGACCACGGCTAACGCGTTTCGCAGACGGCCTACAGGTAAGCACGAAACGCGCTAGGAGGGGTCTGTCCACATTCTGGTGTCTGCTGAATACTCCAACATAAAACTTCTATCTTTTGGATAAATATACTTTACAGTTAAATGTGGCATCTCCCTCTAAACAGCAAAATAGAATCAATCTTTTTGAAGGTGGTAAACCAAAATGCTTTTAGACAACGATCAGTCCATGGAGCAGCCGGCCTAAAATAGCTCCTTGTTACTGTGATAACGTATAAAAAATGTAACAGCACGCATCCTGTATTAAAAGATTAGCTGGCCATGGAAAAAAAACAAAAATCCCTGCTTTTTCACTCATTATTTCAACAACACTTGTCTATAGCTTTAATGAATCTGCTATATCCAGAAGACTGTAGCCTTGTGCACAGTACATTTCAGAGAAAATGCAGGCTTCTTAGAACGGTAGCTGCATATTCTATTTCTTCATCTTTTATTTACCTAACCAGAAACTGTTACTTCATGGGCTAACTAAAGCCGGTCATCAAGATAGCAAGTGGTCAGAGAGAAAGAGCGGTCATCTGCAGGTCCAGCTTATCTCAGAACCAAGATGGAAAGACACACAGCTTTTCATCTTGTGTAAATAATAACTTTATTGTACAGTCATTTATACTGTATTTTTGCTGCAAGCACAATTTCTAAATCCTTTATACTTGTTTGTATATCTGGGACTCCAATGCTTGGACTGTCTTATGAGCTCTGGGGTTTTGCCTCTAAACAAATGCTTTGTTGCTTCTGATATCCTTGCACTGCTCCAAGAGGACCACCTGAAAATGAAAACAATATTATTAAATATTAATGTAATTTGTAACCATTAATATTAATTGATATTTAAGCATTTCTCTCTTGACAACTTATTTGCATATCCCTCTTACTGCTTTAACAGAATTCCACTTCCAGAGATCAGTTTTTTTGGCCATTGGACCATCTCTCAGTCTGGAAATGCTCGTCGAAAGCTGATGTGCCCAACAGAAACCAATCAACTTACCATAAAGGTTTGTTTTTTTGTTTTTTTTCTGTATTTAACTTATTTATTGAATGATCATCAAGTGTACAGAATCATTTTTATGTAAGATTGTTGTTAATATTGTGATTATTCATAATGCTAGTAACAAACGTCATATGGAGTCTATAAGCAGCCATCAGCCTATAATTTGCATGTTATGAAGGTACATCATTGTAACTACATATTGAGTGGTGGATCCGTGGAATTTCCTACTATTTGAGTATAACAATGTCCGAGAAAATCTTACTTATAAATAAGATTAAAACATTCCTGGATGAGTAGGTCACATAAATCCAGGGATCAAGGGGTTCACATTTTGTGTTTGAAAAGATATGCTTAATTATTTATTGGTGTCTCGTCATGATTAGTTTACATTATTGAGATGATCACTAGCTTGATGATACGGTCATAAGTATCTTCTAGGATCCTTTATTTTGCAGCGTTCTTCTATTTGAGCAAATTGAAATAAGGTTTCTTTTATTTTTCGTATAGGGTCCAGTTTACCTAAATATACAGGAATACTCACTGGAACGACATGAATCACGGTCTTTGAGTTTTACCGAGGAAATGGCCCACTGGCGGCTTCCTCTAAATGAAGTGGATATCGTGTGTGATGCCACTGTCTCCTCAGGTAATAACTTTACAGTATATCCAGATCACTGTAAGAAATATAGTTAATAGATATCTATATTTAGTCATATTCTAAGACTAAAGTAAGTTTGTTATTCCTGTGGCATAAAGTATTGAAGATATATGGTAACAAAATAATATGGTGCGTATAGGAAAGTCAACATGTAATGCTACCTGAAAATACTGCTGGCTAAGGACCTCATCCTATGGAGTATATTCACGAAATGAAGAGAAAAGGAGAGTTTGCAAAGCCCGTGTGTTGCACAAAGTGAAAGCATTTAAAAGAACAAGCTGATTTCACAACTGTGAAGCATATATTATTTTAAAGTTCAGTAAATCTTGGAGTATTATTTTTATATTGTTATATATATTTTTCTTTTTTCCCAGGAAATGAATCTGAGAGTACGCTGTATGTAGTTACATGCAATCCAGTATCATTGCACTTTGCAAAGGTACATGAGAATAACGGATACTATGTGGACCTATATGACATCTTCCCAAGAACGGTAGGCAGTATATGGCAGCCATTTGTGACTGCCGCCCCACTAGGACACCCACTGACTGGCCAAGTGGTCCTACACGAAGAGCAGGTAGGTTAAGTAAGAATTTGCCCTCATTGCTATACAGTAGAAATACTAATGATTTCTGGTTTTTATTGGTCTGGGGCGGACCTCAGATGGCAACTAAAGTGTTGGATATGTGTCCTTTAATTCACTCCGCATATTTTACAAATCTAAGCAAAAAAAGGTTTGTATAGATGTTTTGTTACTCTATAGAGTATTAATTTTGGTACCTTTTCAATGGGGGCATTTGAATTCCACGCTGAACCACCTCCTCCGCACACTTGAGTCATTGACTTGAATCTAATGAGGTAGTTGGCTGAGGTAAAGATCAACTAAGTCGTCTTTCCTGACATAATTATATAAAATCACAACCGAACCCTCTAGTTACTTAACATTTCTCCTCATTGTGTCTGATTTTCTTACTTAGGAGTAAAGAAATTAGTTTAATTCATTCTGGGTCATAGTTTTAAATGTTGTAAGCTAATTGAAAATGACTGTTGACGTCTCCATATTCAGCATGTCCGCTGTCTGTAATTGCATGCCTCCCTTCCTACTGTACCTTTGTGGGCCACAATAAATGTAATCCAAGACTAAAAGCAAAGCAGTGTTTTAATTTGATATACATTTAAGTATACCATACTTTTATTGATTATTCATAGTAGTTATGTTATTTTCCTCTCTTATGCCCCATCACTTTGACACCCATGTTAGAAGATTGTTCTCTTAAGAATTCCATTGGCCCAACACTAGTTTTTAGGAAATGCGGTAGGTAAAGTGGGAATTGGTCGCAACTACCAATAAACGTAAACATACAAAAGCAATATTATTTATTACATGTGCTTAGTGCTTACAAGAATTCCAGACATCACAGAGTCATCCAAAGGTTACTGCACTCCCAGTACAGAACAGACGCAATGATACCCTATTAAACTGTTTTCCCAACCCACTTAAAGAGCCTGCGTTTTGTTTCGCCATAGTCTGAACTGAATATAAAGTCCTAAAATTAAACACAGGCAACTTTCAACATTAATCATATCTTTGGAAGGGAAGTTCGAACTTCAGTAAGTGTGGAAGGAGGAGGGAGAGAGAGTGATAAATGAAAATGTCTCAAATGTGACATTTTGTAATACTTGAAAGCACACTGAAACTTGAAACTATTAGCCACATTTTATAAAGATGATGACATTTATACTTAAACTTTACTGGTGTTGCGTAACATTCTCTTTCCTTTAAAAATCCTAATTTGCACATAATTCCATGAAAAACAGCAGCAATAATTACAATTGTTACAAAAAGAGTGTATTTTTATCTTTTTTCTTTTTGTTAAAGCACTGTGTGTGTGTGTATATATATATATATATATATATGTATACAAACACACACATCGAGTGTCATCACGTGACACCTAAGTAAAGTAGGGAGTGAGTTGGTATGTTTAGAGACTAATCAGTACCCTGCATGTGAGGATACAAGGATCTTTTACCCTTCAAGTTATAGAGGTGTACTATAAACCCCAGCAAATTCAGTTTAAATCTATGTCTAAATATATTTTAAGAACTGTTACATTTCAAACACATTATTGTAACAGTAATAGTAATACCCTGAAATGCTCTTAAAAATACCCCTCGTCTTATAATCGGGGTCGTCTTATAATCAGACCTCAAATAGGTCTGACTATGAGACGACTAAGATCCAGATCCCCCGCAGCTGCAGGGGACCTGGATCCTCCTGTCCCCCCCCGGCCCCACTTACCGGTACTTCTGAGTCCCCGGTGTGTAGCTGGGGCAGCGTGTAGATGTCTACGCAATTCGCGTAGACAACTTCCGCTGCAGCAGGAAGGAGGTGTGGCTAGCAGCGGGGGTTGTCTGCGTCCATCGCGCAGACCTTCTCCGCGCCAGTCTCTCTGACAGTCGGGGAAGGTCTGCGCGATGGACGCAGACAACGCCCGCTGCTAGCCACGCCTCCTTCCGGCTGCAGCGTAAGTGCGTGGGATCTGCACGCTGCCCCAGCTACATGACAGGGAAGTCAGAAGCACCGGTAGGTTGGGGGGGGCGGGGGAGTGTTAAATGGGGGGCATAAGGCATTTCTGGAGGCAGAGTGCTCTGTGAAATGCCTTTTAACCCCCTTAATGCCACTCTGCCTCCAGAAATGCCTTTTTAACCCTCTATACGCCACTCTGCCTCCTGAATGCCTTAAACCTCCCTATATGCCACTCTTCCCCATAATATGCCTTTTAACCCTCTAAATGCCAGAGTGGCATATAGGGGTATAAGGCATTTCTGGAGGCAGAGTGGCACATAGGGGGTCAAAAGGCATATCATGGGGCACAGTGGCATATAGGGTTAAAAGGCATATCATGGGGCACAGTGGCATTTAGAGGGGGTTAAAAGGCATATCATGAGGCACAGTGGCATATAGGGGGTATAAGGCATTTCTGGGGCAGATGTGCATAACTGGGGGGCAGGCTGGAAAATAGAAGGAAATAAAACCAAAATATTTTTCTCAATCATAGCTTTTATTAAAAAAAAAAAAATAGTTTAGATGAATTAACATTTACTGGTAAAACTTTTTTCCTATAGGGTCGTATTATATTCGGGCTTTTTCTTTTTTTCCTAAATTAATATTCAGATTTGGGGAGTCGTCTTATTATCAGGGTCGTCTTATAATCGAGCAAATACGGTATTTTCTTTCTTGTTATCTTAGGCTACTGCCTTCTCCGCTTTCATTGTATTTGTAATTAACTCTGCACAAATCCTTTGTGATTTTGTTTTGCTTATTATTTTGTTTACATAATTATTTTTAAAACATGCTTATTTATAAATGTTTTACACTTGAACTTATTAAACTTATTAATATTTCTGTAAATGCGTTATTAGTAAGCAGGTGTATAATTATTTAAATGAGACAGGCCTAGCATGTTTCAGAGCTAAAAATGAAATTCTTGTTAATTCTTAGAGTAACGTCATCCTGTTACTGGACACAAAAAGTGGGACACTTCGCCGAATCTTATTGTCACATGAAGAACCTCCAAGGAAATCATCTTGGTGGGGAAGTAAAGAGGCACAGGTAGGATTGAGCACTTAAATGCCACTTTTTCCTATATACTCATCATTCAAAGCTCTAAATAACAAATGGATTGTTTCACATCTCTCTGTGGCAGTTATTCTTTCAGAAATGCTCAGTAGGGTTTAAGACCCCTCTAGGTTCTTCAATGGGTATTTCTGAAGGTGTAACTTTCATCCCACATTTCATTTCTTTCTTTCACCCCAGCAAGATTCTGCTAAAGTTGTGTTTGTATGACAACACTGCCATTGTAATGTGGACAAACTATGCACACCACCTCTAACCAATATATGATATACACCAATCAGCCATAACATTATGACCACTTTTAGGTGAAGTGAATAACACTGATAATCTTGTCATTGTGGCACCTGTCAGTGCAAGTGATCATTTCATCCTCAAAGTTGATGTTTTAGAAGCAGGAAAAATGGGCAAGCGTAAGGATCTGAGTGACTTTGACAAGGGCCAGATTGTGGTGGCTCAACAAGCATCTCCAAAACTGCAGCTCTTGTGGGGTGTTCCCGGTCTGCAGTGGTCAGAATCAAAAGTGGTCCAAGGAAGGGAAAGTGATGAACCGGCGACAGGGTCATGGGGCGCAAAGGCACATTGATGCGCATGGGGAGTGAAGTCAAAGCCAACAGACGAGTTACTGTAGGTCAAATTGCTGAAAAAGTTAATGCTGCTTCTGATAGAACACAGCGCATCACAGTTTGTTGTATATAGGGCTGCAGAGCAGTCAGGGTGCCCAGGCTGACCCCTGCCAAAAGTGCCTACAGTCACTCCCTAGCATGTCATTCTTTTTAAATGTTTTGGTCAGGGTTTTCTTCCTGCTATGTGTGGGTTTTACTTGCAGAAGATTGCACAAATTTAACATGGAGAAATTAACAGTACATTGACTTATGTTAGGCACATCTTTTATTTAAAAAATACTATCCCTAAATGATCTGTCCTAAAGAGGATAAACGTCAGACTCACAAGGTCTATCTGATGTCTTTCAGGAAAGCCATAAAATGTGCCGGGAGTTTTCCCATAAAAACTGGCTGGTGTTCTTCAAGGAAAACGGGTAGGTGTGCCAGGTGTCTGTCATAACTCATGTACCTGCACAGAATCCGATTTTCTTATTGTTTCCCTTACTGTCATTTTAAAGGAATTCACTTAGTGTTCTGGATGTTCTGGAAGGAACCACCAACACCATCTCACTACCTATTAACCTCAAATCAGTTTTCCTTGTGGCAGAAGACAGATGGCTTTTAACAGAAAGTAAAACCAACAGGTAAGTTTATAAAGTTTGTTTTTGGTCACCAACTATAGGGGGAAATGAAAATAAGAATAAATATAGCCATTAAGGAAATACAGCCCTAGAAAAAGACTAGGAGTAAGGTAAGTTTAAGTGTTTTTTACTGCTTCTATACCTAAAGAAATTTGCAGATTATACAAAGTAAATCCGAACACACACATACCTGTATATATGCTGACTGCCATAAACACAGATCACAGCTCCTACCTGCAGAGTATCTCTTTTGCTGTATCTGCAGGTCGGTGGCTGGAGGATCCTGACACGTTAACTCTAACCCTCTTTTCTTAAAACGCCATGCAGCCTCCACACAAAGTAGAAAACTGACTGCAGTCAGTGATGCTCATGATGGAGTCTGTCTATGTCCTCTGCTGCGTGAGAAGAGCCCCTGCCCCAAGTGGGTGACCCACCTGACTTCCCACTCAGCATAATAAGTGCTGTATGCACGCTGTGCATTGCAGGCTGATACAAATATTGCATTGCGCCATAAAAGCCACAAGTAGGGGCTCTTGACACAAGGGGGCCCTGGGGCAATTGCCCTATTTGCCCTGTTATTATCCCAGCACTTTACAGCTTGGAAAAGTAATTTTACCCAATTTCGAGCCCTTGTAACCAAACTGGTGCAGATGGTGCAGGATTGTGGACCCCAAATAAACTTTCTTCCTCTACTTCTTCACTTAATCCTATGTTATGATGTAATACCATATGTACTTAAGTTATTCATACCTAAATGCATTAGGATTTTTCTAGATACCGTTCAATTGCTTGTACAGTGACAAGAGCAGAGCCCCTTTCTCCTTCTGTACCAGTAGGTGTTAACACATGCTAATCCTATTGTCAGTTTGGACATCGTCAATTTTGAAGCAATTGATAATTTTCGCACTCCCCTTTTTGTAATAGCACTATGGAATCCGCTAGCACTCTGTAGATAGAATGCAATGTGAAATGCTTTATGCCTTGAAATGTTTGAGCATTGAGCAACAAGTTGATCCTCATGCGGTTTGTCTCCTATATGGTTAAATCCATTAAATTATCAAGCTTTGCAAAAAGTTCAGGGCTAGACTGTAAGTAAAATGTCCCCATATGGCACTCCAAACAACAATGTACGTATAGCAGCGAAATTTCAGGACAGATGAAATGAGTGTGTTAATCAAAGAGAAGGGAATAAGATTTCCACCCGAGACATTTCTGTGACTAATGATTAGATGACATCCCATGCCGGGCAGCCATCTATGTAATGTTCTTCTTGCTGGCAGCGTCTAATAGAATAATGAGTCTGAACTTTTGGAACAAATGATAAAGAGTTCTCAGTTGCTTCTATTAGGAGCCTTCCAGGGGCACTTTAGGAAATAACAGAGAATACCAAATTGCTGCTGGCAGACTGTACATCTTTATTCATTTCTCTGTGTTTATTCAACCTCTTAAACCATACGGTCATATATATCCAAAATAATACAGGGAGTGTCTGTCCGTGCCAAAGCCTGTATTAGACAACAATCTAGTAGATTGCCTAATGACTAGTAATAGGTGTAATAGGTTAAAGTGGTTTTTCACAACTAATTTGTTTGAACTAAGCATATTCTAATAATGGGATAAACTGTTCTGAAAACTAGTATATTATACATAATGTGTTTTGTTCATATAAGAATTATATCCTTTACTGTATTCCGTGTTAAATAATGCTGGTCATATGTAGACACAATTTCTTTATAATATTATAGAAGCAAACAGCTTTACGGTATGGTTATTGTTTACCATAAACAGCATATATAGGATTCTTTATTCTAATTCCTTTTCACCCCTATCATCAGAAAGTTTCTTCTGACCAAGCCTTTGCATATGGACGCTGAAGACACAGGAGTTTGCCAGCTTCATGTACTAAGTGAGGAACCAGTAGATACAGGATTTGGCATAACAGCAGGTATTAAATACTTTAGATTAAGGAAATCAATGTGCACCCTTTTAAGAGCATTTAAAAATGTTAGCTGCTCGACTACATAAAGGGTTAAATGTAGAGGGCACATTCTGTGCTAGGCCTAGGGCAGCAGCCGCTCGAGCACTTTGCAAGACACAGATTACCCTTTTGGGCAGTGCTTAATGGGCAAAATGAGGCGATCAATGATCTCACTTGTAACCATATCGACGGACGTTTTTTCCACATAGAAGACAAGTAATGACAGCTTCATTTATTGTGATTAATATTTTCTTTTTTCTGCTGTCATCAGAGAGTAACACAAGATGCTAGAAATGTCCATGGGTTAGCCATGTCATGTGTTGCATGGTAAGGTTCTTTTCTGTAGAAGGGTCAGTACTCTTGACCTTATTCCATGGACTCACCCTACCCCTCCACTACCCAGCCCTCCAGAGGAGCCTTCTATATAATTTTAGTAAACTTAATACTGAACTTGCATGACCACAAGCAGAATGCCTCTCGCACACGGCCAACATGTGGGAAGGCAACCTCCTCCCACTAAGCTGAACATCGCAGCATGCATCATGAATGGCTCTGCTGTGGGTTGCAGGTCCCCCGGCTGTCAATGTATAACACTAAGCAATCACCTTTCAAGTGACTATCAAGCAACTAATGTCAAAGTTCAAATTTCATATCTAAATCTACTTTTGTTTTCCTCAGCGACAGAACCTTCAAATCTCCATGTGATTTCAAGTGACCAGTTGCCATCTGAAAACCTAAGTGCCGCCGTTGGCCAGAAAATAACATCCCCTAATAGGATATTTTCAGATGAGGATAACTTTGCCTCAATAGTGGTGGGCTTTCCAGAACTACTGGTAAGTACCATACATAAATATTTACCTTTTATTTATTGCCATTTTTGTGAATTATTTCTATCCCAAACAAATTATCTGCAAGTAGTTATTTCTTGATTCCTTCTTAAATTAGAAAGAAGAAAAGCTTTGAAACCTAGGTGTATAATTGTGACACTATAACATTTTCAGTAATTCAGCCACTAATGATTTTGGAATTCTCACATAGAAACATAGAATGTTACAGTACATCAAAGTCTCTGACCCTTTAGGTTTAGGTTATGGCCTCTTGATCAAGCAAATGTCCTCTTCTTCTCAACGCTTCCATAGTATTCTATTTTATTCACTAGTAAATAATAATTGTTTACGCGTTTCATAAAAACATTGAAATATGTTTAGAAATCATATGTGTATAAATTTTCTTCATCATTAGTTTTGTTGCCCATACATTGTATGCAGTACTGTATGGTTTTATATCGTCTTATGTATATTCCGCAAGAAGTAACTTCACTCATGTACTCGTGTTTTAAGCAGATTAGGAGGCATAAAATAGAGGTGTGTCATACCCAAAGTGTCTTTAATTAATCAGACTACACTTTTTTTCCAATACTATAATTTAACTGTCCCTTTAAAAAAACAGATCTGTACCGTCTAGCTTGATTCTAATGCTGTTTTTAACCGTTTTATAGAATGTATAACAAGAAAATGTTTAAACAAACACGTCCTTGATTTGATTTTAGTCTCCTAGTGAGGTTTATGGCTGGCGAAGAAAATCTTCATTAGATAATCACCACCCAGGCGAGCCGCTTTTCCAACCAGGACGCGGTAAATTTGGGAATGTAAAACATAGAAATTGTGTGACTCTTCTTTCTGCCAATCAAATTGTCAGAGTCGTATCACCAGCTAATGTGCCTCTGAAAGATGTATACCCTAAAGGTAAGATGTATTTGTCATACTGTATATGCCCGTGTTTAATTTGCATACATTTCTTATGCTAACCTGTGTCTTGTTAGGGCCAACTGGTTTTGCTGTGTATAACCTTATCTACTAGATCTAACCTTATCTACTAGCTCCAGCTTATCCTCTAAAGAAATACTACACTATATGAAAGACTTTGCCTTATTCAAATTACCATTAAATAACATTTAATTTTATTTTGAAGTTAGTTTATTCACACAGTATATATATATATATATATATATATATATATATATATATATATATATATATATATATATATATATATACTGTGAATATTATATACATACACCCACTGGAAACTATAATATGAAGAATGGACTGCCAAACATGACTTTCTGTACATGAGCAAGGACTAAAGCCCCCATGGTGTCTTCCTTTCCATTACATATGTTTTAGCATTTCCCAGTACCCTGGGCGTTTTAGGCCTGCCATTTCTCAGCAAGAGGTGCAAGCACTGCCAGGTGCCCAAGTCATACTATTATAATAGTATTATATATATAATATAACATATTATTATTATAGTACATAGTCTTTTCATAATATTACACAAAGTGAATTGTTAGATAGTTTTTATTACCCAAACATTAGCCTTTTTCTTTGCAATGTAAATCAAAATGGAAGAATATTCCTATTGACAAACCTAGCATGATAGTGAAGCTCTGTGATTAAGATATCACACCCTTTAATACATAACATTTGTAGTGGATTGTTCACCTTTCTGGCATTTCAGTAGTTACGTCTGACTAATGAGGAAATCTGGATAGATGGATGTCTGCTGCTATAGCTACAATAAACAGATCTTTTACCCTCCTGATTCAGTGAATCTAAGAACAGTGTGACCTGGAGGTGACAAATTCATTTCACATACCATGCTTGCAAAATGTGAGAATATAGCAGTGTATTTTTGGGTTGTGAAGGACTCATTTATTAACAGGCAGGCTGCATTTTCTCTTACCCCTGTATTTTTTATAACACATGTAAAACTGCTTTATTTATAGCAAAACTTTAACAAATGTTGGAGAACGTCTTCCTGTTTTTGCTTATTTATTAAATGTTTGCCATGTAACAATTTTGCTTCCGAAATAATTAATATTGTATGACTTTTGATCGCTCGTTTCCCAAAAAGGTTAAGATAATTTTACAAACCTGCAGAAATCAATTGCTGTTTCACATTTTGTTTTAAAGACCCAACGTTACCAGTTTCTGATGGCAATAAGTTGGGACATAAAGCTACTAGCTCCACCAGATACAAGGTTGTTAACTATCTTAGAAAGTATAGAATTCAATGCCAGATAAGAACCAACCGACTCATCTAGTCTGCACAAACCGTATTGGCACGATTATAGGCCGCACCCTTAAAGTTTGGTGCTATTTTAAAGAAAAAATACACGAGTGGAATGGTAAAGCAGTATTTTATCTAATGAACAGGAATACATGTCTTTTAACATTTTGCTATCCATTATGCAGTTAGTCAGCATATGTTATATACAAAGTGAAATTTGGAAAATCAATAGCCATTTTAAGGTACCCCTCTTAATTCATAATGCACCTTACTTGCAGGCATAGGTATGCCACTCTGCTCCCTAGATATGCTTTATGCCCCCCAGATATGCCACTCTGCCTCCTGATATGCTTTATGCCCCCCAGATATGCCACTCTGCTCCAAAGATATGCCACTCTGCCACTCGGGCCAATACGGTATTTTCTTCTGTAAAGACTTGAACCTTATTTGGTCCTTGGTCTTGTTTTAGATTCAGTGTAGCCACATGCCTATTCCAGACATGTTTTAATCCCCTCACTGTATTAACTGCTACCACTTCTGGATGAATGTTTCAGTTATCTGCCACCCTTATAATAAAGTCAAACTTCCTTGCATTACATCTTAGCCTCTAACCCTCTAATTCTGGAGTATGATATCTTGTTTTTTCATTTTCCCTCTGGTCACAAGTCTTGTAGAGTGGCAGGACCTGGGTATGGCTGCACCTTGCTATGTATAATAATGCACGCCCATCACGGTGGTGTCAGGGAACTTTGTATATATCAGATGTAGCCATAGTGCTGAACAAGCCCTTCATGCGAGAATTGCAGTCGTCTGCATTAACTACAGGAAGTCATTAAGTGAGATTGGTTGAGCTTCCCCTTGGCACAATTCCTGCGCTCTATATAAAGCGTTCTCACATTGCTTAAAAGTCACACTGGAAGTTTGATGCTACTAGGTGTATGTACCTGACTGGCTACTTTGTATATGTCATGCATGATAGTAAAACAACATTACATAAAGAGAACAAGATAAAGTAATTAAACAAAAAGCTTTCTTCAACTAAATGATATAATAAATATATAATAAAAAAATAATGAAGCACAGAATGCTTGGAGCTGCACTCTTTGAGTTAACAGTTTGTATAAAATAAAACAAGAGTCAAAGAACATCACAATTAGGAGTTACATAGTTACATAGTTACATAGTTACATAGTTACATAGTTACATAGTAAATAAAGTTGAAAAAAGACCTAAGTCCATCAAGTTCAACCCTTCTACCTAACCTTCCTATTCTTGATCCAAAAGAAGGTTGATACGTGGGTCATAATACGTATTATTTTTATGACAGTTGGGGTTTTTTTTGCCAACAGCCATTCATCCCGTGTGGAATGAAGTGGCTTCTGGACTTCATTCTGGGTCATCAAGAAGTTGCACTAGTTAGAAATGCTTCCCAAATTAGAACCAATTAAGGGCAGCCCAGGTTTATTTCTAATAATTGTCTAAAATAATTATTAGAACCAGGGCAGATGACATACTCTGAAACCAAGAGAAATTATATGTGGAACTCAGCAAGCAGCTGGGGAACAGGCCCTCCAGGCCTTGACAACCTTTTTAAAACATGTGTAATTTATTCTAACACAAAAATCGTGCGGTGGTAGTTATGAATTTAATGCTGCTCAAATAGAGTTAAAACTAAGCTACTCCATGCCAGGCCCGGACTGGGACAAAAAATAGGCCCGGGCATTTAAGCCTGTTTTTATTTATTTATTTATTGTTAAAGCCCACCCTTCATGTACCATCTTTGCATTTACTCTCTCATCCACACAAATCATTAACACATTCATTAATGCAGTCTCACAAATCATTCAAGCAATAATCCACACATGAATTCATTAATTGTCATACGCATTCACACAATTCATCCACACATTTATTCATTCATTCTCATATGCATTAACACTACCCCCTCTCCCCATCTTATCTGCCCCCTCTCACTATCTAACCCCCCCTCTGCCCCTTCTCACTGCCCCCCTCCCCCCTCTCTTTTCTTATTTCCCTAACATGATCAGTTAATTACAGAGTGTCATTGTCCAGTTCTATAAATAATTTAATATAGTATCAAGAAGAATGTAAAAACTGATATACAGGATTCACTTTTTGCAGATCTACTCAACTAGGAGCCAGCACTTCATGGGACACATTCACTTTCATAACTAAATGATGTGAAGGGTCAGCTTAACATCCATTACCATCTAAATATATTTAATTGCGTAAAAAATCTCTTATTTCTATTTTTTTTCTCTTTAAGTAAACATGCTGAGGAAATTGAATTCCTCTGCTACAGAACAACAATCGCATGCTTGATCCAAAAGTTTTAGCCCGAGATTTATTTAACAAAATGTTTTCTAACCTCTTTTAGATGTTACTCCCCCACATTCAACTGGATATTTGGAAGTGACAGACCTTAATTCAAGAAAAGTGAAATATATTCCAGTTCCCAGGTAAGGATTTATTCTGTAAATGTATTTTGTAATTGCTACAATGTTCACATGAGTCCAAAATGCTATGAAGTTTTAATCCTTATAGCCCAAGAGCCACTAAATATTAAATGGACAGTCTAATGTCACACACAGACCCACCAGCAAAGAATGTATATTAAAGTACTTTGGAAATACTTCAATATGCATCCTCTCTGGATTTGGTGGAAATTTTGGCTACTTGAAACAACCAAACACTGAAAGCGCTCCCACTGAGATCAATGCAGATGCTTTCTGCGCGGGTACCTGCAGGGTATCGTAGACTCCTTGGGACTCTTGTGCAGGAGATACTGCTGGCTGGGATTTTTATATCCCAAGTTCATTTCCTGAATTGCCACATAGATTTTTATTTTTTTTGCGGTAGGGTCTTTTCACCTGAAATGAACCTTAGAATAATGGATACCACAAATTCTAGCTTTGAAGACAATGTGCACAAAGAGTTTTAGATGTGAAGCATCCCTCCTGGCATTTCAAATGGCAACAAAAAGGGACAATTTATAGGGTGTATAGTTTTGAGTGGGTTAGGCTAGTATCATGACTTTACTAGAGCTATAGATGGGACATTGTGACCTACAGATTTTCTGTGCTGTGACTAGAGCTGTAGAACGCCGTGATACAACCACCTATGAAAGAGGGACACCAGAGAAGAAAAATGGGACTACCCCTCGTAAGCTTGCTAGGTATGACATGAATTGGTGCAGAATAGGCAATGATGAATACATTTTCACATATTTTCACATATCAAGGGCCCCAGCACAATTTAGGTGACTTAATATTAGGGTCTTAAAAATATATAGGTCACACCACTAAACATTAAATATGCCTGCATAGTGTACATAGAAAAATCCACTACCAGGAAAATGTTAGTATCACAACATATTTACTAATTCTAACCTTTAAACCTGGTTCTGTTCATGTTGGGTCAGGTGCAGATCTCCCTTTAGTCAATAACCCAACCTGCCTTTCCCTGCACTGAAATTATGCTTGCTTGGGAATGTAGTTTCTGACATGTATATGCAACATTCTTGAGTTGTAAATACCTCCTTTTGACTTCTTTTCAGAAACAATTTGTATTCTGGTTCTGTGTTTTTTTACAACACCATGTGGACAACCTATTTTGCTCTACTTGTCTTAAAGGCTAGAAAAGAGATTACAAAACAATCACACAATTGATTTCCTTTAGGACATTAAAGACACATAAGACTGACGAGGGCAATAGCAACCCCCTTCAAAACCTAAAATAAGACCCCCCCACCAGGCCCGGACTGGGACAAAAAATAGGCCCGGGCATTTAAGCCTGAGCAGCCCATTTTTATTTATTTATTTATTGTTAAAGCCCACCCTTCATGTACCATCTTTGCATTTACTCATTCACACAAATCATTAACACATTCATTAATGCAGTCTCACAAATCATCATTCAAGCAATTCATCCTCACATGAATTCATTAATTGTCATACGCATTCACACAATTCATCCACACATTTATTCATTCATTCATTCTCATGCGCATTCACACTACCCCCTCTCCCCATCTTATCTGCCCCTTCTCACTATATTCCCCCTTTTCACTATGTACCCCCTTCCCCACTTCTCAATATGTACCCCCTCTATCTATCCCCTCTCCCCCTTTCTCACTATCTAACCCCCCTCCCTCACCCTACTTACCTTGTTGCCGGAGCAAGCACCAACTGCGACCGGGCCTGCGGCAGGGCCGGATCGATTTAGGGGCTGATGGAGCTGCAGCTCCAGGCCCCCACCTTAAAATAGGCCCAGTCAGGACCGGACTATGCAGAGCCCCATAAGCCCGCCGCAACTGCAACCGGGTCCGCCACTCTAAGGGGCCGGGAAGCCCCCACCAGGGCCGGCCTTAGGGGTCTGCGGCCGCACAGGGCTTAAATTAAAACATCAGGGTTTTTTCTCAACTTTATTTAACATCCTCCATGTTAAATAAAGTTAAAAAAAACTTTATTTAACATGGAGGATGTTAAATAAAGTAAAAAAAAACAAAAAACCCGATGTTTTATTTTAAACCCTGATCGGCCACACACCCGTAAGGCCGGCCCTGGTGGGGGCTTCCCGGCCCCTTAGAGTGGCGGACCCAGTCGCAGCTGCGGCGGGCTCAAGGGGCAGGTGCCCCTTATGCCCTGCGTTAATGCGGCCGTAAAGGCCGCATAGGCCCAGTCAGTCAATTAGGGGTCTGCGGCCGCACAGGGCTTAAATTAAAACATCAGGGGTTTTTTATCAACTTTATTTAACATCCTCCATGTTAAATAAAGTTAAAAAAACTTTATTTAACATGGAGGATGTTAAATAAAGTAAAAAACCCCCAAAAAACCCGATGTTTTATTTTAAACCCTGATCGGCCGCACACCCGTAAGGCCGGCCCTGGTGGGGGCTTCCCGGCCCCTTAGAGTGGCGGACCCAGTCGCAGTTGCGGCGGGCTCAAGGGGCAGGTGCCCCTTATGCCCTGCGTTAATGCGGCCGTAAAGGCCGCATAGGCCCAGTCAGTCCTGTCCTGACTGGGCCTATTTTAAGGTAGGGGCCTGGAGCTGCAGCTCCATCAGCCCCTAAGTCAATCCGACCCGATGGCCAGTCCGGGCCTGCCCCCCACGGTTGAGTAGCTTGATTCAACTCATTTTACTAGTCAAAGTCTTCTGTGTTTAGAGAGTAAGAGGTCAGCACAGTTTTGTTTACTCAAGGGTCTATTTTTTTACACAAAATATGTCTCACTTTTATTATTTCTGATCTTGCTTCATAGTCATCATTAAGTATTAAGTTAGCTATGTTAAATCCTTTCTGCAAATGCATATTTCATTCTTAACCTTTGTTTTAAGTCAAGGATGCAGAAGATACGGCTGCCAGTTGCGGTTGGTTGTAATATGTTGATTTACAGGGCTTAGACAATATTGCATTTATTCTTGTAACCAGACTTTGAACCCATTCTGACCTTTTTCCTTAATAACAAAGGGATCAAGGAATACTCTCAAAAGGGGATTACCCTTATGGTGGAAGAGAGCAAGGTTTTCATACACTACAGCCTGCAGTTCATTCTTGCAATTTAGAATTATGTTCACCCAGCTTTGAAATACAATTAGTTTTCATATTAAACAGAAATACGTTACAGTATATTTAGATGATAAAATTAATAGTGTATTTAATTAGCTTGCCTGTCCTAATTACTTTTGCCCCTTTTTTATCTTGTTCATATTTCCCTAATGATCAGTGCAGCCCACTAACAGTCTTTAGAACCATGATCAACTGGACTTATTTTCTAAGGGATGCCATTGGAAAACAAAAAAAGATAACTAAATCATAAGATCTACACTTTTGTCCTCTCTTCAAGTCATCCTCATCCAAGCAATCATCTTTTAGTCTTTGCTTCTTCCCTCAACCACCAAATTATATTGTAAACTCGCAAGAGCAAGCCCTATTATCCTTCTATACCAGTATCTTCTAGAATGTCTTATGTCATTTTAAATTGTCACTTATTTTTACTACCCCCTATTGTAACTGTGCTGCAGAATATGTTGGCATTATATGAATAAATGTAATATAATCTGCACTTGCATCACTGCATTCCAAGTTTGCCTGAAATCATTCCTTGGACAATAGTTGCCAGATAGAATCCAAATCATAGCCACAAATATTCCAGCATGTGAACCAATGTTTTAATGATCCGATTTAGCAGGATTTGGCTTTTGAATTCATCAGTATATTTCAGGAACTGAAAGGCTGCCCGGCCCCACTTATTATGAGCTGCTAGTTGAAAGTCAATGTGGTCAATGCGCTACAGGTTTCTAACGATCACCCTTAATAATATGCAGCTCACTTTTGTGTTAAAAAAAACAACCCTATCCACAACTTAGTTTAAAAAACAACAATAGTGACCGAGGAGCACATATGGTATACCTATAAAACCATTCTTATAGGGTTCTTGTTCAAAGACCAATTAAATGCCGGTTTTTCAAAAGTATACCCAGAAAGAAAAAAATACAAAGAGTGTTAGGAAGAGATCTGGCAGTTAGATAAAAGTTCAGGCTTCAATATATTGTATTCAGCTATTAGCGTTATACTAGCCAGATGCAACAGTATCAATCACAAACATAGGTATTGGCGCTACTGAATAACAGAGACGAGATAGGATTACTGGGTGCTAAAACTCTATTGGATGATAAATTCTTTGAAAAGAAAGAACCCTATCGGATAAAATATAACCTTTATTAAGATCCAACTAAAATAGAGATCAATGCGGGTTAATCGCATGAAAAAAGGCAATTTGTCCCTCATTACCCGCATCTAAACAAGGCATAGTTGTATCCCTAGTGGTTGCTAATTAGTCCCGCGGAGCTGCAGCTACAGGCCCTACAGGCGCAGCAATCCTGTATAACTCCATCTGTATATCTATTCACTATCTGCACCCTGCCTCTGTATATCTTGTTCACTACCTAAACCCTGTCTAATATATCCAGAGGAGCGAATAAAAAAAACAAATTAAATCCAATATAATTAACCCTACGTGCATAGTTATCCCTCCGGTATCATCAGGGGATTTCTATGTTGGAAGCATAGCATTGTACAAAATGTCTTGGTATATCTCCTTCAGCATATCAAGACATTGTGGATAATGCTATGCTTCCCACTTTGTGGGAACAGTCTGGAGAAGGCTCTTTTCTATTCCAGCATGACTGACCCCAGTGCACAAAGCATAAAGACATGGATGAAGGAGTTTGGTGTGAAGAATTTACCTGGCCCTTAGAAGCAGGCCTATCTCTGTGCAAAATGTGTCTTCTGTGCAGAAGATTACATGTCTGTAGTCCAGGGTCCATAAGGACATGGCACTATGGGATGAGTAAATGTTTGTATTTAGGAGGCAGTTAAATATTGTTTGCCATTGTGTATGTACAGGAAAGATTGTTAAAGTTTAGTTAAAGTATGGGGTCCAGCCCTGGATCTTGCATTAGCCTAGCAATGTCTCGCCTCTAGTGCAAGTGTCTCTTACACCTAAAGATTAACACAAAATCCAATATATAGGTGAATGGTTCTTATCTGCTTTCTATGAGTATAACGAGCTTCTACATCCTCTTGGTATATTACTCAGAGGATAAGTTACTCTGTCAGCGGACAGCCTAATTGGCTTTTTTTTTTGTTGTTGACCTAAATATCCGTGTCTGAACATCATCTTCCCCTGAGTGAAACACTTGACAGTGTCTTCTAAGTGTTCTTTTTTTGATTAACACCCTGCAGCAAATGGTCACTGTCATATCATATTGTGTGAAGAGGGACATCAAATCATGTCGTTTGTATATGGATTCATCTTTTCTCTATGGAACTCAAATACTGAAGTATGAATATGTAAAAATAAATCTGGAACATCTGCCCTTAGGGTATATGCCCTAAAAATATTTGCACAAGTTTCAACAGGCAAAAGAAGGAGACACAACCTTCCTTATTTTCTTGCTGGATTTCACAGGACCCTGAAGTACGCTATTGATCAACATGCCTCGAGTTCATAAGTTCCAATGATATCGGCCATTGTAAAACTATTGAGTAATAGGGATTGAGTGTCTGAGTATGTGATTTTGCTTGAGCATTTAAGTGTGTGATTGTGTTTGGTTTACTTGCACATGGCTTCTTCTAGTTTTAATCAACCCACTTTTTAGGACTACAGTAACGACAAGTCTCTTGCTCATCATTCCCTTAAAAATCCAATGAATGGAGAGAGACTGAGAGATATATGAGTTTGGGAATATATTTGTAGCCAGCAAGAGATGGAAGCTGCTATAGTTAAAGATGTATTCATGCTCCGTTTTGGTTTATTTTAGTAGCTCATTAAGCAACACTGCTTAGTGTGTTTGATAGAAACACTATGCCGAGAGAAGCCGTATACTGGAAATTATACAGAAAGAACACTTCTGATGTTAAGTGGTAAAAGCCGTGAATCACCATTGCAACCATTGGAATGTTTGTGATTATACGACATTTACCGTTTTGTACCAGAATTGCTCTTTAAACATAACCCCTCTAAATCTGTAACATGTAACATACGATGAGTTCATGCAGGCATATACCAAGGGTAACCGTAAGTGCCTAATAAGAAAGAAAGCAAATATATCTAACTATGTCTTAACGCAGCAGCTACAGGTTTAGTGTAGATTCGTATGCTCCATAATATGAATCTCTTATAGGTGTCAAATTAAATTTAAAGTATACGAATGAACCACTTACAGAATGACATTTTGCAGTTCAGTACACTAAGCAATTGTGTTTACGTATTAAAAAATATGGGCAGACTAGTGCAGATTTCATGTGGCCAAAGATGTACACTTGTTTAGGGGTGTGGATACAGGTGAGGCTTTGCCAAGACTTTTTATATGACTTTGTGACTTATTGATAGCTATTTATGTACCCGAGTACAGTAGCTAAAAAGCAGATTCATTTTATTTACATACTTTATAAAGCCATTCCCACATTATTTTGATCTTTAGGGCTGTAAAGCAATGTGGTACACTAATATCCAAAACACAGATGAGATCCGAGAACAAAGGGTCCATAAGATTAATTTTGGGGGTTTGTCAGTTTGCATGACTTAGATATTAACTCTGCACTTAACTTTCTGCGGTTTCACTGAAAAACAGGCCAAGCAATTCGGTAAATGTTTTTAAAAGCTGTACACCTGACAATACCACTTAAACGTTACAATTCTGCTTATTTTAGACCAACATTCGTGTCTCCATACACATCCTGGCTGTCCAAAATATCAGACACTGATGTTCTGCTTGCGTCAATGGGAAGCAAAGGTGTTGTTACTGTTGATGTGGGAGGTTCTGTCCGGTTGTGGGAAACTGGACTAGACAGCATTCAGCGTTCATTGCTTGAGTGGAAGAACATGATTGGAAAAGATGATGGCCGCCCTATGCAGGTAAGGTTAATACCATATTTAACTGTACACATTTACTGTTCACTAGAATTTCTTTCTAAAATAATGTTCGGAGAACACTTAAGAGATTTAGTGAACTAACAATTGAACTTTGTGGTTGCCTATGGGCCTCTACATATGAGTATCACCACCTTCTGCTAGCAGTAGCATACACAACGTCTTCGTGGAGCAGATCGAAATAAGTATTTACTGCATGGTGAAATGTTCTGCTTAAGCTTGCATTAGAGAGGATGCACTGATTTTGTGGCCTGGATTAGGACCAAGCTGTTTTGCATCACTAGAAATTGGAGATACCAAAAACAATTTCACCATCTAGTGTCTGAAATGTGAATGTATTACGGTGAAATAACTATTTTTGTAGAGCTGTTATGATTAGGGTAGAGTGAAAATAACAATAACATCAAAATTGACAATTACATTAAGATATACTGGTACAGAAAGAGAAATAGGACCTTGCTTCTAGCTTTTGGTTGCTTCTAGAGGCTACACTGGATATAAATCTGGATACCCTGCAATGGCAATGGGGAGATGCACACATTTTGGATAATATGTTTATGGTTTTTATTTTTTTAATATACAAACAAATGCGTATTAAGTTTTGATGGTGTGATAGGACTTATTTCTGTACATAGCCAAGTAGCATGGCTTCGATGCCACTTTCTGTCCTATAACGGTGAATTAATAAAGGCAGAGCTCCCTCTTCTGGACATAAGCAAGGTCTCGATCATAGAAGTTGATAGGGCAGAGAGGAGGACAGAGGAGGGTGTTATATGTGGAAACTAGAGCTGCAACTAACGATTATTTTAATAATCGATTAGTTGGCCGATTATTTTTTCGATTAATCGGATAAAAAAAAATATGCAAATTTTTCGTTTATTTAAAATAATTTAATGAACTGGATGTTAAAAAACAACTTAAAATTTACATTAACATTCTTATTTTGTTATGATGTAATAAAAAACAATATTTTCAAAGTACAAGAACCCAAACACAATATTTATGAAACAAAATAACCCCAAACATTCTGAAAAGAGGTGGGTTCAAAGACGGGCAACCAGAGTAATAAGGGGAATGGGAGGACTACAGTACCCAGAAAGATTATCAGAATTGGGGTTATTTAGTTTGGAAAAAAGACGGCTTAGGGGGGACTTAATAACTATGTATAAATATATAAGGGGACAGTACAGAGATCACTCCCAGGACCTATTTATACCCAGGACTGTATCTATAACAAGGGGACATCCTCTACGGCTGGAGGAAAGAAGGTTTCTACACCAGCACAGACGGGGGTTCTTTACAGTAAGAGCGGTGAGATTATGGAACTCTCTGCCAGAGGAAGTGGTTATGGTAAACTCAATAAAAGAGTTCAAAAGGAGCCTGGACGTGTTTCTTGAAAGCAATAATATTACAAGTTATGGATATTAGATTAATAGGGACAGAACGTTGATCCAGGGATTTATTCTGATTGCCATATTTGGAGTCGGGAAGGAATTTTCCCCCTGGTATGGGGCAATTGGCATCTGCTTCATAAGGGTTTTTTGCCTTCCTCTGGATCAACACAGTAGGGACACAATATGTATATAGGTTGAACTTGATGGACTTTGGTCTTTTTTCAACCTTATGAACTATGTTACTATGTTACTATGTTACTACTGTTCAAGAAACTTTGCCCCAGCCCTGGCACTTTGCACCCAGCACTTTGCACCCAGCACTTTGCACCCAGCACTTTGCACCCAGCACTTTGCACCCAGCCCTTTGCCCCAGCCCTGGCACTTTGCACCCAGCACTCAGCACTTTGCCCCAGCCCTGGCACTTTGCACCCAGCACTTTGCACCCAGAACTTTGCACCCAGCCCTGGCACTTTGCGCCCAGCCCTGGCACTTTGCACCCAGCACTTTGCACCCACCCCTGGCACTTTGCACCCAGCACTCAGTACTTTGCCCCAGCCCTGGCACTTTGCACCCAGCACTTTGCACCCAGCACTTTGCACCCAGCACTTTGCACCCAGCCCTGGCACTTTGCACCCAGCACTTTGCACTGTGCCCCTGCACCCAGTCTCCAACTCTTCCCTGCACCCAGCCCTGCCCCCACACTCACACCCTGCCCCCACACTCACACCCTGCACCCACTCTGCCCTGCACCCACACTCACACCCTGCCCTGCACCCAGTCTCCCACTCTGCCCTGCACCCAGTCTCCTGCCCTGCCCCACACTCACACCCTGCCCTGCATCCCCACCCCCACTCTGCCCTGCACCCACACCCACACTCACACCCTGCCCTGCACCCCCACCCCCGCGAACCGCTCTGTGCGAATGGAGCCACTCGCACAGAGCGATTCGCACAGACATGAAGAATACTTACCTCCGGAACGCGTCACGTAACTAAAAGAAGGCGGAGACTGCAGAAGCGGGGAACGCTCGCGGAGGTAAGTAAACAACGAATCGATCACTCGATTAATCGATAACGGAAATCGTCGACAACAATTTCCGTTATCGATTAATATCGATTTTATCGATTCGTTGTTTCAGCCCTAGTGGAAACCTATTTTTGGGTTGCAAAGTGGAAATACATTATTGATTTTTTATTTGATGAGGCATAGAGCAGAAGTATAAGAATGAAGCCTGAATGTGTAGTATAGGAAGTCCTCAGGTAAACATAATTAACTATACTTGAATTTGTATCTTTTTTTGTAAGAGATGATTATTATAAGAAGACACTGTGCATTGTTAGAATGTGTTATATGAGGTAACAATTTAAAAGGTTACCTCATTCCTGTGTTATATAGAAGAAATAATAATAACAAAGGAATTACAGTGACAACCATAGGAAAATATCAGATCGTAGATAAAAAGAAAAAATACATAATTTAACCCAGTACAAAAACCCTTTTTTGTTATTATTACATTTCTAATGCTCTTTGTTAAGTCTTTTAAAGCTTACATTTCTCAGCGGTGCCATCCATCAAATGCATAGCCAGGACCTTGCTTGCAATGTTTCCTTCGTTTCCTATAATCCTTTACTAAAAGTTGTGCGGATTGTTTCAGATTGTACAAGAAGCTGTAGCGCTGTAGACAGTTTACCACCGTGTAGTTCTACTTTAAAGGAAGTACCGCAAACATCTTAAGGGGAAGCACTAGTTTAAAGCATGTGATACAAGAACAAAATAGCAGCTCTCACACACAGCATAGAATATAAATTACAATATTACTTATTACTTAAGATGAACAAAGAGTAAGAATCAGATCCCCTTTAAGTCTATGGCATTCGTAATGCTGTAGGTCATTGCGATACACCCAAAATCACTGAAAACCAGACTCCTATAATGGTGATGTCAGGACCCGGGATTCATTTATGGTCCTTGCACCCAGGGGAGGGCTGGCAGCCTAAGGCCTGGGGGGCAAGTCAAGTGAAGTGGCCCGTTGTGCCACGAATCAGCCCACCATACATCTTTTCCTGAATGCATATTCATTATAAAAATACAAATATGATTCAAATGTGGTTCAACATAAGTAAATTTAATAGCAACAAAGGATGGAAAAAAAAAAAAAAGCAAAACCTAATGTCCCCCTGATGCTCAGCCAGTTAAATGCCCCCCATGATACTGGCTGAGGATTATGGGAAGTATAGTACACAGCAGCAGGAAAATTGTAAAGGCTAATATGTGGGCTGATTGGGGACAGAGCTGACACTGAAGAGCTGAATGGGGACAGCAATGACACGGGGGCTGAAGGGGGATAGAGGTGACACTGGGAGGGTCTGATTGGGGACAGAGGTGACACTGGGGAGCTGAATGGGGACAGCAATGACACGGGGGCTGAAGGGGGACAGAGGTGACACTGGGAGGGTCTGATTGGGGACAGAGATGACACTGGGAGGGGCTGATTGGGAACAGAGGCGACACTGGAGAGCTGAATGGGGACAGCGATGACATGGGGGGCTGATTGGGGACAGAAGTGACACTGGGGACACACTTACATACACACACATACCTATTTTTTTGTTTTTAACGAATACAAAAAAATATAATATAGCTTGTACAAAAATAAATTGGTTTACTAACCTTCTACTTCCACTTTTGGGAGACCTCCATCCCCTGGTAGCAACAGATGTCAGTGACACGACATTCGGTGCTCCAGCAGTCTGAGTGCGAGGGGGCGGAGCTTTCACCCCTCACGCTGCTCCCATCACTATGCGGCCATCAGATTGCTGGAAAACTGATCTAAACGGCCGCTGGCCGGAGCTACTTTAATACTTTTTAAAAAATTATATGGCAGGCCGGATCGGCTATTAAATGGAAAAAAAAGTATTAAAGTAGCTCCGGCCGGCGGCATCAGCACACATCGGCCGTTTAGATCCGCACTCACCTTTCACCCCTCACGCTGCTCCCATCACTATGCGGCCATCAGACTGCTGGAAAACTGATCTAAACGGCCGCTGGGTGCTGATGCCACCGACCGGAGCTATTTTAATCCTTTTTTTAATTTATTTAACCCCTTAACGGCCTTTGCCGGTCCTGAACCGTCAAAAAATGAAATACGCTTAGAAAGTGATCAACGATCACTTTCTTCGCTTAAACGGCGTTACTGTAATGCCTCGATGTCGAGGCATTCAGCAAGGCCGAGATCGGCATTGGGGGCCATGTCTGGCCCCTCCCCGGACGCCCGTTTTAAAAGCGTTTAGGAGGTGATCAACGATCAGGAGGCATCCAGCGACACCAAACACTTATCTCTGGATGGGCTGTGACCGCTCCGGAGAGCGGTCACAGCCGCAGCTGCCAGTGATCTTCGCCATCAGCAAGATGGCGGCGGCCCGGGAAAAAAAACAATAAAGATGAAAGAGTTCGCTAGATGGTCTCCAGACCCTCTAGAGAACTCTGGCTCCACTTGCAGGTTGAATACAGGTACTGCACTCAACCATGCAAGTCAATGGAGCCCAGCTTTCTAATCACAATGTGATTAGTAAAATATTCAAAAAATAATAAATAAAAAAAAATGGGAAAAAAAAATGTGCTAACATTTAAAAATAATTATGCAGTGATGTCACTAGATGAACCATCCAGTACCAGCAAAATGTGTAAAAAAAATATTTAAAAAAGTATTAAAAAAATAAAATAAAAAAATAAAGTTTATTATTTTGAGCAAGTGCTAAAATTTCTCAAAAATCTCAACAAAGAGTTAAAATAAAAGCACTTCATAAAATCATAAAACGCTGCTTGTACTTATTGCCCTATAACTTACAAAAAACAGCAAAAAAACATAAAAACATAAAAACATTGGGTATTTCTAAACTCAGGACAAGTAGTAGAATCTATTTAGCTAGTTTTTTTACTTGCTTTTTAAGGTGAGTAAAAGATTTTTCAAATAAAAGTCATAAAATGTGTTTTTTTTTCAATTTTTCACCATGTTTTTTTTATTTTTTTTATAGTAAATAAGATGATACGATCAAAATAATGGTATCTGAAGAAAGCCCATCTTGTCCTGAAAAAAACAATATATAACTTATGTGGGTACACTAAATGGGTGAGGAGAAAATTACAGCTGAACACAAGCACCACAAAAGTATTAAAACAGCCTCGGTCCCACAGGGTACAAAAAGAAAAAACGAGCCCGGTCCTTAAGGGGTTAATATGCCGGATCGGCTTGCCGTATTATAAATAAATAAAGTATTAAAGTAGCTCTGGCCGGCGGCATCAGCACGCAGCGGCCGTTTAGATTAGATTTCCAACAATCTGATGGCAGCATAGCGATGGGAGCAGCGTGAGGGGTGAAAGGTGAGTGCGAGGGGGTGGAGCTTTCACCCCTCATGCTGCTCCCATCACTAGGCGGCCGTTGCACACGGCCGCTGGGTGCTGGTGCGGCTGGCCGGCGCTGCTTTAATACTTTTTTTTTTCATTTAATAGCCGATCCGGCTTGCCATATTAATTTTTTTTTAAAAAGTATTAGGCTAGGTTTCCACTTGTTTTTTTTTTTGCTAAAAACGCCCATAAAAACGCCAATAGCGCCACCTGGCGTTTTTTTAGTGAAAAAACACTCCAGCCAGATGTTAGCTGTTCTTCAATAGGAAATCGCAGAATGCCATATCCACTTGGCGTTTTTCTGTTTGGCGTTTTTTCAGTCCTCTTTGGCGTTTTTCTGCTTTTTTGGGCTCTGTGGCAGTTTTTCAAAATCGCAGCATGTTGACACTCTGGCGTTTTTTGCAAGGAAATCTTGGCGTTTTTCTCCAATAGAAGTCTATGGGAGAGAAAAAACGCCATGAAAAAGCCATGTGGGTTTATTGCCTTGGCGTTTTTTATGGCGTTTTTTCCACAGTTACAATGCAGAGGATGGACCCAGTATCTGTGTGTCCTACGAGAAATAGGCTGGAAACAAACAGTTTCACACAAAACAAAGTTCATATTGAATTCTACACCATTTGGAACAAACATGCCATTACAAACAAACCAACTGGATCCTGCGTGCCAAAAGCAACAGCAAACAATTTGCACCATCATTTGGGGCCAATCTTCCTAGAGGAGCAGACATTCGGAATAAAGCATGCCTTACAAACCACAGAAAAGTGACAAAAGGGTCCGCCGGGGCGTTTAAGTAGAACTCTACCAAGTAAATGACATCAGGAGGAGGCAGATACTTGCCATTTATCCTAATCCCTTTTTTAGCTGGGTGAAACTTCTAACTTGTAAAGGCTGGAAAAACTGCCTAAGGTCAAAAAAAGCAATTTCCACAGAAAGGCTAAAACGCCAGAAAAAACTCCAGAAAAAACGCCAAAACGCAGGAAAATGCAGTGGCAGTTTTCTTGGCGTTTTTCATCAAGAAAAAAAACGCAGGACAAAAACCCAAGTGGAAACCTAGCCTTAAAGTAGCGCCGGCCGGCGGCATCAGCACCCAGCAGCCGTTTAGATTAGATTTCGGGCGGCCCAGCCCGCCCCTGCTTGCACCTCATACTTTTGCTTTGTGTCCAGATTGTGACACTATACCTATTTCCCAACCATCCACCAGTGGCCATTTTCCTGTCATTCATACCTCTTATCCTGTTTTCCAAGTGACACTTTTTCCCTTTCCTTCTCCATCAATTCATGCCCCATGTCCAATCGTGTGTCTTTTTGTCCTGTTCTCTGCCCTCTGTGTCCATTCTCACGTTCAACTTTCTGTCCTAGTGTCCATTCTTATGTGCCGCAGGTCCAGTCTCATATTCCAGTGTCCACCCCACAGCTTAGTCCGTATTCCCCCTTGTGCCAGTTTCTTCTTCTTCCCTCTCCTTTTATGTCCCACTTCTAGTGCTGCATTGTTTTGTGGGCCTGCAGGACTTCAGTGTGGTTTATTATGTATTTATTGTTGGTTACTCGGCTCTTGCACACGGGGTTTCAGCAAACAGAGCATTGGCAAAAATAGCTAACAGTATAGTCGGTGCAGCCGTATCAAGGGGACTGGCCCCATACAACAGTGCAGTCATAGCCCACAATAGTGGTCCTGTGTATAAAAAGCAGTTAACCAGTTTGTGTGCGTCTTGCAAAAGTCAAGTGTTTCTGGGGTCCTCATACTCTAGGGATGAAACGGCAGCCTTGGATCTTTGGCCTTATCCCAACTTCATACATATGCCAACTTGAGGACAATCCTGTGCCACTCACTGTGCTCCCCTCACGTCCCATGAAAAGTGGGTGGAATAATCTCTGGGAAACCAGTCCTACAATTCCTGTGATATCACTTCTTTACAATTTTACTGGGATCAAAGTAAACTTTGGGCAAAAAGAAATGCATGCAGAATGTGATTAAGAGTCCTTCGTGCTTCTAGCGTGGTACCAGCTCAGGGCCCACCCATGCTCATAACTTACCCAGGGGGCATATGGTATATGCCTTCAATGGATCTTATATGTCATCAAATTCTATGTCTTTATGTAATGCTTGCTGTGCTTTGGGATCTATGAGCAGTAGACTATGCTGTGGTTAATTCTGCTCTGACTGCCTTTGTTGTTTCCAACAAAAATAAAAACCTCCTGCTCAGATGGATGTTTTAAAATCCAGCATTTTTAACCAATTTTTTGAACCTAAATTATAAACATAACGGACAGGGTCAGACTGGCCAACAAAAAGTTTATATTAAAAAGGCCAGTCCAAGCGACAGGGTCACATAAAGCAATGTCGCCCCATAATGCAGGTGAAAGTGTAGCAACACGGAAATGTGTATGTTAGAGTGAATGCATATGTGTAAGAGTGTGTTAGTATGAGTGTATATGTATAAGTGTATGTTAGCATGACTGTATATGTGTTTTAGCATGAGTGTATATGTGTACATGTCTGTTAGTGTGTGCAGCATTAGTATGTATGTGCCTGCGTAAACATGTGTCCCATATATGGTGCAATATGGGGGTGATAATGGTGAGGGATGGAAAGGATGGTGGGGAGGAATGATGATGGTAGGTGGGGGATGGGAATTAATTATGATGTAGGTGGGTATTATGATGGTCAGGGGCAGCGCTTCACTTACACGTACGTATATACCCACCACACCACACCCACTTTAATACCTTTCACATACATACACGCAAACAATCTAACACCAAACACTTAAACATACACACACACAGCCAATCATTGATGCAGCTCATACACTTCCCCTTCCTCAACCTTCCTCTTATATTTTTAGCTCTTAATTATTTTAGGAGCACTACAGGTTTAGTAGCACTGTTTATTATCTATTGTGAAAGTGATTTGTGTTTTAAATAACCTTGTTTTCAGTAAACTTTAAACTGGTTAATTTCATATGAATATTTTTTGCATTATTCAGGCTCGGTTCCCACCCGTTACACGAGTCACGAGCCACAGTAATATCAAGAACTTTGTGTTTTCGTGTTTGTCTTATTTGTGACTAAGGTGTTCTTTTGATATACTTTAAAAATGCATGGTTTGTCTCTATTATGATAAAAAATATCGGGGCGCGGACCCCCCACCCCCCGTCTGGCCCCGTTTTCAGATTACTACTTATAACATGCATTGGAACTGTCAGAGTCAATTACAAATTTGTCCACAGGATGGCACTGGTGAGTTACCTGAAAAACCATATAAAAACTACATTGTGACTTGAAAATATATACACAAACACTGTATGTATCTATGTATCTGCAAATAAACACTGACCAATAGCACCCAAAGGATGATTTTACAGTTTGTTTGCCTTGTTCTGGATGGAGAGTTATAAACCAACAGGGCTTTTCAGCTGTTACTTCATTGCTTGCAATCAACAGCTAAAGCAAATATTATTGGGCACCTACAGATACACCGGCAATATGTCTTTTTTTTTTTTTTTGAGAACACGTCATTTGACCATTTTAATTCAGAATAAGTTTTAAAAAGTAAACAGAAGCTTACCTTTGCCTGTCCAAGAGAAAGGCTTGCCTAAGTTTTTTCTTTGTAGTTCTTGGTAAGCATAACAAAGGTGTATCTGCATTGTGCAAAAAGACACCTATGAAGAAGTTGTGTTGCCGCTTAGGATCTCAAAACCTATTTTGAGTTTGAAGAGAGAACTCCATACAGGGCTAGCCCCGCCATATGCACAACCTAGTAGGCTGCATTAAATGCTATGCTGGTTGGGGGCACTGGAGCCAAGTTCTATCCTATGTCTAAAGAGCTTATTGAAAAGGGGAGACATACAGTATTTTGCATAGGGCACTGGAAACTCTAGGACTCTTAGGTTCTGAAAGCCAATGTCACTTCACATCTGTTTCTGTGCTACCCTATACAATGTAGCAACTTTGACCAATTAATCAATGTTCTTTTGGACCGGTATAGCTATGTCTCTTTTTTATATATTCATATTTTATATGATGTTATAATCCACTGGGCTGTACAATGGGGGCCCCACTTACGAAAAGTATTCAGCAATATTTAAATTGCTTACTTAACAATGTGATTGAAATCCTTTGTGTGTTATCTGTTCCAATATGTGTAATTTAAAGTAATTGCATTGGTACCATCACATGATTAGCTATCATTAACCCCTTCGTGACAAAGGCTTATTTTACTTTTTGTACCCTTCGTGACAATGGCCGTTTTAACATTTCTGCGCTGCTCGTGTTTAGCTGTAATTTTCTTCTTTCCCGTTTACTGAACCCACACACATTAGATATTGTTTTTTTCAGGACAAGAAGGGCTTTCTTTAGATGACATTGTTTTGATTGTATCATATTATTTACTATTAAAAAAAGTATAAAATATGGTGAAAAATTTAGAAAAAAATGACTGTTTCTAACTTTTAGTTGAAAAATCTTTTACTCATCTATAAAAGGTAATAAAAAAACCTGCTAAATAGATTCTACTATTTGTCCTGAGTTTAGAAATACCCAATGTTTTTATGTTTTTTTGCTTTTTTCTGCACGTTATGGAGCAATAAGTACAGGTAGCGTTTTGCTATTTCAAAGCCATTTTTTCCAAATCTGGTAATTCTTCCCCCCATGTGCCATTTCGGGTATCTTTGAAGCCGGCCAATGCAATTTACCCCATCAAGTCATATATTTTTGAAAACTAGACAGCCCAGGGTATTCCAAATGCTGGTATTTTAACCCTTTCCAAGCACTTATTCTACCATCAGCCTTTGTCAAACTTTATGGTAGTAATTTTTTTGCATTTGTTTTTTCACACACATTTTACTTTAGGTATAAATAAACAGGTTCTGGTATATGTCACTATCAAAAACCACCCCAATATGTGTTTAGCAACATCTCCTGAGTACAGTGATACCCCACATTAATGATTTTGCCTGGCTGTTCGGGGGCAAAAGGGCCACATTTGGGGCATGCACATTTTTCAATGTTGAACTTTGGCATTTGGGGATCCACTGCCCGTGCCCTATTTGGTACATCTTTGAGCCGGGCCATTTCAGTATGCCCAACAAAACCATATATTTTTGAAAACTAGACACCCCAGGGTATTTTAAATGCTGGTATTTTAACTCTTTGCATGCACACATTTTACCACCAGCATTTTTTTAAAGTTTGCAGTAGTATTTTTGTGTGTGTATTTTTCCCACACACACCTACTTTATGTATGAATTTACAGCTCCTGGTATATGTCACACGACACCCCAATATGTGTTCAGCAACATCTCCTGAGTACAGTGATACCCCACATGCATGGGTTTGTCATTTTTGGGGGGAACTAAAAGGCCACATTTGGTACGTGTGCATTTTTCTAATTGGAAATTAGATGTGTGGCCATCCTTCCCCCCGTGTTAATTGGGACCTTGTTGAACCCGGCCAATTCAATTTACCCCATCAAATCATACATTTTTTAAAAGTAGACACCCCATGGGCATTTAATATGCCAGTATTTTAACTCTTTCCATGCGAGAATTGTTTTAAGCTAATATGCTAATTTTAGGACTTGCTCACAAAAATATATTTTTTATATATATTTTTTTTTTTTGCCTTTTGTTTTTATTTTTTTAACATTTTTTTTCAACTTGAAGGTTCCCCTGATAGTGACATCAGTGGGAAATTATTTTTACATTTTACTGTTTTTTACTATTTTTTTTCTAATTATTATTAATTTTATTTTATTTTTAATTTATTTTTTCTAATCACACTGTGATTAGAAAGCTGAGCTCCATTGACTTGCATGGTTGAATGCAGTACCTATATTCAACCTGCAAGTGGAGCCAGAGTTCTCTAGAGGGTCTGGAGACCGTCTAGCGAACTTTTTAGACTTTATTGTTTCTTTATTGAATTTTCCCGGACCGCCGCCATCTTGCAGATGGCGAAGATCACCGGCAGCTGCGGCTGTGACCGCTCTCCGGAGCGGTCACAGCCCATCCAAAGGTAAGTGTTTGGTGTCGCTGATCACCTCCTAAACGCTTTTAAAACGGGCGTCCGCCGCCATACAAAGTATGGCGGATGTTGACGCCCCGGGGAGGGGCCAGAGATGGCCCCTTTGTGCCGATAATGGCGTTGCTGAATGCCTCGAGGTCGAGGCATTACAGCAACGCCGTTTCGGTGCAGAAAGCGAAAATAGATCGCTTTCTGCACCCGTTTAATGACGTGCCGGTCCTGGCACGTCATTTGTCGTTATCGACATGAATTTCCGTGACGTGCCCGGACCGGCAATTGTCATCAAGGGGTTAAACATAGTCCCTTGCAGGTTTTTTTCTTGGTATGCTCTGATCTTATGATAGAATCATAATGTTTACAGGCTTGCCTGCCACTGTATTAATGGGTACATAGCCGGCCTGTTAAGGACCAAAGTAAATAGAAATATGAGAGCTGTGTGAGCTGGCAGTGCCATCACAGTAAAGGATTTCTGTTTGTATGGCACACAGACAGGGCCTGACCTTGCAAGTCTGAGAACATTTTGCCAGATAGCAGCCTTATACAAATACATCCATGGCAAAGACTATGATGAAATGAATAATAAAGTAGCCTTATGCGTCAAACCCTCTGTTTCTGGATATCCTTAGTTTTGTGAATATATATATATATATATATATATATATATATATGTGATTGTTGTCAATCATGTGATATTTTTAGTGAGTTTAATTTCTCCAACACCACTGATTCATTATAGCAATGCTATTAAAAAATTTCCTCCATAGACATTCGTTTCTCAGCATTTCAGAGGCTGGGTGATTATGACTGAGCCATTCTATTGTTTACCTCAGACAGTATGATATAAAGTCAGAATTTTTATCTTGGATATAGAAATGGCTAAGTGGTTGTCTAAAACATTATAATATGTAATAAAGAATTGTTTTAACAACGAAAACAGTACAATATTTTGAAATGGGGTACTAGTAATTAAAACAATGGGGGTTCCCCTTTATTTCTCACAGCTTTTAGAACCTTGTCATGTTGTAGAATTATCCTAATTTGTACCGATAAGCTAATGTTATTATCAGATGAATGGATGTCTTTCTTCAGCAGAAAGCTAATGTTTTTGGCAGGGACCAGCGGTAACTTGAGAGATGAGAAAGAGATGCCGTCAGCCTTTGAATGTCCTAGTGGTTTTTTACTGTGGCCGAGTTTCATTTTTGCAGAGTGAAAGCATAGGAAAAGTTTTTGTTGAATAATGCGGTTATGAATTCTGTAGCCATGTTAAAAAGGCCATAGCTGGGACATCATCTGTTTAGAACAAAACATACACGTGGTGAAATGACATGACTCTGTTTCCAGTGACTATTGCTATATCAATCAGATGTATGTCACAACATTGTGACAGTGCTGTCACAATAGATAGTTGGATAATAATAAACATAATTGGAACCTGTTAAATACTTTGGGCAAAGTAGAGTAAAACTGAAAGAATAATGCTATTTTGTCTGCTGGGGGAGTGAGCAATAGCTCCTCACTCTCCAGAATACCGGCCCGACAATGGAGCCGAGTGGGGCAACCGCTCCAGGCGGCACTTTTGAAGGGGCGGCACTTTGCCGCCCCAAGCCCTTTTTTTTTTATATAGCGAAAGAGAGAGAAAGGGGTGCCGAGTGGTTTTCGCTTACCAAGCTGTCAGTACCCGCTCGGCGCCCCTCTCTCTCTCCTCTGCGGCGAGTCTTCCTGTTCGGTCTCGGTGCCGGCTTGTAATGCTGAGTGCCGGAAGATTTCCGGTGCTCAGCATTACAAGCCTGCACCAAGACCGAACAGGGAGACTCGCCGCAGGACTGCTGAAAGGTAAGTACAAGGGGGAGGCGGGAGGGAGAGGAAGGGTAGATAATCGGGGGGCGGCAGGGACGGAGGGAGAGGAAGGGTAGATAAGGGGGGGGGCGGCATTTTAAAATTCGCCCTAGGCGGCATTTTGCCTTGGGCCGGCCCTGGCTGCCAGAAATATCTTAACACTTTCATAATTTTAATTGAGCTTCTGTCCCAAAGATATTAACAAGGTTTCAATACACAACTAAATAGCATAGAGGAATTGCCCCTGGAAACATAAACTTATCTATTTACAATGTGCAATCGGCTAACCAGATGCTGTCCCAGCCGTGACATTTTATCATCGCTACATGATTCATACATAACACATTGCTCAACCAAATAACCAGAGGCATGAACGGTAATCATATTATTTACAGCGGACTGACCAAACGTACTGCACCTGGTGTATTGTGTGAGCAGCGCACAGACCCTCAAAGCCTTGCTTTGGGAATCTTTTTCTTCTAACATAATAGCATGCCAGTTGCCTAATCAAACATTAAATCATAGTTAAAATGTGCCAATGCCATTTCAGCACCAACTTGAGCTTGGGGGTAAAATACAGGTATCTGTTACAGACCCCTCCTGCATAGGGGGTGATGAGATCAGAAACCAGGAAGGTCACGTGACTTTTTATAGGAGCCCAGACAACAAAAGACCTTTATATCACATTACCTTCGGAAAGGGGAACAGCCTTCAGGGGCTTTCATTAAAGTATTTACAGTAATTTTATATAATTGACCAAGGTACCGCGGATGTGTAGGCACGGAGGAATGTGGCTGCCTGAAGACGGTTCTCGGTTTTTATGAAGAGCGAGGTTATTAGTTGTTTTAATATGCACCTTTTATAGTGATTCTCATAACTCTATACAATACTTAGCCAAGTGTACTTAATAGAAATTCCATCAAGCACAATGAAGCAGCTGCAGGCAGATGGGCCTCTATTCCTCCCTGAACTTCCTCCAATTCTTCTCTTTTTCTAGATTGAATTGATGGAGTTCAAGTACTACTAGGGGATTTAGTCAGCTAATTTAGACATAACTACTGCATTCCGATGTGCTGATGTCACCGTTCTTAGTGACGGAGTGTGCTGATCACGTGCCAACCCATGGGATACAGTAATGCACCTGAGGAAACAGAAGGCAGTGTTGTTGATAGCCACATTGTTCTGATCAGCTAAATATTGCCAGGGGACTGTTTATCTTTTACAGAGCTATAAAATAACTGGCAGTTATTCCCTGATACCCCATGTGGATTCTGCCTGAAACCTAATAAGTGACTGATGTGTAAGGGAGAAGTGCTTAGACATGAAACTTCAGACATGTCCTTCAGTGACAACAAGCTAATCATTGAGCCAAACAGACCATTGCTAAATAATAACACAATGACACCATTTATACCTGGGATGTACTGGGAATTAAAATCTGCACTAGTATTTATAGGCCAGCAGCTGAGGAATAACATATGTGCCTTCCAGATACATGAAGGTGCACGCTGCACTGAGGCACTTTTGCAGATGGTGGAGGCACGCTAATGGACAGGGCCAGCCGGGCAGTAACTGTGATGGGAGACCTGATGCCCGGTCCAGGCATGGTTTATACTGCAACAAAAATTAAAATGCACATAATGGACTTCCTTAATCATATTACCGGTATATGTGGACATATGTTTTTAGGTTCTTTATACTTAAAATACCCTCCAACGTTTCAGATATTGAAACCCGGAGCCTTTTGTGAGGGGCATGGCTTAAAGGAGGAAACCTAACGCTGGGTTATGTCCAGGTGCACACCTTCACTATATCGCAAGGAGACCAAGTGGAAGATTGATTTCACAGCTCAGATCAAAGGATCTCCCCAACTGGCTTATGATACCCATAGCCTGCAAAAGCAGGACAATGCCCCAAAATTGGGACTGTTCTACTGAAAACAGATCACTTAGGAGAAACTTTTCTTAACATTAACTTATGTCTTCCCTGTTGTTGTGGATTAGCAAGAAGAGTTCTTCTAATTCCCTTATCGCCCCGGAATAGTTTCAAAATGGCTTTTTGGCCAAATTACAAAAAATACGTTTAGTGGAGGCTGCTATTGATATATTTGGTTCCAGATTTGACATAATTCTGTAGGGGTCACTATAAATCACTAATATGATCCATATAAAAAGCAATAAACAGTTATGTTTTGCTAGTGGAGTTTCAGAACAGGAATTGGTTTTCTATTGTATGGTGCCAAGAAAGTACTAGAACCTTTTCACTCCCCCAAAAAACTTACCTCATTGTAAACTTTGACTGGAACACCCATAACTCAACTTGTATCATCTTTTCCATCTCAGATCATTGTGCAGTTTTCTTAAATCCAATTATCAGCAGTAAGATTTTGAGACATTCTCAACTTATAATCATAGTTTTGCCATACTTATTGTAACTCACATTTTTGTTAATAAATACAGACGCTCCTATGACTAAGTCCAGCAAAGTGGACGAAACACGTCAGTGACTACTATATTGAGATTTCTGTTCTGTCTCATGAAAGAATTTACTACTTTTACATTTGGAATTAGACATAAAAAGTTAATTACTTTTAGATTTCATGTATGGTCTCTCTCACTGTTCTCAGCAGAAAAACAATATATTTTAAGCCTGTTTGGGAATTTGTTCTTCTTTTGTTTGGTATAATTGTGTAACCATACACAAAACTATATGCCTACAAAATCCCTGACTTTGTGCAAGTGTCCCTGGAAGAATTGATGCTATTTTGAAGGCAAAGGGTGTCAACACCAAATGTTGATTTGATTTAGATTCTTCTTCTGTTCACTTTGTATTTTATGAAATTATAAAAATTATTAACATGTCTATTTTTGAAAGCATTTTTTATCACACCTGCTTAAAACTTTTGCAAAATACTGTATCTACATAACTTTCATTGAGTAACCAAAGAGTTTTATTGGAATGCTGGCGTGCTTGAGGGAGGAATGTTTATTTCTGTGTATATCTCAACAAATCAAATGTATCAACTTAACCACCAAGCAAGTTCAGCCACTGAATGCCGTTACACAAAGTAATTCATGATGGAATGTTCCTAGGTGTCTAGTCTAAGCACACTGTAGGTTCCACCATCCTCTTGGATGGCCGGTGGGATATGATGTCATACCCCAGTACTCTTGTGTCTTAAAGGTTCCAGGTAAAGCCCTTTAGAGGTTGTGTTGACTCGTTCTCCATAGTGTAAATGGGCATGTTTGGAGGGAACAAGAGATTTCCCACGTAACTGGCTCATTGAACAGTGGCAGAGGGTTTCCCACCACTAAACCTGCTGCCCTAGGCCTAAGTCTAGTTGTCATAAACAGGAATAAGCCAGAATACATTGATACCGCTAAAACGTTTTCATAGATCGACTATTGCTCTTAAGCAAACTGCAGGGAGACTTATACGAGTTTTCCACATATATATATATTCTCTCTCTCGTGTGTAAGTAAACAATATGTAGTCCTTCAAGTTACCAAAACTAGTACTTTACTTGCTGCTTAATCTGACAGGTATCAACTTTCATTGGATTTGTCTTCAGTATCTTACATTACCACACCAGTCCTAACTGATAACTGTCTCCAGTTAAGGGATCCTACTGTTACATTTTAATTAGGCCGCCTCAGCCAGGCGCAGAAAAGTGATACAGCAACCAGAGATTCTTGAAAGGTAAAATGTTGTGTTTTGAAATGAAAGCACTATAAATGATGGACTTCCAGAAGATGAAGCTCTGTTAAGTAAAACCATTTTAGAGGTGCCTCCTTGAGGGCTCCAAGTCTGCATTCCATGTATTTTTGGCCATAACTTAAACTGCAAAGCACTTACCACGTGGGTCTATTACATAGAGTTTGGGATCAGGTATCTGGAGACTGAGTGCAGTAAAGGCTTATTAAGGTAAAGTCATTCATCACGTTTGCTTTCTCTTTGCAAGGATAATGTATAATTTGGATAATGACTGTTAATCTCGCACTGAAAATCTCTCTCATCGGACCCAACCCCATACACAATAAATCTGCCAAATTTGCCCTAAACAAGCAAACTATGAATACTTTCTCCTGAATAATTTGTGGTTTATGAGGTCGTCACCTAACTGTAACTATAGCAAAACTCTGAAAACTGTCCTGGCCTCTTGGAGGGCAATTTATAAATGTGACCGATTATATATTCCCTTACTACCTCTCCTAAATTTTCTTTCTGTCATTCTGCATTCACCCTATATTTACTTTTATTAAACACTTCAAATTCTTCTGTCACACATGCCATTCTTTTGTCTCATCTGTAAAAAAACTGTCTAAATTTAGGGTGACCTTTCAGCCCTTTAGTCTTTCTTGTTTATGGCCTCTGACCCCGTCCTATGCTTCGGTTTCTACGTGTATATATAATTGAAACAGGCAGGTTGATGCCTCCTGCTCTAACTTACTGCTTTTCCTAAGTCTGTATCCAAACAAATGTGAAATACTGGAGACTCAACCCAGGTTGCTGTCCTGTTGCTCTAGGGATAACTATTGTTTTAAAACGGAAGCTTCATATCTGGGTATTGTGTTTTGAGATTTTTAACATAAATTGTTAACAATATTTGGTAACCTGCCTTTACCAATAAAGTATTTATTGAGTTAGATACTTGATCTACTGCTTCTTAGAGTAAGGCACAGAAAGGCATACTCTCCCTTCTATTCAGCTGATTTCTGTCCCAGCTGTAAAACAGGTTAGAATTATTTAAAAACATACAAAAAAATGGACCTGATGCATGTTGGGAAATAGTACGCTCTGAGTCCAAGGCAGATTACTGAAAATCTGGTATTTAAAAAAACAGGAAAACCAAAGATCCATTTCATTAACTATTGACTTGTTTTACCATATTCTGAAGAAGCCCAGTTGGTATTGTAATCTCATCTGCATGCCCAAAGTGCCATGTATAGACAGCTGATGTATTTCACTGTTTCTGATCATGCTCAGTAATTCTGGCATGCTTGAAATGTATACAGTTTCATGTACAATACCCTAGATATCTCTTTTCAGCTGATTGTACAATGGGAACTTTTTGATCCACTACAAAAAACACTTCTGAATGAGCTGGTCACAAAGCAGTTACAATGATAGCAGACTAAAAAGATATACGTGATATACGTGTTACTAATGCATCTTTTTTATTTTAATCATTTAGATGGAAAGTTTTTTTTTTCCTCCAAATGTATTAATTAAGCGTTACTTTATTCTAACTCAATGTTAATAAATATCTATCTACATTTGATTAAGAGGGTTCAAGGTGCCAGACGTCTTAAAAAATCAGAATATAAGAGCCGGGAATTTAGATTAAGCCGTTTGAGTCTCACACTTCGCATACATGCTTATGTTAACACACACATTTAACTCGCATTAACACACGCTAACAAGCTAACCCACCTACATGTTCATGCTTACACATACATACATACAAACACACATACTCCCTCCAACACCTTTACCCGCTCATTCTCTTACTCCTCCTCTTACTCCCTTAACTTGCCTGGAGCCTTCATTCTAGCTGCAAACATTGTGTGAGCAGCCTCACTTTTACCGCAAGATTACATAACATTGTGTGGCATAACTTTGCAGCGTTCCTGCACCAGCCTTTTTTGAAGAATTTTGGACTGCTCCTAGGCCTGCCCTCAATAGGGTCACTTGATATGCCTGTATTCAGAGGACCATCCTCTTATTTAGACTGCTCATCCCACTTGTCCCTAGAAGTTTTTTTTGCATTGATAATAATAATTAAATGTGTTTACCATGCTCTGGCTGGACCGGCCATCAGGCAAACTGAACAAGCACCTTGTGGGCTCTTGCCTGATGGCACCTTCCACGTAAAGGCAATGCTGTTCATGAAGCAGATCCAGTCCTTGTGTATGAAGCTTCAAGGGTCCGCACAATGCAAACGCCTATGTGTGTCATTTACCAACTGCTGGTCTTCATGTGCTAGTGCTGACTCAGATCCCCGGTTCAGCCCTGACCATAGTCACTATAACTATGTCAACAGATTTATTTTATTGCCTACCACCCTTAAACATAACAACAGAAATATAAAAAAGGCAACAAATTTTAAAGTTATATTTATATCAGACTGACTTTTTATTATTAGTTTCACCAAATACATTCAATACTTGCTTCTTTGCCTATGAGGCATTTGTTATATCAAGTAAGTATGTAGCCAAGAAATTGTACAGTAATAAGTATAAAACTTCACTATTACAAATCTAGCAATAATGACTTTTGCGTCTTGGTAGATAAAGATAGCTAGAAATGAATTGAGCGCCTGAATTACTTGAATTCAACACACTTCTGCTATGGGAAAAAGAACTCTTTTTGAAGTTGAATTGCCCAATGTGTTCTCAAGTCAAGAACCGAGAATTCTTGGAATGCTCACTTTCATAAACATAGACATACTGCATGATTACTTAATAGGGCTACTGTATGTTTCTTGAGAGCGTTTAGTCTGTTTATTGAAGTTGAGCCAAGCTGAAATCCCAATAATTTGTTTGAGTATGTTGTTTGTCATCTGCGTTCATCTAAAACTAACTGAAAGATTTACCACATTCCCAATCTTTCTTCGCTTTGATTTGCCGGACTAAATAGCGGTCTCATTTACATCTACTTTATGTACTTATTAAAGTAATTCAATTTTGTGAAATGTGCCAGTATAAGGAATGATTCACATATCTAGACAGTTGCATTAATAGATGCTATAAATAAACTTTTTAGGCTTTTTAGTATATGCCTAAATGAAATTTGGCACGCATTAATAAAACATAAAAATGTAAATATTTCCCTGTTTGCTGAGCAATTTTTAAAAAAAAATGCATTTTCATCATAAATTTTAGTTTCATGTTTTGAAAGTTATGTGAAGCCTAGCTGGCTAATTAACCGCATACCATCCTTTTAATTTTAACCCTTTAAGAGCAAAAGCAATGCTAGTATTTCAGGCGGTGTACAGAAATACATTGAGTTGTAAGTAAGGGGCCAGTATATATCGGGTTTAGACTTAATTAAGGGTGCTGTGCATTTTAGACAGTTTTTGAAGGGTGAAGAGAATGCTTTTAAATATTTGGTAAAACGTATGAATCTTTTCATTTTCATGAACAGATTTTTGAGGCTTGCGTTGTCTTTGACTTACATGGTAGCTGTGGAGACATTTCTAAAAATATTAGTAACAATGCATATGCTGTTCGCGAGGAATACATCACTAAGCATTCATTGCTTGACATAGCTACCAGTCAGTAGATGGGTAATTTCTCGGTGTTTATAAATTAGACTGATAATAATACAGTAATAGGGGCTAGCTTTGCTGCATGTGCATCTAAGCTTACTCCTTAGATCTTCCTCCACCACCATATTTTGCACCAAAATATCACTAGAAATAAATAAAAAAATTAGAGTTGCTTAGAGTACTCATCTCACTTCAGCCCAAAGATGGAGTTTAGGAGTTATTGCGCAGTAGCAGAGTTGGACAGGGCCTGATGCAGGGCGACCGCACTCTCCAGGGTGTCGAGCACCTAGGGTTGTGCAGCCACATACCAGCACCCGGACATATCAGTGCATGTTATCCAGTTCAAAACAAAGTAATAACCTGCAAGCACCCTGGAGCAGGTATGAGACATAACAGAACATAGAAATAGGCAGGATGCTGCAGGCTGGGAGCATGGAAGCTAAACAAAGGATATAGCAAAAACGTAGCAAGCAAGGGGGACAGAGAGAGCAAGAAACCGAGAGACCAAGCAAGAAACATAACCAGACAAGACATCCATAATACAGGGCACAACAGGGAACAAGACAGGACACCCCGCTGCCGGGGATACAAGACAGGACACCCCGCTGCCAGGGATACAAGACAGGACACCCCGCTGCCGGGGATACAAGACAGGACACCCCGCTGCCGGGGATACAAGACAGGACACCCCGCTTCCGGGGATACAAGACAGGACACCCCGTTGCCGGGGATACAAGACAGGACACCCCGCTGCCGGGGATACAAGACAGGACACCCCGCTGCCGGGGATACAAGACAGGACACCCCGCTGCCAGGGATACAAGACAGGACACCCCGCTGCCGGGGATACAAGACAGGACACCCCGTTGCCGGGGATACAAGACAGGACACCCAGTTGCCGGGGATACAAGACAGGACACCCAGTTGCCGGGGATACAGGTTATACCAGACTGACACACATAAAATACAGGAACTAGCCTAGGACTGTATGATAACTATTGGAGATTCTGTCACATCTTATGGCCATAGTATGCTTAGCCCACCACTACGCCAAAGTACTCCAATGACGGTGGGTCCTAACGCTAATCCCTGCTGACAGAGGTACAAAACAAACTAAACATGAAACCCAAACACATAGCACTGAGACATACCTGTAGACTGCAGCCTGAGACAAACAGAACACACAGGTGGGGCTCACCTTATAAAGGAAACAGAGCTATAGTAAAGACTGGAAGCAAGGAATCAAAGGTAGAAGACAGAAAAGGAGGAAAACCGTAGCTAGACTAGAGAAACAATAGCAAGACAAGGTAAACTAAAGACATGCAGCTCCGCAGCCCGGATGGGGCCTGACACAATGTCTTCTTAACAAGTTCCATTGGCTGCAATTTAGTACTTAAATTGATGATAAAACAGAATGTGGTTCCATGTCTTGGTAAATATGATAGCCTAGCTATGCATGGCACTCTCAGCATGATTCCAACATGCTAGAATGTAAACCAAAGTTTTGTTTAATTCATCAAAACATTGACTTCATATTGATCAGTGGAACCATTGACCCTTGCTCCCACCACAGGTGATGGAAAACAAAAAACATGGAAGCACTGTGGCACGAAATCATTCCATGAAACAAAAATGATATTATTCGTTTGGTAGATGAATAGGGAATACTGTAATTCTTTGCATACCGAAGCAGAACATTGTTGTTGTTGATTTTTATATAAATTGTATAGCAATTAACTGTAGATGATGCGTAATCTTTGCATTATTCATTTATAGAACTGCATCGTATTCTGCAGCGCTGTGCAAAGCGCTGTTAACAGAATAGTTTGATAATTTCCCTTAAATTTAGTTACACAACAGATTTGGAGTAAAGCAGCTGGGAGCATAGAAATAATGGATTAATGGAAATAGTGTGCACTCATTCAAACTTTCTTTTTCTGTTTTATGAGCCAGAGAACACAGAACTGAACAAAGGTTGTCTGTGGTTCTATGGCCCAGCTGTGAATTGGCTATTAGTGGCAGCAGGAATCCTTGATTTAGGGATAAGACTGGCAAAGGTCAGACTTTTATTTCATTGAAAGAAAGGCTGAATTATGCCCCTCTTCTAGTAAAACTGTCTTGGGCAATTGCATATTCTTTATGAGAATCTACCAAGGACTAATTTTACTTTCACTTATAAAATCCAGCCCAGGAACCAAATGAAATGAGATACTTTGAGAAGAATGGTGCTTATTCTATCAATCAAAACAATGTATCATTACTTTATGAAGCATTTATAGCTGTCTATGTGGTATTTTGGTGTTCTAAATATTCACTCACATACGAAACACTCTTGAGAGGTTACTTCATCAAATGGTTTCCAAATATTTCCTAATGCATATGAATTTTTGAGGAACTCAACAGAGCTTAGATATCAGTAGCAATTCTGCTACAATATTCTATAGTCATTCGATATATTCCATTGGTTGCTGTAGTTACCGTACTTATTTTCCCATATTGCTCCAGTTTCTTTGCATTTACCCACCATTGTACTTTAGGGGTAGGTGAGATAGACTGTGGCACAGCACAAACTGAGCTGTGTCAAGCATGCCTGTAGCTAGGCCTGCAAGGATATCTGCTTGGCCCGCGAGCATATCTGCTTGTCCCGCGAGGATATCTGCTTGTCCCGCGAGGATATCTGCTTGTCCCGCGAGGATATCTGCTTGTCCCGCGAGGATATCTGCTTGTCCCGCGAGGATATCTGCTTGTCCCGCGAGGATATCTGCTTGTCCCGCGAGGATATCTGCTTGTCCCGCGAGGATATCTTCTTGGCCATTTGGATCACTTCACTGATGGTGATCAATAAAGAAAAATAGACTCCTTTTGCAGTTTAGCTGGGCAAGTGTTTGTCTTGGTTTGTTTTATCCACACAATAGAACAGCCATACGGTAGCAATTATTTATTAAGATCATTAAAACCAGGCTTATTGTGTATAAAAACAGCAACTGATTTGTAAAACATTTTCTCTCAAAATGAAGTGGTTTGAGACTTATGATTTCGTGCGCACTAAGGACATATTTATATAGGTCAGTTTCATTTGCATTCTATAAATGTAACATTATAGGACATAGCTTTTGTACCCTCACTTTATAATGATACATTTTATAAATACCTCAATCGCTGGGGGTTCCAACCCCAAAAAAATAAAGAGGATTTTTTAATTTGAAATACTGTTCTGTTCCCAAGTTGGACAGGTTTATAGCCGCCACGTCTGACAGAACTAACCAGCATGAAGCAGAGTGCAAATTATTATATGGTTCCACAGTAGGACCCCCGCAACTACCCGTGTCTTTGAACAGCAGGTTAGGGCATTGTATGAATTAGAAGGCCAGTAAATGCATTCCCTTTTCAGACTCTCCCATTTGGCCGCATTACAGCGTTACTGCTCTTGGCAACCTTGTAAATAATTCATAAATATGAATTTAACTTCTGGTGAATTCTACAAAATATTTTGTCAAAATGAGACCCGAGATGCCTTCCAGGCCTGGCTGTAAACTGTTGTTATTATTCATAACCATTTTCAGAGAGAATAGCTAACTTTCCATCGTGTGAAGTTCAGTGGGCATTAATGTAGGCTACAGCTGTTCTGTTTTATTATTTTATTTTATGTGCCTTGGCTTTTGACTTCAGCATATATACTGTACATTAGGCTTTATTCTCCAGTGATTGCTTGCCAGTTGCAATTAATACAGGAGTTCAGTGCATCAACTGGCTGATCACCTGGGGGCCACAGTTTGAGATCATTGTAAGTCTTTACTCCCTCACTGATATATCATACGGGATATTTGGTTTATCTGCTCTTTACTTATTAAGTGCACAGTATAAAATTAAGCAAAGACTGTCTTTGTGTGTGTAAGTTATAGCTCGACAATCCAGCTCTAGGCTTGAGCCTAACTCCTGAATCGGCACGGCTTGTCAAGTGTGGAGCAGTGCCGTATGGAGTCACGCCAGCTCTAACTCCATCTTGGTTATAACAATTTGTTCTTATTGGTAATTATGATCCATTGCAGAAAATAATCCACGTGTAAAAATCCACACTGTTCAATGACACAGAAAACCGTTTGATTTCTGAGTGTTATTTGTTCCAATCTTGGATCTACAGTTTAGGTCATCGGTCTGTAAAAGCTGTCCTGCTAATTTAGGTCCTGCTATTATGTAGCTGGTGTGTCAGTCTCTAAGTATCTTTAGCAGTCATCGTGGGTGTCCAGGAATCTCTTTGGGTTTGGAAAGAGCATGAATGAGTGGCTGTAAAGTGCACATCCTTGAAGAGTAAAAATTTTAAGGACTGCTAATTTTTTGTAGCTATGCAGGGTGGATTAGCCATTGCTAAATAGTGAAAGGGAGCCTTGTACTACAAGGACTGCGGTCGCAAGCAGCCCATGTAGGTAAGCAAGTGGCCCTGTAAAGTACTAAAACAATGATTTAGGGTGGAAAATATCCCTAAACTGCAACTTCCTCGTGTTATTCCTGCCAAGTTGAATGATGCAAAAATTGTTCTTTTCCTTGATATGAATTGTCTTGCAGCTGGATGTAAGTCTCCTTGTTGAGTCTTATGAGTCAGAGCAGTTGTCACTCTCTTGATGGTTAGCTGTACTATGTTTACGTGTTACCACAAACCAATGCACATAATTGAGACATTGAATGTATTTTTCATGAAATTTGGCCATCAGCCATAACGACTCCTTTTTGTTTCTCCACTTCTACTTTAAAAATAGTGCTAATGTAATTTAGGTCCAGGTGGTGCCATCATCCATTTTTGAATGGGAAGATCTGCATGCATTAATGTTGCAATTATATATCCTCAAACCATAGGGCAAAGCCTTTGACTTTGCTTCAATATTTAATTATCTTTGTGACATCTGGATTTAAGACAGGTGCTTTATCAAATTAAGATATAATATCTTCATGTTTTTGTTACAGATCACAGTCCAAAAGGAAAGTGGTTTGGATGTGAGTTCGCCAAAACATGGCAAAATGGATCCAGATAACACTCCCCACGTTGGAGGAAACACATGGGCTGGCGGAACCGGTGAGTATTTGTGGCCAATGCTCGTCAAGCCACTTTGGGGATCAAGGATATAAAAATAATGAGATTGAATGAGTTAAGGGCAGAGAGAATGAAAATGCATATTATGGAGAAAGAGGGATGGTAATAGGGGAGACAAAATTAAAAACATGGTGAGATTATAAGGGCCAAGAGAAAGACAAAGGGTTTCATAGGAAACACTACAAGAGGGTTACATGGTAATATTCAAATTACTGAATGCACATATACTAAAATCATTGTACTCCAAACATTATAAAACACTTTAGACATATGTATCACATTCTGAAGGTTTGGCTTAACTGCAGAATGTATCACAATCTCAAATATTTTCACATGATTTGCAAATATTAAGTCACTTTTATGCATATATTCAATCTTAGAGTTTGCATGAATGCCTGCATTAAATTGTGTGTGCTCAGATACTGCAATATGTAGCTTGTATTCTGTGGCCAACTTGAATATATTTTATTTTAGATTGTTTACAGATTTGTGGTGTCAGAATTAAATAGAATCATGTATGTCTTCAATCTTTTATTTTCTGGCAGGGATGCATAAACCAAATAATGTTACATTGTTTTGACATCACATAATACCTCTTTTTAATTTCCATCTCTAGGAACATATTCATATTTCAATTGACATGTAAAGAACAGGGATCAATGCATATGCTTTATACATGTGTTTCCTGTCTAAATGCTGGCAAGCTGTTATTTTGGTGTTAGGTTTCGTTCCAACAGTTTCTTGGCACTTGTGTCTCTGATCTTAACAAGCGTTGCAAATGCTAATCCTAGGTTTTTGCAAATCAAGACATCACACCTGTGATACCTGCAGCTTGAGGCAACCAGGTTTGCTTGTAGATAAGGAATCCAGGCTCTCCTGTGTTATCATCTCTATTATACAAGATATCACTCTTGGAATTCCTTAATTCTAATGATGCTTCACAAGAGTAACCTTTCCACAGGGTCAGTAACACCTTTTCATTATAAGGACATGCATTTTACCCAGAATATCAAAAGCAGAGCCATAACTAAGGCTGTTGGTGTCTGGGGCAGGGTCACACGGTCTTCATACCCACTACCAGAAACAGGAGGAGGCACAGAAGGATTGCTGCCATGCAGTGGCGTCTCCAGGTTTCATATTTAGGGGGGGCACATGGGGGGCCAGGGACCAAAGTAGGGGGGCCAATTATAAAACGGTACATATACACTATATATATATATATATATATATATATATACACATACACACACACACACGTTAGACGTGCATTTTTAACTACATAATATGCACTTATCTCTTTGAAGTAAAGACTGTGATTAAAATATGATTTCAAAATAACAGCTAAAGTGACAGTTATTTTTCATTCTTTAATATTAGCCCCTGCTGACAATATATATAAATATTAGACCCTGCTGCAGATATATAGAAATATTACACCCTGCTTCCGATATATATTAATATTACCCCTGCTGCGGATATATATTAATATTAGCCCCTGCTGCGGATACATACTTATATTATACCCTGCTGCCGATATACATAGAAATTATACCCTGCTGCCAACATATATTGATATTAGCCCCTACTGCCGATATATAGTATTAGTCCCTGCAGCCAATATATATAAATATTAGCCCCTGCAGCCAATATTTATTGATAATAGGCCCTGCAGCCAATATATATTAATATTAGCCCCTGCTGCCGATATATATAAACATTAGTCCCAGCTTCCGATATATATTAATATTAGCCCCTGCAGCCAATATATATTAATATTAGACCCTGCTGCCAATATATTTGCCACACTGACTGCAGATCAGGGGAAGACAGTGAGAGTCAGTGCAGTGTTCCCTCCTTCTGACTGCACCGTGACATTGAGAGGACCTCTCCCCTGTAATCATCCCCAGAGTCCCTTTGTCCCCTCATTCACTAAACCATAGCGCTCTTTTACTTACACCCTGTAGTTCAGGTATAGATCAAATAAACAACACATGGAAACAGCACATGCAACTGAATGAGATAAAAAAAAAACTTGTATTTGCAGGTATACATAAATAATGTATGGAAACATAGCATTGCAGGTATAAACCAACAGAACACACAAACCCAGCATTGCAGGTATATATCAACTGGAAATCACATGTACACTCAGCACTGAAGGTTTAGATCAAATAATCAACACATGGAAACAGCACTCCAGGTATTGATCAACTGAATAAGACATGCAAATCCTATATTTGCAGGTAAACATTAATAATGTATGGAAATATAGCCGATACAGATGAACAGAATGACACAAAACCCAGCTTTGCAGATATAAATCAATTGGAAATTACATATAAACTCTGCATTAAAAGGTATAGATAAAACCCCCTAAATTACAGGCATAGATCACTGGTCACACACCCCAAAGCCAACCCTGGTGTCCACACTGCCCACATAGAACCTGACTAGCACCTAAGTTACACATTATGTCAACTTTGTCCCCAAACAGCTGAACGTACGCCGTTTTTGTCCCATAAAGACCTCTCCCTCCCAATCTATTTTATCTACCCCCTCTCCCTCCCAATCTATCCTATCTACCCCCTCTCCCTCCCAATCTATCCTATCTACCCCCTCTCCCTCCCAATGTATCCTATCTACCTCCTCTCCCTCCCTATCTACCACATCTGCCTCTCTATCTACCACATCTGCCTCCCACTCTATCCTATGTACCCCCCTCTCCCTCCCAATCTATCCTATGTACCCCCCTCTCCCTCCCAATCTATCCTATGTACCCCCCTCTCCCTCCCAATCTATCCTATGTACCCCCCTCTCCCTCCCAATCTATCCTATCTACCCCCTCTCCCTCCCAATCAATCCTAACTATCCCCTCTCCCTCCCAATGTATCCCATCCACCCCCTCTCCCTCCCAATCTATCCTATCTACCCCCTCTCCCTCCCAATCTATCCTTATCTACCCCTTCTCACTTCCTATCTACCTCTTCTGACTCTCTAACCCCCTCCAAACTTTCTAACCCCCCCTTTGAAGTTCACTTACCTTGGGCTTGTCCAGCGGTGAGATCGCGAGGTCTCTGTATCCCTGGTTCTGCCGGCTTCACTGCTGGGCGCCGGATATGACGACATATACCGGCGCTCGGCTTGAAATGCCGGCACTGCGAACCAGGAAGAGGCCTCGCGGTCGCGGAGAAGAGTGAGAGGCGCCGAACGGTTGCTGAGAACTTATTCCTCAGCAACCGCTCGGCGCCTCTCACTCTCTCCTCCGGGTCTATTAAAAAAAAAAAAATGACGGCGTTTCAATTGGGGGGGCACAGCATGATGTAGGGGGGGCCATGGCCCCCTCTGGCCCCCCCCTGCCGACGCCACTGCTGCCATGTGGCTCACGTACGCACCTTACCTTGCAGTGCCCGGGGCATGTGCCCCTCTTGCCCCTTAGAAAGTTAGTGCCTTGGCCAACATTATTAGGTGGAATAATTTTGGATTACAGTATCTAAAAAGTATCTTTGCTCAGTTCTGTCAACCTTCTCATGAGATGGGGCACAATTCTTAAACCTTTTCTGTTTCAGGTGGGACTATTACATATTGCAGACCTTTAGGTTTCATTCCTTTAGGCACAGAGTAGGATGGAATTTTCAGGTATGCTAATGCCCATGGAGAACATTTCTGGGCCACACCTGTCCTTTAGGGGCTTCCAGTCCAAGACTGCCCTATCTGAAACTAACACGTATGTATGGTGTTAAGCAATTGAAACATTACACACTTGAATTACTGTGCTACAGGGAATCTGTAACACATATATTCATATATGGTTCTTTTTTTTCATTGTAATTAACTAACTTAGCTAAAATTGTTTCATTATGCCATCACATTTCAAAAACAGTTAAGGTTGTTAAATAGACAGAATTGTATACATCAAACATAATTTTGCCAGGAAACAAAGACTTTTTTCTGTATGTTTACTAAGCACCACCTTTGTGTGTGTATATATTATATACTAAGCATGTGCAGTGCATGAGCGCAGATGTATGACTGGCAGCACACCACTTATGATTAGTATCATATATGAACTTAGATAACAGATTGTAGGGCATTGTTATGTCAACAAATCACTGATCTCCAAGGTGCCATTTAATGCTCTAAGTTCCCATAAGACTGAAATACTTGTTAGAAGCATCTAACATATACTTCTATTTAAATTGAGAGCATTGTGACTGCAGAGCTGAATATGTGCACATTAGCTATGCACGTCACAAAACTTCTATCCTTGGACTCCTTCCTTCAACACATGCTCTGAATGAAAGGGGTGCAATGGGATGTCCATATATAACAGCAACATAAGTATATCGGAGATGCGATCCATTAATTATGTTATAAACAGGGCCAGGCTGGTGATCACGAGAAAGCCCTGCCTCTTTAAGGCCAGTGGCCATCTGATGAAATAGGTGTGGCTGACAGCTGTATATGCGCTGCTCCACAGTATGTTTACATGCTCATGTATCACGCGGTCACGCATATCTAGTCTCTGGCCACACACACTGCAGATGGGGTGTTGATGTCCAGCGGCCCACAGGACAATTGTCCAGTGTGCCCCATGAACGGCCCAGGCCTGGTTATGAATTTTCTATGTCTACCTAGCTGTCAAGGCAGGACTGACCATCATAAGTTGCCCTGGAACTTTAAGGCCTGATGATGCACATGACTGTATGTGTCTGGCCGCGTGCCATGTTATTGTGCTCAGATGTGCCAGATGGCCAGTCCGGGCTTACAGGTGTTCAGTTAGTGGTATGATTTTGGAAGTAAAATGTGATCATTATAAAAAATATTGGATTAAATTGTAAAAGTATGTGATTCATAACAGAGGAAAACCCTCCAAATATGTATAAACCTGTTAAAATCAAAGTTTGTTCAGTTTGATAAATTCTAATATGTTCTTTGCCGGCCAATTTTCTGTCGAAGAGACAGGAAAAGCACACCATTGATAAGTGAGATTGTTTTAAGTCATCTTTCACATCGCATTACGCTTTTTTGGACATGTTCTTTGATGAAGACGTTAGCGTCATCATGAACTGAATGTTAAATCCTTGTGGAATGTATTTGTTTAAAAAGGGTGCAAAGGATGCGTCCAACAATGAAACATTTTTGTTATGTGCCTTATGAAAAGATAATATGAAGAAAACGGACATGGAAACTTTCCAATTCCCAAAAACAAGAAAATTATTATTCAAAAATTTGCTGAGTTAAAACCTGTCAACATATCGACATTAGCTGTTTATTCCTTGATGATAGGTTAATGTTTACAACATTATCTGTTGTTTATCTTTATCTAGTCTCCCTGTCTCCCTAGTGGCTATATGTGGAGTTGCAAGTAAAACACAAAAAATCTGGAGGAAGTAACCCAGAATCTTGGAAACAGGCAAAAAAAAACAAAGAAAACAATTGTGGCCACAAAAAATATAAGAATTTTATATCAAAGTACAAAGGAATAATATTGTAATAGCATTTTCAATAAGAAGGAATAGTTCTGTTTTGGCAATAAATTGATATCCCCGTCCTGGTTTTAACTATGCTTGCTTTGAATTTTGATATTCAGGATGACCAGTTGTAACCCCATATTTATGGATACTACTGAATATTTATAAATGTATCCATATCATGCCTTTATTACATTACACAGTTGTATGTGTTGCGATATTGAGACCTACAAACCCAGCGGGAACAATGTGGTATACCACTAGCCGGCCAACCTGTTCCTCCGTGGCCTCAAGAGCACTGATTCTCTGTATCATCTGTATGCTGCCAGCTAAATAGTGTTAACAGCACCCTGCCATTAAGGGCAAGGCACCTACAGATCTCTAACATAGGCCCCGCCAAATTCCCCAAATTATGGAAAATAATAATACAATGTAGTATATATTTTATTTGTAATTAACCTGCCACTGGTTGTTGATTAATTTCACCCACTGCTGCAGACTTGCAGAAATTTCCCTAAGATTAATATCTGATCTCTTGAAGAAATCAAAATTGCTGCATGCACTGCGCACCTAAACAAATACATGAAACAGGAAGTTTTACAACAATCACTTCCTCCATGATATTTCTGTGACATCACCCATAGTCACACCACGTACAATGGAAAATGTTTGCGGACAGTAAAGATTTGCTACTTATTCAAGCTCAGAATATATCTGATGCCTGTAAGAAGCCTCTGTGTGGGATGAACCGGCTTTCTCTGTTTGTTTTACTGAAGGGCATGTCAACATGTCATTATTATTAGTGCTCGCATCGTCACGGTCAACAGAAGGGTCAATGATTCATTTTATCTTGAAGTTTTTCTGCTTGTACATGCTTAAGTGCTTATTGTTAAACTGTATTTAATATACATTTACATTGCATATGTTTGCCCGTCACCTCCTGCTATTGAATTATAAAAGCATATTATATTTTTCCTACTTGCCAAAGGACCACAAACCTCATTTGGTTCTTGGCTTTTTCAATTATCCATCAACCTTTTCACTAAAGAATTACTTTTTTAAAATCTAAATATAGTTCTATATTCTATGTCACATTGAAACACAATACAGTAGTCACCACAAGTGCATTACCGGGAAGGAATGAAAATGTGCCTAACTTCTGGCAAACGGTTAACTAGACTGTATTGACGGTTCAATATTATTCTCATGTACTGTTGCAGGGGGCCGAGACACAGCAGGACTGGGTGGTAAGGGTGGCCCTTACCGTCTAGATGCAGGGCACACTGTTTATCAAGTATCACAGGCTGAAAAAGATGCGGTCCCTGAGGAAGTAAAAAGAGCTGCTAGAGAAATGGCAGAAAAGGCTTTTAAACAGAGGTAAGATCACCATAAGGGAAATATAAGCTGTTTTACAATTTTACTCAGTCATACAAGGTGAATGACTTTTAACCCAAATAACTCACATCAAACCATCTTATAGGGCAGGTTCCAAGATATTCATTTTATGACACCCAAGAAGCTATGAGATGCTCTTTTTGTAGACACTACCCAGTCCATCAAAGCACCATTGGCTGTCTATCCCTATCAGTGGAGGGCCTTCATGAATCAGGTTAAAATTTAGTTTAGCCATTTTTATTTTATGTACATTAATTGTTGGAGTGGAAATTTGTCATGCACAACAACTTGTTGACCGATCCCTCACTACCATAGACTAAGGAAAATACATGTAAGAACAGTGCTCCTCTATTTGTATATAGGACATTTTGAGTTCTTACAGTTCAATGAGATTACTATGTGACAGGGTAAGCTATTTAGTTTCAGCTATGAAAACAGGCAAAATCATTTTAATTTCTTCAAATAATATACGGTGTGTTTTGCTACCCACTAGGAGGCAATACCATCTGGAATATTTTGGTTGCTGACCACATGATTCTCATTTGTGCTCTCAAGAGAGCGACAGCTTAATTGATCCTTTAAGTGTGTTATCCTTCCAGTGCATGAAACAGCACCTTAGTTTTTGTTTTAAATACAATGTTCAGTAAATCATTCTGGCGTCCACCACTTTAGAAGGGCTGTTCAAAATGTGAAGGAAAACATTTTTCTGGCACAGAACTTTGGCTATTACAGAAAGCAGAAAAAAGCATTGTGCCATGGCTTTGTTAAAAGAATCTTCTATTTTAAAAGAGAACAAATAAGCAAGTAAGCCGGAAATAAATATTGACAGCTTGCATTTATAAATGATTTTGTTTAAACTACCAGTATTATGTCAGTGTGCCTTAAAGATATTTATTCATCTAGAATCCCTGGATGCCTGGGTCCCGCAAAACCATGTTCACACCAGGAGTTACATCTTAGGTGCCCTCAGGAACAGAAACAAGCAAGCCAACCACAAAATATTTTTTTTTAAATCAAATATCATAAAATTCCCAAATGTATTCATGTAAACTGTTTCTTAAAGGATTGGATAATCTGGGCAGTTGTCTCATAAGCCTTATGGGCCATTTTGGTGTCTTTTTTTCCTCATCAAAGTAGGATGGGGTTTATGGCTGGATACTGAGTAACACATGCTGTCTATTCATATTTTCATATTTGATATGGGTTTTGGGAACATTCTCTAATCATAGAACTGTCTATAATTTGGGTTCACATGGCTAGCGGGTGTGAAGCTAGTTCCTGTATTTTATATATTGTTGTGTTTTGCTACACCTAGTAGTGATTTGTTTGCATCATAGAAAAACCAAACATTTGTTGGATGAAAATGTTTATTGAAGTAATCTAGATCTCAAAAATATTTAGAGTTGATCTCATATCTGCATGTGGTTAAGCAGTTAACCACAAATTCACAAAATAAGGCTGAATGAGCTTACTTTTGTTGTTTGGCAAGTTGTAGTTTCATGCCTTGAGGACAATGTTAATTTGCACTTTGTAATTAGGGTAGTGCTCCTTCTTACTCACGCCATATGGCCAAGAAAATAACCTTTTAGCTTTAATAGATAGATGTAGACATCCTTATGTTGTTCTGTTGCTTGTTTCTTTAGGTTGCACAGCTGCAAATGACGTTACAGCCTGCAATATTTTGTCTTCCAGGTTAAAGGAAATTCAGATGAGTGATTATGATGCAGCTACCTATGAACGTTTCTCAAACTCTGTCCGCAGGCAAGTTCTGTCTCTCCGAGTAATCCTGGATAGCCTGCAGGTAATCTGATTTTTACAATTCATCTTCAAAACAAAAGTGAAATTGGAATGGGCACATTTCAGACCATATTTCATACCAAACCATTACTTCCTCATAAGGAGAAAACAAATTTAAAAACAATAAATCCTTTGACTTCTTGACCTTAAGTACGGGAAGTCACAGAGGGACACAATATATGGCCTGTAGACAAGTCTTACCTAATGGCCCAGAAATGTAGCAGGTAAATTATGCATTTTTTTTTCTATTTCAAATAAAATGTTATTGGCTTTTTGTATATGAAAAAAATGTTACATTTAGGGATAAAATATCATGAGATATAAACATGTGTATATGTTTGTAGACATATCAATTGTGTAAGTTATTAACTAAAAGTAGTGCATTACAGGCTAAGTAGTAAATGGTCCACGTAAGTACAAATGAATTCCATTTATGTGATGTGCAACTACAGGGGTCAGATATATTGTGGGAATTTATTTAATAAAATACCCTTGTAAATCAACATTGGAATGAAAAAAGACCCTTGATAGACAACACTGATGATTAGCAGTATATTTTGATTTCTATCAGTGTCAAAAGAAGATTGAGTCATGCGTTGTTGATCTTGAATATGATTCTTTGACATGTGTAGCAACCGTGAAACACATGAATATGAATACACATGAATACACATACAAACATTAATACATACAAACATACCAAACCTGTATTTATCACCCCCCCTCTCCAAAGAGCCACCTTGTGCCCGGTGAGTAGCTTCAGAGTGTTCCAAGGTGGCCACGTGGGATCTGTGATTGAGGTGTATCGATATCAATCGATTTTACAGCTTCTTGGGCTGCTCAGGGGACATCAGAGGCTCTCCCCCCTGGCCATGATCCCTCATCACACACACAGCCAAAACTGACACCAAATGCGGACTGCAGAGAGTGCAGTGCACTGCAGCTCTTCTGCTGCAGCTTTTTAACAAGGTAAGTAAAAAAAAAATATTGTTCCTACAGGTAAAGAATGCATATTAAAGTACTCTTAAAAATTATTTTAACATGCATTCTTTGTTAGTGAGGCTACATGGAACATAGAACTGTCCAACATGCTGCTCCCCTCCTGCAAAGGGCCTCCTTCCTGAATGTAACATAACATCTCGAGTATAATACGCGTGCTTAATTTAGAACTGCATTTTCAGGAAAACATTACATAGAGGTCAAGTTATTGTGCAGTTGTGTAAGTGAAGACATGTATCATGCATCAGATTTTCATATATCATATCATACATCAGTACCTTAGTTTGGATTTTAATGGCCGTGTCAACGTGTTGAGTGGATGAAACGTTGCACAAAAAAACTGACACGAAAAAATTTCATCATAATCTTAAAAAACTCAGAAGTCATTTAGCAGTTACGTGTAGAGCAGTGATTTTTAAGTGATTGCAGTTTTTATTTGGCTTTAATGAAGTCAGTGAGCGGCCCCTGCGTGACGTCGGACACCACCCAGGGCCATCCCAATGATATAATGCTGCCTCTCCACATACATTTATTTTTTAAATATCAGTAAATATGTCCGCCTCAAAGTCATGTAAATACATTACGTCAAATGACAGATCAAATGTTTTTTCACCATAAAAGACCCACATAAATGTAAATATTGTTTGCTTTAATAGCATTTACTTTTAATTATAATAAATTGCATTCTATGTGGGTCTACCTTCTTTTTGATTTTCTCTGAGAACATTGAGGATCACATATTTACATATTATAAGCAGATCACTATAAAATTATATTTTATCATTTAAAAAATGCAATCTCCTAAGTGGGGTGAAAAGTCTCACTATTGCAATAATTAAGCCCCAGACTCTCCATTCGCAGCTATGGGCTGACTGAGGAGGTCATAGATCTCCCTGTAACCGTCCCAAAAAGGGAAGGGGGAAGTGTATGTATGTATGTTTATGCCTGAGCATGTATGTGTAATTGTGTGTGAGCATGGATATGTATGTGTAAGTATGTGTGACCATGGATGTGTATATGTAAGTGCACGTTAGTGAGTATGTGTGCATTTGTGCTGGCATGAGTGGGTAAGTCTGTGCAAAAGAATGTGGAAAGATGGAGAAAATACGCCAAAGAGAGAGATAATAAGAAGTTGAAGTAATAATGAGAAGGGGAGAGATAATGAGAGGTAACAATGATAAGGAGATGTGAAATCAGAGGAGAAGAGAAATGGTAGAAATTAGATAAATAAAAAAAGATGTAATGAGAAAGCGGACTCCGCTGATATCACGTCTGCTGGGAGCTGAACGTGCACAGACATCACGCTCTCTTTTATTTTTGATTTAAAAAAATCAAACCGGTCAGTCAGCAACTGGTCGCTTGCCACAAGAGAGACGTTAGAATGCTTGTTGTGGCATGAGTGTCATACGTTCACCGTCGCTGGTGCTTACCATACTTACCTTCTTATTGCTTACACTAAACCTGAATTTAGTATAATAATAGTAGATCTTTATTATATTTAAGGACCTTCGATAAAAGATCTATTGAAATAGAACTACATTAATTAGATGATCGTTTAGGGGAATAAGGACTAAGGTAATGCAATAAAACAATGACTTTTAACAGTCTGAGATGCTACAGTTAAACACATTTACTTAATGAAAAACAGCAATATAGTGATATACTTTACCAGCAGTTCATTAACCAAATAATAAACTGTGGGATTTTTTATCACCTTTATGCTAGACCACTGAGTGTATAGGCTGAAGAGTGAAAAGTCCAATATTGTTATTTGATATCTCATATTAAAGTGATGAACACGTCCCGTGCTTACTGGTAAATGTACCTCCATGTTTCATCATTCCTAGCAATTCTCTAATAGGTGGCTATTTCTAAACATGTGGTTTTATCATACAAATGCGCCTTTATGTAAGGCTACTTACTAATTTATACACGTCCTGCCATTAAAATATATTGTTTCAATTCATGAAAGATAGAATTAAAATGGTCCTGTGCTTTAGAACGTCACCTTTTCTCACACCAGTTTGTTGATAAGGTTACAATACTTCTTTACAGCCACTTGGGTCCCCTCTTGTTGGCCATCTAGTTTAATGAGATGTTCCATTTACTCCATTCCAAATCCTTTCACCAGTAAAGTTCATTTCTGGGCTTTTCATTACTTCGTATTTCAAAGGGCATCACCACCTCTTTGTGAGCCGAATCATGAGCAGCTTATATCCAACATAGCATGATGTCACTTTCAAGACTTGCTTTTGAAGCCATACTTTGTTCACCCCAGAGCTGGCCTTCACGAAGTACAGAAAGACTGTATCATCTCCCCAAAGGGGCAAATAGACAGCTCTGAATGAAAGGAACACTCACATAAAGCGAGAGTTAAAGCACCAGTCAGTAAGCAGGAAACTACACAAAGAGTAGACAAGTTCTTTAGGAAATACATACATCCATTCATATGAAAAACACAGCACGCATTGGGAAGGTCATTGTACTCTGTAAATGTGGGGGTCAGATGCCTGAAAATAGTCAATACAATTACAGTTGGTCTCCTGGAATGCTATTCTTCCGAACCACCAGATGATTTTCCAATCAAGTAGAAGGAAGCACTGATAATAAACGTAGGCTTTACTTTTTTCTGTTATTGTTAAAGCATATATTTTGCTTTTTTTTCAAAAAGTTTGTAGTTCGTTATCATTAAGAACAACTAAACAATGGTGCTTACATATTAAATTAAGCAAATATACCACTGGAAAGGTACATTATATATATTTTGTGAAACCGGAAACTGAACTCTGTCCTTTGGTTTTGTATGACAATCTCAGCCTGTTTTTTTTTTATTTTATTAAATCCAGGGTGGAGAATTAATTGTGAGATTAAACAATTAATGCAACGACATTAGCCATGCCATTAAAGCCAGCCCTGGAGTGTTAGGCCAAGCTAAATTTGGACTATTTTTTCTACTGCAGATTGGCACATAGTTCTCATTAGAGCAACCACATACCTATTATTTTTTATATTCTTGCTAAATGAAAATATTTAGACAATTTACAAAATAGCTATTGTCTCTGTAGTTAGTAAATCCCATCCCTTACTGTTCTTAAATTTGCTTACCCTTATAGTCTCTGCATACTCCTTTTGGATTAAATGCAGAGACTGTTGTTTGCATACGTTTTGAACATATTTATATATTACTTATGTAAAATTGTTTTCTGTTTAAGGTAAAGTTTAAATAATTTGATTTAAGTGAAATAAAGTTACAATAGGTAGAAACAAGAAATCTAAAGGTTCTGTCTCCAAAGCAGGACAAAACCTATAATCCCAGTGAGATAGCTGTAACCACAGTTGCACCTGAAGGCAGGTGTTTTTAGAATGGGTATTATTAGTTTGATACCTGACCCGCTTCTTTTCAATCCTAGAGTGACCGTATCCAGTTCTTGTAAAATACATGGCAATAATTAAGGCGTGAAGGTACAAAGACATGAAACAAGCTTAGAATATGTTCTCTGATAATCAACTGCTTAATGCTATCTGTAATGTGCTGCTGAAATAAAGAGAATTTGATCTCCATAGACCCATGACCTTTAAGGGATACTCTTTGAAGAAGGATTTGGGGTAGTTTACATGTATTTTTCACGTTATTCATACAGTGTTTGGTGGATATATTCAACAAATCAGGTAATTTCTCGTCATATTAGCGAGGGGTCATGCTGGACAGCTAGGACCTTGCCTTCTTCTGGATCAACAGCAGTGTTGTACTTTGTAATTTGTGTCTGTTTTTTCAACCTTAATTTCTATATTTATATGTAATACTCCTACAAAGCCCTTCTTTAGTGAATTCACTCGTTTGTCTGAAGTAATGTAAACTCAACCTTTCAACATTATGTAGTGTCACAAGCACCAACATTAGAATTAATGGAGACAAACTTTACCAGTATTGTGACAACGCCAACTTATGCATAATTGTTCATGTATGCATCTGTTTAAGACTAATAAAGGTTCCAGATGTAACAAACCCAAACTGTTTGTGATGCCCTATGTGCTGGTTTTACACTTTGGCACCTTATTACATTACATTACCCAATGGTAGCAAGTCAGCTGAAAATCCTGATAAATCACTTTAAGCTGTCATGCGAAACACCACATTGAGAATATACTTATGAGGAATGATTTACATCCAAATGATTTACATCAATAATGGTCCAGTACAAGTACAAGTATTTGGTGATGTAAATAATTTACTTTAAAAAGCGTGTGTGCAAACCTTGGTTAGTAATAGCGTTACTGGACTGACTCCTCAACCTCTTCTATGGACATAACATAGATTTAATTAACACTGAGTGCAATGTATCTATACCGTGAGTGTCTACATATTCCACTGACAACATGCAAAATGAAACCGTTAATCTTTCCTTGATTATTTGTATTTTAGGCAAAGGGCAAAGAAAGGCAATGGCTGCGACACCAGGCTATTGGAGAACTGGACGATACGAAGATCATTGATGGCTTGGCAGGGGAGAAAGCCATATACAAGAGACGAGGAGAGCAGGAGCCTGAGGTTGGTTATCAGGAAACTTCTGTTTTTAAAATTTGTGCGAGATGTGATTAATAGCTCAGGACACTCTTTGTTAACTCTCCATTATCTGTCGCAGGGGGTCCGAGCGTGTTATGGCAAGGTTCCAATTCGCTCTGGAGTTCCGCAGTGCTTCTATGTTTGTCCCGATCAGGCGCATGGAGCATTTCCAGCTATGTAGATCCCTCATAGCCAGTTAGCTGGTTAGGGCAGACCAGACTGGGTTTTCCGAATGAGCACTGGGTGACTTAGACATAAGAGGGTTCTGGATAAATAGGGAGGGGGTCTCCCAATTAATCAGTCATTGCCCCCTCCCAAACTCAAACCTACCCCCATGTGTCCTCAGCCTCAGGGGTTTACTGTGACACTTCATAATAAAGACACTTACAGGGGACCCAGGCAAAAATGTCATGAACTGTCCTGTGGCAAAGGGGGCATCCTATGACAGTGCCTCATTTAAAGTCAATGGGCTCTTCAGTATGACCAATTCTACAGCCAATGTTTGTCTATGGAGATAGCTGCCTTCAGTACGTGATTGATTTTTTACACTTGTAAGTGAGTGTGGCTGAAACATGTAAACACAATAATTAGGATGGGTGTCCACATACTATCGGTCATATAGTGTATTTGTTGGGACGTGATGGCAGAAATGGAGACAATTAATTTTGTAATTATTATTATCAAGGGGTCATTGAAAAAGGTGGTGAATTTTATCAAAACACGGAAAACTGCTCTAGAAGGTCCTGAGGAAATAACTGTGAACTATGTCCTTCACATGTAGCATTGACTAGACCTGTGTTCGCAATGGTAGCAGATGTCTCAGTAAAGTATTCAAAGGATAAACCAAACCGTGACGTTATGCCCAGAGGGTTTTCTTTATATTGGAGTGATAAGTATGTGTTTGAAGAGAATGAAACAATGTCAAGATTGGAAGAAGGCTGGAAGAAATAGATGTAGATGATGTTAGTGCATCTTTACGAAAAGGTAGGTGTGTGGGCAGATAAGAGTAATGCAGAGGTAGCCAAGCTTCGTATAACAGTAGAGTCAAGACAGGTAGTAGGCAAACTTATTTAAAATGTGGGGAATTTTTAAGATTATAGTGTAAATATGGGAAGGCAAAATCTTTGTTGTTCCTTCTGCTTTGCTAGTTCATTTGGGCTAATGTGTGCCAGGGCTGCAATTATGTGTATTGGGAGCAAGAGGGTAGTAAGCAGCAAGTTTGCTGTTTAGCATGTTACAGGGTTATATGTTAGATACTATGAGCCATATGGTGAGAAGATAACTCAAGAGTTAGACTACCTCCACTAGTAGGAAAATTGGTCTACTGTGGGAGCCCAAAGGAGGAGGTCAGTCACTACTGAAGTAGTATAAAGTGTGATAACAAAGCTACCAATTAAAGAACAAGGTGTAAAAACACATACGTTTTGTAAAGCACCTCTGTGGCAAAGTTGTAACTCAGGAGCAATCACCAGTGACATGTCTATGGATTTCACCACATCCAGGACTTTGCCACAGAATTGGTTGATGTAAATATTACTCCAGGGGACAATATTACAATGGGGAAAGTCCTTGAGCAGGTGAAAGGGCAGAGGTGTTTATCACTGGGTCAGTGGGTAAATGTAAACATGACAGTGTGTGTATACCAATGTCATTATGAAGAAATATAAATTAATTTTAAAAAGGGAAACTTTAATGATGATCATGGGATGGTGAGGAACGGCTTGAGAGTCAATGATAACGAGGGTAAAAAGTATGATTATATACTTATTATATGGGATGCATGATAATGGAGAGATTTTAAATATATTGACTTTGTGTTATATATATATATATATATATATATACATTTATATCCAGTGGCGTCGCTACTTGCCCCCTGTTGCCCCCCCCGCCGAATTTGTAACCACCCAGGACAGTCCCAGTCAGGTGCTAACGACGGCACCATGCCGTCAGTAGCACTACCTTACCTTGATGGAGGTCTGTGGACCTCCATCACCACCTACCCTGGCGATCTGCCCCTCAAACTGAAGGGCATCACCGGGGCCACCCGATCCGCCCGGTGCCGTCTCGCGCAATGATGCGATGATGTCACCGCGCAACTTTATTAACAACTGACAATTGTCAGTTAAAGAGGTATGGGGGCATGCTGCTTAGATGCCTGTATCTCAGGCATCTAAGCAGCTACATACCCCCAACATATACCGTTGGAAAGGTAATCGCCTCACCTTTCCAACGGTATATAGATTGTAAAAAAAGAATAACAAATATTAAGTTAAAAAAATAAAAATATTAAAAAATGGATTTGGGGGTCTCTAAAGGCAGATAAAAAAAGATCAAAATTGCCTAGAGACCCCCAAATTATTTAAACATAAAGTAGTTTAACTTTAAAAAAAAAAAGTTTAAGTATTCTAGTTAAATGATCACTGTGGTAGCCAATGTTACTACAGTGATCATATAGCTATAAAAAGTTACATCCCCTTTTTAAAAATGGCCGATACTAATTTTAAATCCTATTATGCCTTTGATCATGGGGTTAAATTTAGCCAACGGTAGAGGGAGGCAATTTTTGAAATCCTGATGAACTGCAAATATTATTAAAATCAGCCATTTAGCCCGTGCGGTACGTGAGTAACCATCTCATCCCTGGAGCGCTTTGCATTTTTACTGCAAAACTTATTTTTGCTGTAAAAGTGATTTTTTTTTTTCTCCCTTTACCATCATTTCTTTGGGATTGTAACGGGAAAGAATGGTGTGTGTGCTTCTGTGAGTGAATGTATGGAAAGTATGGTGTGTGCTTCTGCGAGTGAATGGAGATATGAAAGGCGTGTGAATGGTCAGTAATTAGGGTTAAAGCCTTGACGTGGCATTACTGCTCACGTAGGAAGTTAAATTATGGCACAAAAAGTACACATTTGCAAATACGACATCCCTTGGCGCATCAAATGAGGGGCTGCATGTGTTTCTAGTACAAACCTGGAGTGCGCAAGACAAAAATGAACATGTCGCTATGGTTAGAAAAAACATATTTTCAAGCCAAAGCGACATATTCCATCATTATTTGTGCACTCAACTTTTGTCCTAGAAATACATGTAGCCCCTCATTTGAAGCTCCAAGGGGTGTAGTTTCTTAAAATGGATGAATTGCCTGAATGAGGGAGAACATGAGTTAATATGTGGATGAATTGTCTGAATGAGGGAGAGCATGAGTTAATATGTGGATGATTTGTCTGAATGAGGGAGAGCATGAGTTAATATGTGGATGAGTTGTCTGAATGAGGGAGAGCATGAGTTAATGTGTTTGTGTGTATCATAGATGTATAATTGTGTAAGGGCAAAGATGGCACTAGCAGGATGTTTGAGCCTTGGGGACCAAGATGGCACAGGCAGGGTGTATTTGGGACAAAGATGGCAAATCTTATGTGTGTTATCTGGGTGCTGACCAGGTTCTATGTGGGTAGTGTGGACGCCAGGGCTGACTTTGGGGTGTGCAACCTGTGATCTATCCCTGTAATTTAGGGGTTTTAAATATACCTTTAATGCTGTGTTTTTATGTGAATTCCAATTGATCTGTACCTGCAAAGCTGGGTTTATGTGTTCTTCTGTAGATCCATATCTGCTATGCTATGTTTCCATACATTATTTATGTATACCTGCAAATACAGGGTTTGTATGTCTTGTTCAGTTGATTAATACCTGCAATGCTGTTTCCATGTATTTATTTGATCTATACCTGCAATGCTACATTTCATATATTATTATTGTATACCTGCAAATACAGGATTTGTATGTCTGATTCAGTTTATTTGATATATACCTTCAGTGCTGAGATTACAAGTGAATTTCAATTGATCTATACATGCAAAGCTGGGTTTGTGTGTTAATGTGTTGATCTATACCTGCTATCGGCAGCAGGGTCTAATATGTATATATATATATTTATATATATCGGCAGCAGGGACTAATATTAATATATATATTGGCAACTGGGGCTAATATTAATATATATGGGCAGCAGGGGCTAATATATATATATATCAGCAGCAGGATCTAATATTTGGCCCTGAAATAATTTAGTGCAAAAGTTAAGGTATTGTGTTGTTTAAAGGATTTCAAGGATTAGTCGTACTAAATTGTGTCTTCAGGCTTCCCATGTTGATTGTACAAGTATTGTATTGGCCAATAACAAAAGTATCATTCCATAGCACATTACTTTTGGCAATATATATATATATATATATATATATATATATATATATGTGTGTGTTTTTTCAGTGGTATGATTTAATGGTGGAACTTATTAATGCCCCCCCAGTTTGACTGTGGTATCTTGTGTGCCCCCCCTATATATTGTTTCTAGAGTCGCCACTGTTTATATCTAATAAAGCTGTACCAATTATTAAAAATAATTTAACTGAATAATAGCTTCTAGTTGATCCTGGGAATGTATCAGTCTAATGTAGTAGGTGTGTTTAGACACACTATTCTTTTTATATTTGTGTTTCAGCTTTAATCTTTACTTTAGTACAAAATATGTGTTTACTTTTCAACGTTTTTCTTAGATCATGAATATAATAGCCATATATTCTTAGTGTGTTGTTCATAATGGTAACATCATGTTTCTATGCATTGTTATGCTTATTGTATAACCACCCAGCATGACCCAACCCTTATTAGCCTCAAAACTTCAGTCATGCCAAAGCCCCACTTGGAGATAAAGACTTGGTATGTACCTCTCAGTCATCACTCGGATTGCCTGTGGCACGCACAATAAAGTAGGGGAACACCTGGCATGAATGGCAAGTTTATTGTGTTATAATAATGCAGTAGATCAATGGAAAAATGTCTTTTTTTTGTTTCTTGCCCAGCTTGGAAGTCCTCAGCAGAAACCCAAGAGAATGCGGCTGCTGGTGGATGTCTCTGGCAGCATGTATCGCTTTAATGGCGTAGACGGGCGCCTGGAGCGTTCCATGGAAGCCACTTGCATGGTCATGGAAGCATTTGAAAATTATGAGCATAAGTTTAAGGTAATTATAAAGGGGAAATGGTTTGTTCCTAATTTCCATGCTCTAATGACAAAATATAAGTAGCTCCTACTGTTACTATGTAAAGGATAATGTGTCAGTTTGTAGGAAAAGCATATATATACATTAAAAAAAAGTGTATTTTTATCCTCAGGTCCTAAAATTAGCGCTATGCCTTCACAAAAATCCTGGCATGGAAAGAGTTAAGATACTGAAATACCCATGGGGGTGTCTAGTTTTAAAAAAATGTATGGTTTGATGGGGTAAATTGAATTGGTTTGATTCAAAGATTTCTCAACTAACACATGGAGGCAGGGTGACCACATGTAAACACCCCCCCACCAAAAAAAATGCCCATCTCCCAGCAAAACAAAATATAATGCAGCAATTGCTAAATCACAGGAAAATCATTAAAAAGATTGCTGATTGTTTCATAACATGCAAAAATATGTCTAATTTCTGCTGTAAATCATCAAAGAGCAAACTCTCAGCTAGCTTTTCAGATTGTTTTTTGGTTAGAATGGTGTAAAACTCTTTTTGTAGTAAACGCTCACTAATAGGAACTAAGTCCCAATGTTCTTTTGACAGACCCTCTTTTGACTGGAACATCTGCTAAGTCCCCCTCCCCGTAACTAAAGCATTGCAAGCTGAGCCCCCCAACCAGCTGCAATTGTGAGAGGATGACCAGAGCATTACCAGGGACACCTTTTGGTTTTCAGTACTTCTCCCTTGTCACTCAATGTACCTCTATGACAATAGCTACTTTCAGTGACAAACCTGATCAAATAATCAATGCATTAATGCATCAATCAATGCATCTGTCAATGCATTATAAAACTGTTCATAGAGGACGCTGACATAATCCCAGTTGTTCATTTAAAAAAAAAAGATCTAAATGGATACTGACTGTAATACCACAACTAGAACAATGGCTGTCAAAAGTCACCGAGGACTGTTTTTGTTGTTTAAAAGTATGTTAAGTGTAGTCCAAGGAAATAGAATATTATTATTGTATTATTATTTATTGTTTTATATAGCGACATCATATTCCGCAGTGCTGTACAAGATGTAGCTACATAAAGATTATATTAAATATCTGGGCAAAAGATATATAGATGGAATGTATAAGCTTAACTTTATGGAGATGTGGACTTCTGCAAAGTCAGAGATTTGGGGATGGAGGTCTTATGAACTGCCATAGCTAGGTAGGATGGCTTCTCTTAAAATGACGGCCTTACCAAAGATGGTATATGTGATGAGGACAGTTCTGGTGCCCATATAGTAGCAGCTTCTCATGGAGATGTAAAAAAAATTGGGGGGGATTTTACAAAAGTGAGGAGCTAAGGGAGAGTTTCAGCACGCACTTTATTAATCCAGCATTCTAGCTTCTTCTTTGCACTCATCAAAATTAGGGTTTATGAAAGCTTGGGAAAGAAAACTGAACAGGGATTTTTCTAGGGGAGGTAGATGGAGGCAAAGGAAAATGGGTTTCAAGATGCACAAGCCCCATAGAACCACACAAAAAAGTGTGCAGGTGGCACCTGATGCAAGCAAGACTTTCAAAAATGTATATAGACCCTTCCCCAGATAGCTGGAGGCAGTGTTGGGTACAATGCTGCGCATATGGTGGGACTGTCCTTTACTAGTCCCTATGTGCCGAAAGGTATTTAAGGCGATCTATACAGCGGCCAGAATGGAGATTCCCTTCCTCCCAGAGGTGGCTCTGTTAAACATGTCCCCAAGTCACTCTGGAAACTATCCATTCATATCATCCTTGCCACTAAACTGCTAAAAGCCAGAAGGTTGAAGTCTCTGCAGATGCCATCAGTGGGCCATATAAAGCAATGGTGGACCAGCGTAGGAACATGGAGGAAATAACACACACAATAACATGCCTAAGTCATACTATAGGGTGTGGTCTATATGGCTGCTGAACATCCCAGTGATAGCACACTGACACGGGACGTTTCAATGTGTATAAATGCAACATTTTTTAATAATTTCATCTTTGTAACATACAGTATTAACAATATACACTGCAATGTACAGCAATATAACTGCAGTGACTGTCTTCTTTCTACACATATGTTGTACCTACGAATGTGTGAACTCATTGTGATAAAAATACTAAACATTAAAAACAATAAGCCACTTTAACAATATTTGTGAGATCCAACATAAAACCAGTTGAGTGCCAAGTATAGAAACTAATTTTAATATCACCATAGAATTCACAGTTAAAATACTTAAGGCGAGCATATGTTATATACATCACAAAGGTTTCTTTACTATATGTGCCAGGACTTTTTAATATATAGGACATTTATTCTGCGACTGTAAAATAATCTTTTATATTGTTACAAGCAATTGTGTATAAAAAAAAAAAAAGTATTTTCCTTGCTGGAAATTGGAATGTTCAGATTTCCCCATTGTTCACCCTAAATGTGTCTCCCCTCTGCTACACTTTCTTCTTTCTCATGGGTTTTATGACAGTATGTACAGATCTACCTGCAACCGAAATAGCTTTAGTATCCTATAGATAGATCTCCTGCACTGCATATTTTCCTATAACCTCAAACAACTTTGCCTTAATTACTTCCGCACGTGCTGCTTGAAATAGGCAGGTAACATGAAGCCATCAAGGGACCCAATGAGATTTTTCTGTTGCTGGAGAATGTTGCTCATAACATATATGAGATGGCAATATTTTCCATTAAATGTGGTAGTTTCACAGATTAGCATCTTAAGAACCTGGTTAACCAATGGAATTTTAAAATGTTTCTGATGGAATGATTAAACAGGAGAAAATTAGGTTATTAAGTGGCTTCTAAAAAGGAAGCAACTCTCACTCCAGCTATAGATCAAGTATATAGGTCTATACAAGTATAGACAGATATATCTAGAAAACTTACCTACTGTTGAACACCCCTGCAAGCATGGTTACAAAGAACTCTTATCCATGTTTACACTTCTGCTTGTTGTGGTAAAGCAGAGTGTGCCAATATACAGTCATTGCATAGACCAAGGAACCATAAGGGTCTGTGTAACACTGCACCCCCACCAATCTATAGTGTGGATTAACTCTGAGATAACATTGGTATACAATACGCATAATTTCTCAAAAAGGAAAAATCCCAGCACAGTCCTTTAATACCAGTAATATTTATGTGAAGCGTGTTTTTTCTGTTTGGTAACGTGTTGTGTATGTTTGCAAAGTCTTGCATAAGTCTACAATATATTGCTTTACACCAGCCATTTGTTAGACTGCAAACATAGGAGAGCTAAATATCCGAGACAAGGTGCAGAATGTGGGATGATTCCCTTGACAACCTGTCTGTAATGTACACACAATTTGGTGCACAGAGCTACCCCTACCTGCCCTACAACAGAGCAGTGCTGTGAAATACGCAAGGTATGAGGAATTTGTGCAAAACAGGATTATTTATAAAAAAAAAAAATTGGAATATCTGCTTTATGGACAGACGAGAAACAGTCCTTAGTTTGGATTTTGTAAAATGACTGCTGGTGTATGGAATTAAAACATGCAATGTAACAACTCAACACTTACAACCTAGATATATTTTATTGTTGTGAATATCCCCTTATGTGCATGTTTACATAAACCAAGATAGATGTACTGGAAAAAAACACAGAAAATACTTTATATTCAAATACCTTAGTGAGGTTGATATATACATGGTATGTAGAACTTTCAAGAATTCATGCAGTGGTAAGAGCCTTCCTTTCCCTAATGGTTTTTTTCGATATGAAAGAGCCCAATAAATGCTTGGTTGTCCCATCTTTACCGGCCAACTCCTACAGACGTACCCATATAGTTTTGTTGACTATTAGTCTACTCTCAAGCCCCTTAGCTTATTTTGTAGTATGTAAAGACTTAAACTCCTCCTCTACAATGGCTTAAAACACAAATGAAATAAACATGCAAAACAATAACCTTGTGGCAAAAAGTTCTGTTATAAACTAACATTTAAAAATGGGGAGGTGCCAAAACATTCCAAGTGCCATTTCCATTCCCCAGGGACAGTGTTCAGTCCAAAGAAAGTCAGCCTTTGCAGTGGCTGGGCCAAAACCCACAGCCATGTCGCCACTAGGGGGAGACTGGGACATCTGCTAAGTCCCCCTCCCCGTACTAAAACATAGCAAGCTGAGCCACCCCAATCACCTGCTATAATGAGAAGATGACCACAGTAAAGACCAGGGACATCTCTTGGTTTTCAGTTCTTCTCCCTTGTCACTTAATGTAACTCTATGACAATAGATCAGTCACGCCTGATCAAATACCTGCTTTTTATAACCTTAACTGGTCAATGCCTACAAAAAAATATTTTGCTGTCAATCAGCTATTCGACCTATGACCAAACTGAAACCAACAGGGTGTTAAAAAAACAGCCCCAACAAGAAGGGGATGCCGCATTACCACCTTGTGAAAAACTGCTGAAAAACGTACCCGAATCCCCTATTCATTTCTCTGCCTTTCCTTGCTGATCTCTCATTTTCTCTCTTTCAGTACGATGTTGTGGGCCATTCCGGAGATGGCTTTAACATTGAGCTTGTAAGAAGTGACGTGATCCCCAAGAACAATAAGCAAAGATTACAGATTCTGAAGGTAAGCCACCTCTTAAATAAAAGCCCTGCCAATCAAGGTGGACTAGTTGAGAAGCATTAGGTCGTTGGATCGCCTACATTTTGACCTTTGTGTTCTGTTAATAAGCAACATGCACCAAACACCATAATATGTATTGTAACCATAATGTTGATAAATGATCTGTAGCATAAATACAAACAACCAATGAAGGGCTCTGTACTTGTTTAGTGTATACATAAATTGCCCATAATTGTAGGTGACCGCCAAGTCGGTTTAAAAGTTGCATATTTCACACACTATAATACGTTAGGTAGTTAATCAAGTTTAGTTGAATCCAGTTTCAGCTCTTAATTGTTGCAACAGTGAACGGAACAAGGATTCTGACCACAAGTTACGGATACATTCATAAAGCCAAGCTTCTTGTCAGACTAGGTCTGGTCAGTAGGCCATTTACAGTCTTGGTTCCAGGACATATAGATATAGCACCAATACAGTGTAAGTCCTGTTTTGTTTTTTAGCACTAAGAATTGTGCTATAGTGGTCTTACATACAGAGCTTGACATGTTTGCTGTTACTTCTTACTAGACCATGCACGCTCATTCTCAGTTCTGTATGAGTGGAGACTACACGCTTGAAGCAACAGAGTGTGCAATACGGGAAATTACAAAGGAAGAGGCCGATGAATACTTTGTTATTGTTTTGAGTGATGCCAACCTAGAGAGATATGGCATTCCACCATCAAGGTTTGCCCAAGCATTGACCGTTAATCCACAAGTCAACGCATTTGCTATCTTTATAGGATCATTAGGAGACCAAGCTGAAAGGTGAGTAATTAAAGTTTAGTATGTACACAGTTTCAGCACCTTTTTACCTAAACCTGTAGTAAACCTTACACGCCTTCAAAAAAAATAGCAATGACATAATTTCCCTGCGCTACACATACTTAACACAAGTTTTACAGAAGATTGTGGCCTTTTATCGGGCTGCTCAGTCAGATGTTCTGGTCAGTAGACAAAATTACCTCCTGGCATGAGGCTGTTATTTCTGACAGAGCAACCTGGACATACATGAGGATATCCTAAAACTGTGGGATAAATGGACTGGGTGAGCTATCTACACAGAGAACAGACCTCGGTTTTTGCATGAGGTGCTTATAATTGATGCAAGGGCTACATTGTTACAGAAAATGGATATAATAGCTGATATAATGGACGGGGGAAGCAGAACTGACAGAGTTTGAAGATAGATTAGCTGGACCTGGGGGTAGCAACCCAGCTGCGTCCTTGTGTGGCCTCTTGGACGTACCAGCTTGTGTTAGTGCATCCTCCTTTAGACGTTTCCCAAGCTTTTATTCCCTCTGGTAATTTGAGAATGAAAAGCGTCTATCTGTTATTCACAGCTGAATGCTTTTTTCTGTCCTTGCCTATAGTAAGTTCCATTTGCATTGCTAATTCCCTCCGTCTTCCTTTCTGAACTGCAGACTCCAGAGGACACTTCCAGCGGGGCGATCCTTTGTTGCAATGGATACAAAGCAGATCCCACAAATACTGCAGCAAATCTTCACATCTACCTTACTGTCAAACGCTTAGAACGCAGACTATACATCCTATGCGGCTGAGAAGTCAAAGTAATAACTTATGATATATTTTACAACATTATTTTTTAATCAGCTTTAAAATAATGAACTTTTTTTATAATTCTTAATTGTAAATTATCATTTTATTAGCAATCTTCAGATTTTTGTGTTACATTTTCAGTTTGTGTAATTACTGCTGCCAGGTAATATTGTATATGCTCCTAATTAGTACTAAAATATAAAGTCTGGCCTGAGGGAAGAATATGCCCTTTATTTATTTAGCAAAGAGAAACCTTACACCTTATTTCACAGATGATACTGTCTTCTAACCATTATTTTGCCTTTACGATGTTGTCCCACATAGACAAAACATGTCTCTGGCATGTTAATCAAATAAAACCTCAGCTACAGCCCATCTGTGTCACATGGCATTTTCTGGAATTATTTCTGGGCTTTCAATGGTACTGATGCTGTGTTTAGTTATAAACATGTTAACTTTGGCAGAGTAGGTGGAACAGCACCTTTATTCACCCATTTCCACTACCTTCTTTCAGTTGCCAAATAATTAGAATTCTGTTCTGTGTTTGTTTGTGTGGGGAGGTTGTGCTAAAAGTATATTGACTTTTGACTAACAATGAACTTAAAAATAAAAAACATGGGCATCTAGTGTTTTTATATGATTTGGTTTTGGCGCTTTCTTGCTTTGCTGTCTGAAACTTAAAAGGTTAAAGTTCCTAACGCCATTGACTCCTAAAAAAAAAATCAATTGTAGTGCAAAAATGATAAATGTGGGGCAATAACCATGACTACCAGATGAATCTTCTAGCAGTTATCAGTTTATACCAGAAATGGGCTGCACATATGACCCTGTCAAACAGTCAAATGATGTCATAGTTCTGTTGTTAGTAGTCAGTAGTTTACGTGGCATTGAAGGGTGTCATTTGTCAATAGACGTGACAGCAAATATCAGACAGAATGTATTACTGTGTAAATCTTATGTTCTAATCAAATATTCATGCGCAGCAGTAAATGCATTATTGGGTAGAAGCCAAAGTAATGTTTTCATCACTCTCTGAGCATTTAGAAGACAAGGAACATCTTCGTATCACATTTATGGGGACACAGGTTTGTAAATTAAAAACAGGGATTCATTTTATCTGGGCCAAGTACCAATTTACTGGCTGACAGCAACAACATGAAACTTAGTTATTTAGAAAGAAAAGAAATTTAGCTGCGATGAAATACGTACAGTGCCTAAACATTAGTCTTCAGTGGCCAAAACATCTAAGCTCACCCACCATGCAAGGCACCCCATAAAATGTGAGCCCTGAAATACAGTCATGCTAAACGCATACAAAATGGTCGGCTTCCAAACCAAGACTATGTAATGATAAAAAGGGTAGACTTTATATACCTCACCCATTTAACTCTTAATAGGCAGCTCAAACCATAAGGGAGGGGGGACATTTTCATCCTCTAACCTAAGTGTCAGAGCTCTTTTTGTTCCGAAAAAACATTTTGTGAGCTTTAAAAGAGGCTGGCGGCTGCTAGGTAAGTAAAAAAACTGGCACATTACGTCTGTGCTTAATTCCCAGTTTGTACGTTGCCAGCTGTTCTCACTGCAGCATTTGTATTCCTTGTACGTGCCAAGGGGTACTTTTCATAATACACAAGGTGCTCACGTTTATGTTACAAGAGCCATTTCAAAAAGATGGAAAAACAAATGTAAATTGCTTTTCACTAAATCTTTATAAACGTTGGGTGGAGTACTCCAAGATGGTAATCAGGAAGCTGAAAACCAGGGATATCAGTGAGTTCAATGGAGAGTTGTTTACACTAAATTTACAGCTAGGTACTGATTAAGGTTTTGCATGTGATATTTTCACTCCATTAGAGGTCAGGATGGGATAAACAAATTGGGTTCCACTCCCAAAGGTAAATCCTTTAATGTGATGTACTTGTTTGGAGCATATCTGAATGTAAGTGAATTGATCTCCCCATAAATAGAGCATTCACAAAACGCAGCACAACTTTCCCTAGTGTATACAAATAGTACAAAGTGTGTGAATGCAGTTGTGTAAACAAAATATTATTAAAATCACAGGGGGTATAGGCCCCTAAGTGCTGCTAAAAACTAAAAGTTTATACTTTAATCTGTTATTTTGTGCTGGATGTTAGTGAATATGTACATATTAATTTAAACATGGGTGGGAAGGGGTAATTGTACCCTGGAATCCAGTGTTTCAAGACTGAATTACTACAAAACTTGTTTTTTAATTGCTATTCCACAAATAGCTACCAGCATTTGATTAGTGAGAAAAATTTAGACAGTATTTACACTTTCACTGCTATATTTTATTGTATTAGCATTGACTGTTTTTCTGCCACATTTGGGCTTCTTACTTTCTAGACAAGAAGGTGGTGTTACCCCGCCCCCCAGCCATACAGTTACTAGCCCTTCTCTAGACTTAGTTTTAGAATAATAATGAATAATATATTTTCTTCACATCTGTCGGTCAGCGTATTGCAGGTGGTTTGTATATCGTTGTGCAATCAGCTTATAGATAAGAGTGCAGCCTGAATACTTTCCATTGATTGCACAAAGTATCCTATTCTACAATACTGATATGACAATTGTATATGCACAAATATTACCATTATACTGATATTGACGTAAAAGAGTTAGGTGTCTTTCATTAGCATATGCGTACAGGTACCTTTGTCAAGACCTAATCAGCTTTGCAAATGCAGGAGCCGAAATGCAATCATTTACACAGCCACTGAATCAGAGATACAAGGTGAAGGAGAACCTTGGATAAAATCTAAGAGTGACATACCTGGTGTCCTTATATGTCCTTATATGCGTGTCTTATATTATATATAGATATTAGCATAAGTGTCATTTGTTTTATTTATTAGGATTGCCAAATACATGTGATGCCCTGATGATATGTTAGAGCAACATTACATCACAATAATAAGCATGTATTAGAATAGCATAGCTGGAGAAGCCTAAAGAGAGTCAATTGCAAATATTTCACATCCATTAACCCTGCTAGTTAAAAGGGCACTCAAGCCTTCATATGCACTTTAATGCGCATAAGAACTGAGAGGTCCCTTTAGGTTTACATGGTTTATCCTTTGCAAATGTCCAGGTATTTTAAATGCAGGAGATGGTTTTTGCCGAACGCATCTCCTGACACGTGGTTTACTTACAGTCAGCTCCAACCGTTGCAGGGATTCTAATGACACCTTCCACGTGAATGTGCAAAACAGCATTATACCTAATGTAGCCTGGGGCAAGATCACCCCAACATAATTTTACTTAAGTACCAGACAAGTGGTCATCTGTGCAGACATTTCCACTAACAAGTTCTTCTCGGTCTGCATGCACCCTGCTGCTGGCCGACAGGTTTTTATATCTTTTTTTTTATCTTTTACAGAACAGGGATTAAAATCCTCTGACATTTTCAGGCCACTGACAGGTAAATGACCCACGTGTCACCGCCTGTTCAAAATACATGGCCACACAGTATTCTCTCTTCTTCAGCAGTGTGCGGCTGCATGTATCCTGCTGGTGGACGCACACTAAAGCACATGACCAGCTGCATTAATGAAAATAAGGGCTACTCCAGCTCTCTAGCAGAGAGATACATGCAGGCAGTCCCATAAACATTCACCTCCAAACCATGGTGACAGTCAAGGGACTCAAGGGCAAGCCTCCTCCTAGGACAACTGCCCCTTTTGCCCCACATTAAAGACAGCTTTCATTAGCAGGGTCATTTCTTTTACCTTGTTCCAAATGCAACAACACAAGCCGATGAATTTCAAAGTATGCACTTATTGTGCAATATATGATAAGGCCATAAAACTATTGATATGTAATTTTGCCATTTTCACTTTTCATGTTTATCAAAATATGATTTAATTTCATTCTTTGTGTTCTGGTTTTTATGAATGTTCCATAAACTACCATTTTACATAACAACATTTGCTTCTGAACAACACAGCCATGTATTCTAGGGTTTAATCTCTCACCAGAGGATGATTGAAATCCTCCGTGAGATTTCGTGGAATGCAGTTACAAACTGTCAGCATACTGTTCTAAAGGAATTTGCAAACACATACGGTATTTAATGTATACATTAAGTCCTTTCCCGTTACAAAGCCATTTCTAAGGCTCAGCAAACCACGGTGAGAACCCTTATCTACAAAATAGAGAAGATTTGGAATAGTGGTGAACTTTCCCAGGAGTGGCTGGCTTGGCTGGGTCTAAAATTCCCCCAAGAGCGTATCAATTATCCACCAGGTCATACAAGAATGCATACTAACATACAAAGAACTGCAGGCCTCACTTGCCTTGGTTAAAGTCAGTGTGTTCACAATACCACAATAAGAAAGATGGCATCCACTGGAAAACTGCTAGACGAAAATCACTGCTGACCAAAAAGAACGCAAAGGCTCAATTCATGTTTGCTAAAAACATCTTGATCCCTCCAAAGACTTTTAGGATAATATTCTGTGGACTGATTAATCAAAGGTGGAACTTTGCTGCTTCCAGACTGGGGCAACTTACAATAATTGATGGAACCGTGAATACTGCAATCTACCAGAAAATCATGAAGGAGAATGTCCAGCTATCAGTTTATGCCCTAAAGCTTAAGCCCAGTTGAGTTATGTAGCAGGGCAATGACCCAAAGCACCCAAGCAAGTCCAACTCTGAATGGCTCAAAAGAAACAAAACAAAGGTTTTGGAGTGGCCTAGTCAAAGACCTGACTTGAATCTGATTGAGAAACTTTGGCATGACCTTAAAAAGCCAGTTCATGCTGGCTTTTTCCACAGCAATGTGAAAGACTCTTTGCCACTTATTGCAAACATTTGATCAAAGTTTTTCCCACCAAGGGTGGCACAACCAGTTATTAGGATAAGGGGACAATTGATTTTCCACTTGGGCAATATAGGTTTTGAATAACTCTTTACCCTTCATAAATGAAATGATCATTTGAAAGCTGCCTTTTGTGTTTAATCACATAGTCTTTGTCTTATATTAAATTTAAACATTCAAATGTCACAAATCCACTATAAAGAGAAGAAATCGGGAAGGTGGTAATGTGCGTAGATGAATGTGTGACGGTGAAAGTGCATGTTTTACATTAACAAGCTGCCCTCTGTTAGATATTATTGTAAGAACCTGAGTAAACCTTTTTCCTTCATCACAGTCCAAGTGACCTCCCACTAAACCTTGAGAGAACAGTTTATGAATAAAGCCCTGTCTGAGTAAAGTAAGATGTTTGCCTTCCAGGAATACTGACTCTTAGACAGGTTTCTGTTAATATACCCACTAATGGACCTTCTGCTTCTCAGTTAGTAAAAATATCACCCTTCCAATTTAATCTATGACCATTTGTAGGTTTTTCTATGTTCTATTCTATGTTCACCTAGGGATATACTAATATCAGACATTATTTGGTTCTTTTATGGTTAGGATTCATCCTTATTATTTGGATGATACAATCGGACTTTATTATTTTGCAGCATAAATGTTCAGCTGTGAATCACACAGTCCAAGGGTTAAGTGAGACCCATTTGTGCATGGACTGGCTATCAGGCACACCGGGCAAATGCCTTGTGGGCTGCTGGCTGACATCACTCTATACACACCTGATCTATGTGGCATAAATGCCCGGAAGCACATTGCGTCAGTCTGACTTTACCTAATAACTGTTATGAATGGATGGACAAGCTGAATGAAACACCTGAAATCCCTTACATGACTCCTCAAGTAACTAGTATATAGATTAAAATAAGAATATGTGTAGATAACTTACTTCAGCGATAATATACACGTTATATATATTATCCCTCTATTAGTCACACTCAACTTTATCCACAGTTCCACACTAACTTATTATAGCATGTTTATTCATGTATTTTTAATGCATATTGGAGTCCATTTTGTATAGCCGCCAATGCGTTTTGCGTCATGTAAATTGAGACATAAATAGTTTAGTTATTGGTGTCAGAAAATGTGTAATTTCCCTCCTCCCCTTTTTGTCTCTCTCAAACCAGAAATCATTATTATGCAAACATCTTGCACATGCTCAGTAGCGCTCCCACTCAAGTTATTTAAGCAGCATCCAATCAGATGTTAGCAAAACATCAGTGTTTAGATACCATACATGTGAATGGCTGCTGCTGCCCCACTTAATTTCAGTCAACTCATATTGTACAGCCCTTGTTGGGGTCCCTAATGGCCGCCTGGCGCTGCTGCTCACAACTTCTGTATCAGGATCACTGTTTGATCAGCAGGCAAGGAGGAAACAACTTTTTCTCCCTCTTCACAAAACTGGAAAATACTGCATTTCAATAATTTACAGTAAAATGAAAACATTAAACAGTAGAGATTTACCATTTATGGACATCTTGAATGTTAGAAAAATGTTTTTTAATGGGAATTTAGGGAAAAAAAATATATGCATTTGATTTCTCTTTTGTGATGTATATATTTTTTTTCTTTTAAAGGAAGCTAGCATTAGTTAAAAATCAAAGAAACAACATTATGATAAAATAAAGTGCTTTAATAAAGGCTTTTGTCAATTTCCTCCATGGTGTCATGCATACCCCATAAATGTAATGTCAACCACTACCTCCCCCACCCCAAAAAGAAAAAACATAATGTGCCTATATTTCCTTGTACAGAAGGGCTCTTTTTCATGGTGATCGAAAGAAAGACAGCTCTGTCCCTGCTTGAAAATCTTTAGCTTGGTCAGCAAGGTAGAGAGTGCTGGAACATGACATCATAACCTGGTGCTCACTGTATTTTGAAGACGGCACACATTCATCAATCAAAAGACCACCATGAATAAGGCCCCCACTGTCCCTTCCTACCCATTAGATTCCCTATGCCATTGTCTCTTCATCTCCTAACATGTCAATATGTCCTTCCCCTTCTAACCCTAGCTTCCCAATTGTTTTGTCTCCTATCAGTTTCCCCTTCACAACCTCTGACTCTGCAGCCTTACATCTATCCCTCTCCCGTCCATTAGCATTATTCCTATGCCTCTATCTCTCCCAAAAATGTAAGGCCCAATGACACGGCTGCATAGAAAATACTACAGTTTAGAAAGAGGTGAGAAAGAAAGGAGAGCAAGATTCTCTAAACACAATCTTTCAAACGGGAACCTGTCCTTCCTTCTTTTGCAGTAACCCCTTAAGGTGCAAATGTACTGACAGTTATACTTTAGAACAATACCATACTGCTTGCTTTTGCTTGTTGTGAATTAATACATATTTTGTAAGAGTTTTAGTACATTGTTTCAAATATTTTTTAATCAATACAGTTATTTTGGGGAAAATGGGAACCCCCCCCCGATATTTCCATTCTGTTTCTAGAGTCTTCCCATCTCTAGACACAAGAAATGTCTCCATGACATCAGGGGTTCCCTTTCATTACAAGAAAGATCACTGAGGTATGAAATAATCAAAGGACACATCTTGCCGTGTTCCTCTGCTCATTGTTTAGAGCAATGCAAAAAAACATTTTGTTTTCGTCACTCAAGAATTTTCATACACCACGATCAGGATATAGTTAACCTTTAATTAAGTGTTTAAGCTTGTCACACATCTGCTATTCACTTGACTACACCATCCCAATCACATTTGTTCCACATTGTAACATGTTTTCTTAAGTTTGCACCTAATTTGAACATTAACCACACCCTGATGTATGGGTGCCATGATTTACACTCTGCCAGTACTGGAGATGGGAGCCAAGGATGTCTCTCCTAAATGTTACAAAGTGCGACCAAAAGGGTGTTAATAAAGGGGGTGACTAAGTAGAAGAGAAATGTTTTATACACAGTGATTAACAAAATCCACATCGCATATGTGCTCATTGGGAGTGGTACTCTGAGTCATGTCTGTCATGGAATTGGGTATAATCAAATAATAATATTTATCAATAGCCCATAACTGGACCAGCTGGCCAATCCCATTAGAAAGGCCAGGTACTTAGTAACACTTACACCAGTGTCCAAGTAAGCTGATGTTACTTTGAGAACATGTCATTCCAAGAACATACTTAAAGTAAGTGCATACCCTCTGACAGAGTACTAAACCCGTGGACCAACTTACCAGACCAGGTTCCAAGACACTAGAGCTGATCAAAAGCTTCCACTCACATCTGGAAAGCATATTTTATGGAAAATATTTTTCTATGGTAGTGTTTTTGTGACCAATTGTGCAGGGGTGAGCTGGCCTGAAGGACAGGGAGGGGGATCTTACCATGTATAAGAAGTAGCACATGGTGTGTTAGAGTGTGTGGGCAGGGTCTGGGGGCACTTAGCATCATTTGCCCCCAGGTTAGAAGATGCCAAGACTCACTGACACATAGGAACCCAGAACTTGATGAAAGAACCATTTTGCCCATCTAGTCTGCCATTTCATCCTATTTTAGTCCCATGACATGCCAATCATGTAATTGGTCCTTAACGTATGTTTGTTTTGCTGCAGCTGGACCACTTGCACCATCAACCCTTTTTGATATGTTGTTCACTGAATATATCTAATGTTATGCACTATTTATTCTATCTTTTATGACAGATATTACATAATATAAACTGCTTCTTTCTCAGCCCTTTTGACATGTTCCATGCTCATTATTAACCATCTCTTCAAACGCACTACAAAAAATCTGACCCTTTTTAGGTTCTGTCCTAAAGAATGGCTTCTTTGTGCACATCAGCAAAACACCGCTCTGTATTTAGAAGCACCAGAAAATGTATCAATCACAGGAATTTCTATAAATTCATTATAAATAGAAGCCATTCATGTACACGTTCGAATTCTATGTGCTGCCAGGAACTGAACACCATGTTCTTGTTGTGACATTTTCTAAATTCAGGGCTGTCCATCTGGAGGCTGGCAAGCTTGATATAAATAACTTTTAGTTTTGCAAGTTCCCAACCTGAAATTCCAAATGCATCGCACCACCCTGTTAAAAAATGTGAAAAATTGAAGCACATGTGGAAGCACATGTTGGAGTGCTTTTAGCTTTGGTACCAACAAGGCTCTCTTAATTTTCTCAGGATGGGGCTTAAACCACTTTGTGTGTGTAATCTGTATACCTCTCTACATTTCGACTGGAAATCATGCAGAATAAAATGCTATAGCATACTGTCTAAGAAGCATGTTGTCTGTCATGCCAGTGTGTCGATAAACCTTTCCTTACCAGATGTCTCCTGGAAAGTATATTTTCATCTGTTTAACATTACAAATTACACAAAAGGTGACATGTAATTCATTTATTCTGTGACAAATTGCACTGGGGCTGCCACAGAAGAGAACATGCAATAAAATGATTACTCCAAATATTCAGTTTCCAAATTGTGTTAATATGTATGAATACACTCCAAAGGCCTGCATGACATAATGATCATTACAAAAAAACCATTCAAAATAAATTGAAATCATTAAAAAATAATGATGCTATGTTTGCCAGCAAAAGAGTGTTTTTAACAAGTTTTTGTTTTTACTTTGGAATGGCTCTGTTTTTTCTACTTTATACCATGACTTGATAATTGATGGGTGTCAGGCCCAAACTGGTCACCTGACACACCAGTCAAATGCCCAGTGGACCCCCAGCTGCAGTGTGGCCAGCAGCTAGATATACCCAACCCCAGGCTTCATGAGCATAAAAACGATACGCATATCGAGTAGACGACCACACGTCATTTGGCGGCCGCTGGCCTCATAGTGCCAGGACTGCCCCATCATGAGTGGCGTGGGCAGGAGGGAACGCCGTCTTTTTTTTGTGCAGCCATGATAGACGCGGAGAGGAGAGAGAGGTGCGAGTGGTCGCTTAGAAAAAAGTTTTCAGCAATCGTTCGGCGCCTCTCATTCTCCTCCGCGAGGCCTCTGCCTTGGTCGTGGTGCCGGCATTGCATGCAGTGAAGCAGTGCGCACCGTGGCAGAGCAAGGAGGCCTCACGCTCCCACCACAGGAATTCTACAAGGTAGGTGAACTTAAAGGGGGAGAGGGTAGATAGCGAGGAGGAGGTAGATAGGGAGAAGGGAGTGAGACAGGGGGAGATAGTTAGGAGGGGGTAGATCGGGAAGACGGAGTAAATAGGGAGAAGGGAGGGATAGGGGGTAGATAGGGAGAGGGGGGTAGATAGGGAGAAAGGAGTGTAGCAAGAATATTGAAATAAAGAGTCAGAATGAGAGAGAATTAATGGATTAATGTGTGGATGCATTGCATTAATGAGTGAGTATGAATTAATGTGTGGATGAATTGTCTGAATGAGTGAGAGTATGAATTAATGTGTGGATGAATTGTGTGAATGAGTGAGAGAATTAATGAATGTGTGTAAATAATTTGTGTGAAAGAATAGATGATTGTGTGAATGAATTGTGTCAATGAAAGTGAATTAGTGAGTGACTGTAAAAGTGTTTGTGTGAATCATATAATTGATTTGTCAAAAAGGCAAAGATGGTAAGCAGGGTGTTTAAGCACAGGTAGGATGTTTATGGGACAAACATGACACAGGTAGCGTGTTTATGGGACAAAGATGGCGTACGCTCAGCTGTTTGGGGACAATGTTGACTCATTCTGGGCTGTTTGGGGACAAAGATGGCATGTCCTATGTGTGTGTGATTTGGGTGCTGGTCAGGTTTTATGTGGGCAATGTGGATACCAGGGCTGGCTTTGGGGTGTGCAACATGTCATCTATGCCTATAATCTAGGGGGTTTTAGCTATACCTTTAATGCTGAGTATTTGTGTGAATTCCAATTGTTCTATACCTGCAAAGCTGGGTTTTTGTGTTATTCTGTTTGTTCTATATCTGTTATGGTATGTTTCCATACATTATTTATGTTTACCTGCAAATACAGGATTTGTATGTTTTATTCAGTTGATCAATACCTAGAGTGTTACGTTTACATGTGCTTTCCAGTTGATCTATACCTTCAATGCTGGGTTTGTCATAAATGGGCTGCCAATTAAACAAATTGCTTTTTCTGCCATTTAATTTGTCGTCCCGTTTAAAATGCGTTTAAAAAAATATTGCAGGTTTTATTGTTGACAAACGGCACCCTATTTGGTCACAAAATAATTGTGTTCGGGATTTGTTTTGGTTGTTTTATTGCCAATCTGAAATGTGAAAAAAAAAAACATATTTTTTCTGCCTTTTAATGTACAGCACGCAATCCCACACTTTTTTTTAGTACTCAAACTTGCACTACAGTGCTATAACCTATGAAAATGTTTAGTTAATGGTCTTCACAGACTCCCAGTATGGTTAGACGGGATACCCTAATATGTATTAAGGTAGCGTTGAAGAAAAATGTCTCTTTCCTCCTGTGGAGTTCCCCTTTTTTAAAGTATGCAGTATTTTGGAGTAATATTCATTTCCTGTCTTCTCTGTATGTTGATCTACGTGTATCGTTCTCATGGTAACCTATCCTTTCAATTCTTGGTATTACCAATAACAAAACCCCCAACTAAGTATTTCCTCTTTAGGAAGTCCCTTTATATTTCACAAACCAGAGAACCATTACAGCATAAAACAGATTTATTAAAGTAACCAAGTCTCTGGGAGTCTGCCTTGTGACGTTACAGTGGAGGAATGGTTTGAAAAAAAATGGTGAAAATATATGGGCAGAGTTTATGGCAATAGATGGCTTGCCCTATGCTTAGTTTTAGATAACTTTAAGAGCTTGGTTGGGACTCTGGGGATTATGGATAAAGAGGAATCCTGGTGTAAGGTGTTACAGTCACCATAGCAACCAATAAAAAGCCCCTGTCGATAGCTCATATGCCAACTTGGCATTCGGATTGTTGCTGAGTCTTCATGTCCCTTTTGAAATCAATGGGTACTTAGCTCCAAAATGTACCCCAAAAGGAATCTTTTCACAAAATACCGTATTGGCTCGAATATAGGCTGCACTTTTTCCCCCCACTTTAAGTCTTTAAAGTGGGGGTGCGGCCTATATTCGGGGTCTAGCAGGCAGCAGAGTTAGGATACAGATCCCCCGCAGCGGTGCACGGGGACCTGCATCCTACTCTCTGATACGCTCAGACACCCTCCCCTGCCAGCACTGCCCACGGGGGGAGTGCCGGCACGGGAGGTTGTCTAAGCGCATCGTGCAGACGTTCACCCAGGGCCGGTGGAGCCAAGTGGGGCAACCGCTCCAGGCGGCACTTTGCCGCCCCAAGCCCTTTTTTTTTTAAAAAAGCGAAAGAGACTCGGCGCCCCTCTCTCTCTCTTCTGCGGCGAGTCTCCCTGTTCGGTCTCGGTGCCGGCTTGTAATGCTGAGTGCCGGAAGATTTCCGGCGCTCAGCATTACAAGCCGGCACCGAGACCGAACAGGGAGACTCGCCGCAGGACTGCTGAAAGGTAAGTACAAGGGGGGGGACGGAGGGAGAGGAAGGGTAGATAATGGGGGGGGCGGCAGGGACGGAGGGAGAGGAAGGGTAGATAAGGGGGGGCCGGCATTTTAAAATTCGCCCCAGGCTGCATTTTGCCTTGGGCCGGCCCTGCGTTCACCGGCAGCAGCGATGCGCGTAAACAGCCTCCGCTGCCAGCACGTCTGCACGATGCGCTTTAACAATCTCCCTTGCCGGGAATTCCCAGGGGGGGAGTCCCGGCAAGGGAGATTGTTAAAGCACATCGTGCAGACGTGCCGGCAGCGGAGGTTATTTACGCGCGCATCGCCGCAGCCGGTGAACGTCCGCATGATGCGTTTTACCCCTGCCCCCAAGACTTACCAGAGCAGACTTCCGACTGTCTTGCGGGGCCGGCGGGGGACATCTACGCAATACGCGTATACAACTTCCGGTGCCGGCACATCCGCTGAGTGCCGGCACCGGAAGTTGTATACGCGTATTGCGTAGATGTCCCCCGCCGGCCCCCCCAAGACACCCGGGAGTCTGCTCTGGTAAGTCGGGGGGGGGGCAGAGTGGCAGCATATCTCGGAGGGGGGGAGGACAGTGGCAGCATATCTCGGGGGGGGGACAGTGGCAGCATATCTCGGGGGGGGAGGACAGTGGCAGCATATCTCGGGGGGGGACAGAGTGGCAGCATGTCTATGAAAAAAACTTTTTCTTTAAAAAAGCACCAAACTTTTAGGGTGTGCGGCCTATATACGGGGGTGACCTATATCCGAGCCAATACGGTAAGTACACATGTCCACAAGTATGCCATCCTTTTAGCAGCTCTGGTTCAGAAATCAGACTGGCAGCATATTGTCTCTTTTTTTGCTTCCAATCTGTTTAAGATCAATCAGCACCTTTCACATTTAACTGTAAATGCAAGGCTTTCCTCTTTAATGGAAGTCTTTTGTGTACAGTTAAACATGTAAGGCTTAGGATGGCATGCCCAGGACCCAAAAATATATTTCCACAATTGCAAGTGATGATTGGGGTATGTGGTTGCCCCTTTTTACTCTATGGACGATGTACTTGGTTTGGTACTGAAAATATTAGAGCTGCAACTCATATAAAAATATAATAATTATATGTTCATATAAAGGTAGTATTCACTAAAGTAGGAGTTTGCAGGAGAGCTGAACATTGCCCTATCTTTAATATACATTATAAATGGGCCAACCCAGTGAACATTTCCTGCAACATCTTGGTTGACTCTATATTATACATACTAAAACAGTAAGAGATTACTAGAAAGCCTCCTCATTTGTTTTATATTTTGGCAGTGAGCTGCCCTACGTCTGGACCAGGGCAGTGCAGTAGCTGCCTCCAAGCACTTTCCTTCATGCATGACCTCGCCTATGTGGATGTGATGTCATATGTCTCTTACTGATGTAGCACCAGATTATAGAGGCTGTGCCAGATACGCACAGATTCCTAAATTAAACTGGGACAGTTACAAGGAGATTTCTGATCTTCCCAATCAGCCTATGGAGCAGCAGTTCACCGAGGACACTGATCCAGCAGTTCACCACCAATCTGACCCCAGATATTCAAGGGGGCCCTCTGGATCTGCTGCCCTAGAGAGTGCCTAGGCCAGAGAACTATATATATATGTATAAAGTGGATATAGAGGCAAAGGTGATAATTGTTAACCTTGTTTGCATGTGCCTACCCAGAATCCCTTGTGGTTGTGAAAGCACCATGAGATTTCTGAGGGAAAAGCAAGCCTTCTGGCTTGTCTGGTGTGTGTAGATGGGTGTTTAATAATACTTCTATTTACCCCTATATATATATACATATATATATTTAATATATTTCATGGTGGAAAAAAACCAGCACTTCAAAAGTAAATCACTTCAAAAGGATTTTTCATAATGTATCAAGTGTTAAACTCACCTCCAAACTCCCAGGTTAGTATTACTAACACAGGAGCTGAAGAGAACATTCCCACTAGATAGACTTTTCTCATCTTACTGTCATCAAGTTAAATTGCATTGTCAATTTAGTCAAAAGTCATAAGCAAGATCTCCTACATTCAGGACTAAGGTAGGCCGGTAATTTATCTAGTAGACTCTCGGTTTCAGAAGTTCACAAAGAGTAAGGAGAAGCAATGGAGCCAATCACACAAATCAGATTTAATGTCAATTAGCCCATTGAGCTGCTGCACTCCGAGGAGGTCCATTGCCCAGTAGGACAATCTGCCTTTGGTAAAGTCAGCCTAGTCCAGAATAAGCAAGCACATCAAGCAACTACTTCCCATGGTTTAGTATGAGCAAATAAGGCTAGTTGAGGCTAGAACTGCAGTCTTTGCACATAAATGTTAGGTTTCATAATAGTTTGGGAAGTGAAAGGGAACACTGCCACTATCTGTACCTCAGGAAGCAGGATGACTGAATGTAATTATTGTGGAAGTAGACCTTAGGATGGCCTAGACGGTGCTTGAGGAATCTCTAGTATGTTTGTGATATGGTATAATTTTAGTGCTGTTTGTTCTAAGGTGGTGGAAGTTTGCCCAGACCATTAAAATGATTGGGTCATTCCAACAGGGAATTCAACAGGAAAAGTCCGTAAAAAGTAAAATATAGTAATGAATACGCAAGAAATGTGGTCTTATTTCCGTTTGTTTATATACTGTATTGCAATGATAGTTGAACTAAGTGGTGGAATGTTTTCAGATATAAAGTCTGATATGAAAAGGGCTCAGAACGCTCTGGCACTTAATGGGTTAAACAAAGAAACAGGCATGGCTGCATATACAGACCACAAAGTATTTGAGCCGGCATATTTCTTTGGCAATCACAGGGTTAATCTGATACCATCTTGGTCTGTGCCAAATACTTCCAATGTATTCTGCACATCCAGCTAATTAGTTTGAAATATGAATGTAATAAAAAATAATAAATACAGCATGTTTTTTAGCCAAATATTGTATTTTCAGCGTTTTCCATGCTATATTTTCATTAAACTAAGCTGATCACATTTTTAAAAGAAATAAAGATATATTAAATACATTGTTTTTCACCCGTTCGATATCACTGAAATGGTATTAAAGTTTCTGTTCAATAAAATAAATTGTTTGTGTTGAAGATTGTTAATTTAAAGCAAAAGACCAACTTATTAGTTGTGTTGCTTACAGGGTGAAGTAGAAGCCAGGGACAGAATTTTCAACAAAGCAATTGCCTCCTTAAAGGGGGACAATCGGTCAGCAGACACTACACCAGGGGTAGACAGCTTAGTCTATATGTTGTTGCTGTCCGTAGTTTTGTTAGTTTTTTCGTCTTTGGTCCTTAACTACCCCAGAAATTGCATGCTGGTTTATAATTATATATTGTAGCTGTAACGTATATTTAGAAAGTGAGCAGCTCTCTACACAGGGAACAAAAACAGAGCAAATAAAAGGCAGTGCTCAGATCAGGGTTGGAGAAGAAAGATATACTTTCCTCTCTTCCTTGGAGAATAAGGGAACAGCTCTGGTACCATCAGAGCCGGCCTTAGGTGTTCCGGCGCCCTGTGCGAACTACTCCTCTGGCGCCCCCCCTCACTACCCCCCCTCTGCCCCTTCAAACTACCCCCCCGTGCCTTCAAACTACCCCCCCTGCCCCTTCAAACTACCCCCCTCTGCCCCTTCCTTCAAACTATCCCCCCTCTCCCTACTTCTCCTTATCCTAACTTACCTTGAGGAGTCCTGCCGGCATTTCATGTTGAGCGCCGGCACTGCGACGGAGTCAAGGAGAGTAAGGGGCATCGAGCGGTTGCTGAGAACTTCACGAGCAACCGTTCGGCGCCCCTGCCCGGCACATAAATGAAAACATTGTTGGGTTTTTTTGTTGTTGGTTTTTTAACTTTATTTAACATCCTCCATGTTAAATAAAGTTAAAAAAAACTTTATTTAACATGGAGGATGTTAAATAAAGTAAAAAAACCAACAACAAAAAAACCCAACAATGTTTTCTTATAGGTGCAGAGGGGGCGGCGGCGGCGGAGGAGTCGCACAGGTCGCACACCGCAAAGGCCGGCCCTGGGTACCATGTAAAAGCAAGTCCCCGATAGTGAAACCACAAACTGTGAAACCCAGTTCGTGAAAAATGATTCCATCCCTCTGATAGCAAAAGAATGCAGATTATAAACATCTGGAGAGAAAGACAAATCCATTGTGTATATACATATATATATATATATATATATATATATATATATATATATATATATACACGCAACATGATCAAAAGCATGTGGACATCAATCCTAATTGTGGACAACAGGTGCTTCAGCCACACACATTGTTAACGGGTATATCAAATCAAGCACATAGGCAGCCATCTCCATAGACAAGCATTGGCAGTAGAATGGGTTGTACGGAAGAGCTCAGCTCAAGGAAATTTGAACTAAACTGCGACTTGGACCAGAAGAAGTGAAATCATTGTAGGCCTAGCCTAGAAAAAAAGACTGACTGGCAAGTGTCTAAGCAAGAGAAGACAACATTACGGCGAATGGCAAGGTCAGCTGTAAAAAAAAAAATAATAAAAAAAAAAGTGCCGCACGAGTACCAATAAGGGAATATATGTACAATTACTGCTGTCAAACCAAAAAATTAAACGCTTCTAGTGCAGTTAACGATGTCTCAGCATGTACATGGAGTAATAGCAGCAGAGAGGTCAAGAACAAAATAGAAAATTGGCCCCTTGACCTCGCATTGAGTAAGTATTTCGCCAGCTTTGTATCATCTATTTTGGTAAGGCTGGACTTTAAACAACCACACGCAGGAAGTATTCTCTTGGTGGGTAAGAGAGCAATGGTTTGGGTGGCTGAAATGTGATATGACGAAATATCATGTCTGATAATATCTTTTTTTTTAAGTTGGGAAAAATTTCAATATTTATAAACAAGATGGGAGATAAGGGCACCGTATAAGTACAAAAATTAGAGAAGTGTTCTTTAAAATAGTTCTGTTACCCAATACAACAATATCGCATACACTTGCAAACCTTCCAACCTGTGCTTACAGGAGAAGGCTGGCAACGTTTCACCTACTGGATGACGACTACCACGCTTGTGCACATCAAGTGAATGAGTGCTCATGCATTCACATTGAAACAATGCGTATTCAGTGAATGTGACTGGGGCAGGTAGGAGATGTGTCCAATATCATAGGGGTTCAAAAGAAACTTACTACCAGGAATTCTGAGAAACCCCAAGTGATAAAAACCAGTATATATCCCTAGTAGATTGCAAGTTGCAGTTTTACATTATTAAATTATTTTGCTAATTAATTCAAAGGGCAACTTGTCCTAATTCAAGACACAAGGACATTCATTTCTATAGACTTAGCATTTTATTAATGTTGTCTTTAACAACATGTTCTGAAGCCCTGTAAGTTTGTGCTTTCTCTCCGAAATGCTGCTAAATTCCAGAATTTCACATCACATGATAGAACCATCTTAAACTAATCTTTAACTTTGCAACTGTTTTATATTCTGCAAGGTTCCTTTATGAATTAAAACTTGTGGTTTGGAAATGAGAAGTTAAAATTCGCCAGTGAGACTGCATCGATGTTCCTATTCTAGCAGGGACACGTGGTTATGACCAGCTGCAGACCAACTTTAACACACCCTTCCAGGACTCTAAGAGAGAGTTTGAGAAGCCACGGTGGCCCATCAGATGTCTGGCTGGCAATGATGGGATTTATAATACAAAGGCAGTTCTGCTAGTTCATAATGTAAACATTTTTTTCCAGTCACAGACTTGGGAATTGGTTACTGATTTCATATAAAATGCCTATTATTGTAAATTCTGCAATAACAGCCTCATCCCTCCTTCCTGCTCTTAGAAGCTGTAATGCAAGCCATTTAGTCAAATTGTGTTCTGGCATTTTACATGACAATTCAAGTATGAAAAAATTAAGTCCATAAAGCTATACATTTGATAGCTATTGGCATAGCTTACTACTTAAAAAAATGTTACCATGAAATAATCCCTTTAACGAGGACCTCCATGGGTAATGCTTGCCAGCTATTTGCTACAGTGTATCAGGAGCAATGTCGCTCTTTTGCTTTTTCACATCCTCCCACTTAGAAAAGAAATTACAAAACTCCATGTCCCTTAATTTTTTAATAAAAAGATCACAATTGGGCCTTTACAAAATGTTACACTACCACTAAAGCCACCATATTTATAACAAGTCTCCTTGAGAGATACTAATATTGTAACATTTTCAGATTGTGACATCTAGTTTTACAATAAATATCTTAACTGGAAAAAAAACAAACTTGTTTTTTTTTCGTGTCCTTGCTGCCAATTATACGTGCTAAAGTTGTGTATTGTTAACACAGATATCTTATGTTCCAACAGTAATCAAGCTTACACCAGTAAAGAAACGACTGAAGAACAGGTTACCTCAGTCTGGGATGTGATAGAACAAAGTATGGGCCCTTGTGCTGTAAATGTGATCTAATGGTTTTTTCACATATGGTTGTAGGGGTCATAGGTGGTTGGATGCAGTCATCATGATGTTACAATATTTCTCCTTCCAGGGGCTTGGTATGCTGTTCTTTACTCGCACTTTCTAATTTGTGTGGCAAACATGTTTTATGCTGTCTACATAGTTGCTCCACACTTTTTAGCCCACAAAAGCTGCAGTCAGTTTTTATTACTTTCCATTTGGCTTTTTTTGACACATGACACTTTCACAGTATGAGGAACATCAATGCGTAGAGCTCCAATTGTTCTCCTATGTATCATGTAGCAGGACATTAGCCTCTTCACCTTACAGTGACACTGGTCACTACCAAGTCATCCACTTCACCTTCTCTTGTTCTACTTTTCTTACAATGCATCCTGAACTGTATCAGCCACATAGATCAGAGTTCAGAACAATAGACCTCCGCATTGTGACAGGAAACTAATCATTAGATGCAAAAAAGACTCTCTGACAAGGTCTCCTGAGCAGCGCACAACAGAAGAGAGGGGAAGGAAATCGAGAGGTCCATTGTTTCAGCATGAAAGGGAGAATGACAGACAGAAATAACGTCATAAGTAAGGTTGTTTGGTTAAGTATGAATCCAGGTGCCCAACCCTATCCTGAGTAGATCATTCTGACGCTGGAATGTCTGTAATGTGAAAATTCTGAGTTCTGTTTAGTCCATTGCAGGATGTTTTGTACTTTGCCTTTTGCAGCTTACTTCTGATACAAAAATGTGAGAGTTAACATATACATTTACACTCAACTTAAGTATTGTCTTCACTGGCTAAATGATGACTCTTCTTCCTAGTAAGCAGCTAAGATCTTCCAGTGGCCATCATAAACAACCAGCCTTTCAACAAACCTATGGGCCTTTCTCACTTGATAACACCTCCCCACTAAAGAAATACTCATACAAAGGCATGTTGTAATGACTTTTGCTTCAGCACAGCTGAGTTTGTAACTCAGTCAATTTCTTTAATTGATCAAGGCTGCCATCAGATATGGTATTGCCCAGTTCAAGCACGGGACACGTTGGCTGTATATGAGGCTTACTTTCGTTTTTTTCCTAATGTCCCCTTCAGCATACCAAGACATGTTGGACAATGCTATGCTTCCAACTTTGTGGGAACAGTTTGGGGAAGGCCCTTTTCTATTCCAGCATAACTGTACCCCAGTGCACAATAGCTGCAAAGGGATTTTAGAATGCTATGTCATTGGTGTAATGGTCAGGTGTCAATACGTATGTCCAAATCGTGTATATCAACACATTTTTGCTTGGTAATTGCATCCCTGCAAGTACGAGGGGATCCATATGTTCCCAACAAAGCTTGGCTCCAAATATGTCAAATACCACTTTCTCTTCTGTTCCCATTCCTTAGTTTCCTTCTGCTTGTGATGCAATATTTCTGGTCCTTTGGAGCTTGTCATTGTAAAAAAAAGTCTTCTTTTCACCCTGACTGCTGGTCTGGTGGTTGCCATTTAATAGCTTTTGCAAAACAAAGCATATCATACAAGGGGGGCACTCTATGAGTTAAAAAGTGCTTTCCTTATTAAACTAGGAAAATATTACGGTACTTTTTGTGTGTCTGTTCTTCCATGTAGAAGTGGCAATATCTACTTTGATTTTGTTTGTTTGTTTTTTATCATGGATTGGCAAATGATTCTTTAATATTTATTATTATAAACTTAAAACATCAGGAACATTTGCAGCTATCACATTAAAACATGTAATATTGTTTACATTTTAAAATAAGCCAAATAAACCCACTGTATGTAAATGCCGTGAAGAAATGTGCATTAACTTCCAGTTCTAAGCATCTGCATGATTATTTCTCCTCTTTATCTTATCTCTGCTGTATTTCTAAGCCTGCCTCCTCAGAAATTGGCACACAACAAGCACAAGCGATATATATGGTTTTAATCAAAGAATATAATCTAAATACTAAATTAGAATGGTAAAATTTCCCATTTATGGTATTTTTTCTCTTTATGATGAACAATTGGCAAAAATTACACAACAATAATAAATCTTTGGTTTAAGTGTTACTGCGCAGAAATGGCTTTTGCACTGTTATCTTTCCATATGATAATGTTAAATTTCTATGTGTTATATGTTATATTCCTATTTCATGGCACCCCACAGTTAATATGCAAGCAGCCTTGTGGTTTGAGTGCTTTGCTGTCCTGTCCATGTGAGCTGAGTCTAGCTGCCAACTCCACTCCAGCATTTCTCTGACATGAGAGCTGGCTTTTGAGTACAAAACCATGCACAGAAACCATGATACTCACAGAATATTTCACAAGCAGACATTGAGGATTAGCATGGGGTCGTGCCCTTTCCCAAAAACATAGCATAGTAGAAGAAACTGACCCCACTATTGTTGGCTCCTAACCCTCTGCTTTCCTAGTTGCCCCATTGGAAAGTGCAATCATGGGTAGTCTGGGCAGTATGTGGAGAACTGTTTGCCCCTGAGTCTTGATCCAGGGCCCATTTTCAGCATGATAAGGGTTGCATTTGAAGTATATAAATGGATTACCCTTGTGTGCTCAGTATGTATCAGATGTATGGGATATCAGTGAAGAAGTGGGAAACATAGTGTAAACCTATGCAACATTACATTGTAGCCCATAACTGGGTGACTTGCCATATATTGTTTTATCTCAGCCTAGATTTTTTTGATACTGCTCTTTCACATGCTATTTCCACTTCTGTAAATGTGGGATACAATGTTACACACTGGTGATTATTATTATTCTATTGTATTTATATGGAGCCAACAATTTATGCAGCACTTCTTCCAGTGCATATACTCAAACCAATAAACTGATGCCCTCTAATACAGAAGAGAGATCTGTGTAACCAAATGGCTAGAGAAATAGGCATATTGTGTGTCTGATTAAATGTTATTATATCTAACAATCAGGAATTACATCAATTATCAGATGTGATATTTATACATAATTTAGTGACCATGATCTGTCACTGACAACTAAGGCAAAGGCTTAAGAAAAAGGCATTGTTTTCTTCTTTTATTTTAAACAGCTTTTCATTAGCAGGACGAAGATACTTTAGTGTAAATACTAATGAGCAAATATTTGTGTTATGGGTTGGTCTGTTTTTGACCTGCGGGTCCAGATAGCGCACTCTCTAGTCTCTACTCCAAAGGTCACTCCAAAATCTGGATAGACAATATGCCCACAGCACCCTGTATGGCCTATTTGTCTAGAAACAATATTGTGCCTAGTAGATCAGAGTGCACACTGGGCAGCATAGTTATCTTGGGCAGGTACTTAATAGCCATAGTATCAGGTGGATGTTCAGTGGTTCGGGTATCATGTCATGTTTTGCAGTTTCCTCCAGAATATGGTGATGAGCAAGTTGGCACCAAAGGTTGGACAATAATAATGTCTTCTTGCAATATATTACTTTTATCATTGGAAAACTGATAGGATCCCACTATTACAAATATTATCCTGGCATGCAAATGAGAGAAATGTGCAGTCCGGTGTTGTTGCTAAAAAGCTTCAGTGTACAATTCTTCACTTTGAGAAAGTATGGTGAATTCTTACCAGATACATTTTGCAGGCAGCACTGCAGATCTGAGCCATATAAACCGCAAAGAGTGTGGAATTTAAGCTAGTAACTTTCCAAGTCTAATGTCTTACAGGTCATTTGTTTTCCATAGCATGCAGGACAGCACATTTTCATTTGTGTATTATTTATTTCATTTGGATGCTTTTCAGAAAAGTTATTCTCTTCTGTGAAAGCAATGTACCAAAAAAGACCACAAAGAGGTTAAAAATAAGGATGCATCTTGTCTGTATATGTTCCCCTAGCTGATCCTTTAGGGATCTGACTTTGCAAATGATGCTGTGTCTGGAAAGAAAATTCTGGTTAAATTAAATCCAGAATTTTCTTTTTTTGCCAAGGACATGGTTTGGGGAACTTGTGTTAAGAATATAAAAGTACATGAAGTGAATAAGTTTTTAAGGAAAAGAGAGCAAAGATTAATTAACACAGTGCCTATCCATCTCTATACATTAATATATGAGGCACCTTATATATATATATATATATATATATATATATATATATATATATATATATATATATATATATATATATATATATATATATATATATATATATATATATATATATATATATATATATATATATATATATATATATATATATATATATATATATATAGTGTTTCTGTGGGGATTAATGCCCATTAATCCAGTAGAGCAATTGTGAGATTAGGCACTGATGTTGGACGAGAAGGCCTGGATCACAATCTCCATTCCAGTTTCATCCACACCAAACTGCTCAGCACCTGGTGACCCGATCTGTGACTTTACGTGGTCTTCAGCTTCATGGATGAGTTGCTGCTGTTCCTAAACATTTCCACTTTCCAATAATATCCTTTACAGTTGACCGTGGAATATCTAGCAGGGGTGAAATTCCACAAACTGACTTATTGCAAAGGTGGCATCCTTTCATAGTACCTCGCCAGAATTCACTGAGCGCTTTACAAGACCCATTTTTTCACAAATGTTTGTAAATGCAGACTTCATGGATAGTTGCTTTGATTTTTTACACCTGTGGCAATTGGTCTGATTGAAAATCTGAATTCAATAATTAAGAGGTGTGTCACAATACTTTTGTCCATATAGTGGGGCCATCATAGAAAATTATGAAAAGTTGTGTAAGCTTTCTGGACCTCTCTTTTTTAATTGGATAACTAGAATGAAACATTACTTAGCAGATAACTTAATTCATACTTACAAAAGAATCAGATATATTTGTTAACTAAGTCACTTAGCTCATTGATAACGTTTTGTTAAATGTGGAAAGAAACTAAGGAAACCCATGATACACAAAGTGAAAACATGGAATAGTTTTGATCCAGACAAGTCTAATTTGTAGGAAAAGTCAAAATGTCAGGGCATATGGCAGCGATACCCTATAATTCAACAAAGGCTTGCTTCTGAGGAAGCCAGAACCGAGAACAAAGATGTGGACTGTTATCCCAGCATGAGAAACATCAGATAAGTATGTGAAAACTTCATGGAAGAAATAACAGCAGAGGAACGTAGACATTGTTGCTACCATCCAAGGCCCCTTGTGAAAGTATATAGCATGGTAGAGGCAATGGAATCATTTTCCATGCACAGTTTTGTAGTATAGCAGTACCTTAAGTTACTTTTATACTGGAACAACTTACCTTGTGAAAAATGCATGTAAATGTACTTATACATATCACACTCCTGTTGTACTGTCACTCAACTGTCCATGAATATATCAATGAATGTATCAATGTTATCCAAGTGCTTTTGGTTTTTATACAAATGATGTGGACAAAACTTATTTACAACTCTGAAGTTATATCGGGGCCTGTGTGTACAATGGATGGAGCTTTGTGTTCCTACTTAAAACATGCAGGGTTGCTGTCTATTGTATTCTATTTTATTTATACTCCCTACTTAGGACAAACCAGGAAAGATATTACACTCTCAGGAGCCCCTTCTTTAATACAGTCTCTTCAGAATGTTCTCTGTTACCTTCTTAGAGGAAAATCTTTTACTCTGTGAAATACATATGGCTTTTCACAAATAACAATTTCCTTATTTCATGTCTAGCACAACCTGGTACACACAAATCTGCTAAAAGCAGAGTTCACAGAAATAACTGCAGACAGCAGAAATGCTAAAAAAAAATCACGTGAAAGGCCGAATTGTAAATATACACTATATGACTAGTATGAGGACAACTGACCATCACACCTACATGAGCTTGATGGACATCCAATAAACCATAAAACCATAAAGTTGCCCCCACCTTGCCGTTTTAACAGTCTCTACTCTTTTGAGAAGGCTTTCCTCAAGATTTTGGAGTGTGTGTCTGTGGGTCCATTCAGCCATAAGAGCATTTGAGAGGCCAGGCATTGGTATTTGATGAGAAGGCCTGGCTTGCAATCACCATTCCAATTAATTCCCAAAGGTGTTCAATGGTGTTAAGATCAGGGTTCTGTGCAGGATACTCAAGTTCCTTCACACCAAACTCAACACGTCTTTATGGACCTTACTTTGGGCGCAGGTACAGCATTCACCTGAAGTGCAAGTCATTACTCCAGAAAATGTTTCCATGGGTCCAGAGTCCAGTGGAGATGTACTTTAACACCGCTCCAGCTGACACTTTGTATTGTGCATATAGATATCTTCGGCTTGTGTGCAGCTGCTCAGCCATGAAAAACCATATCATGAAGCTCCTGACGCATAGCGCAGTTTGAACTCTTTAAGGAGTGTTGCTACAGAAGACAGGAGGATTTTTTTACGTGCTACGCTCTAACACTCAGCAGCCCTGCTCTGAGTTAGTAACATAGTAACATAGTTCATAAGGTTGAAAAAAGACCAAAGTCCATCAAGTTCAACTTCGTGGCTGATCTGTAACTTTTAGATGCTTTTACTTCACAATAATAGCACTTAGAGGACCAGTGTATATCTAGCAGGGCAGAAATTTAATGAACCGACTTGTGGCAAAGATGGCATCTACGTTTAGTCTGAGCTCTTCAATACAACCCATTATAAGGCCAATGTTTGTCTATGAAGATAGCTGCCTGTGTGCTTGATTTTACTCACCTGTTAGCAATGGGTCTCACCATAATGGGTGGTAGTTTTGCTTGTAACGAGAGAGTGAGAGTGAGAGTGAGAGAGTGAGAGAGTGAGAGAGTGAGAGAGTGAGAGAGTGAGAGAGTGAGAGAGTGAGAGAGTGAGAGAGTGAGAGAGTGAGAGAGTGAGAGAGTGAGAGAGTGAGAGAGTGAGAGAGAGATTGAATATACTAAAAATATTTGATATTAAAAAAGTGTACTGGTACCTTAGACATATGCCTTTTGTTTTCCAGGAGCAAATTAAAAAGGACACCATGCGGAACACTCGCTCACCATTTTTACTTTGGTAACGGACACTATCATTCTCAAGTTTATCATTAAAAGACCTGATCCGACATACATATATGTGGACTTTTTGGGCCAAGATCATTTTACTCCAACAGGAGAAAGGCAGCTCATGCATGAACAGTCCTTAACTAGGACAAGGCCATCTTCTCCTTGTGTATCTTTACTGTGTTTTAACATTGTCAGTTTTGTATATTGTTGATTTAGATGCTGGTTTTCACTTTCACCTTTTAGAATAGCAATGTTGAATCTCCTGGTGATCAGTAAATGAAATGTAGTGTAATTTGTAAACAAATGACTGCTAACCAAGAGCTGCACAGAGTGGTTGGAGGATGTACTACTGGGAAGATATTCCTGTTTAAGTGCAAAAAAGCTACAAACAAACTTTTTTTAATAAAAGAAATGCAATTTTGTCAACGCGGCTGTCCTATCTACTCAGCGGAAAATTACTTGTAGATGCCGCATTTGAAATATTTTATATGAATTGACCTTTTGAGGAACTTCAATTTATGTAAACAAGATTGTCGAAAATACCGAATATTTGTTAACTCAAAGTTTTATTTGTATACAAAAATATATATTATATATATATATATGGCAAAGCTTCAGTACATTCTTAAACTATACATTACAAATTATTTTCATAAAAGTATCTTAAATTACACGTTAAGCAATATTTAAAAAAAATATACAGCACAACTGTATGTTCAGTATTAAAAATCAGTTTTCTAAAATCATGCAGTTGGGTCACATTCAGAAAATAAAAAGATGGAAGCTTCTGTCTTCTGTATTACATACTTCATAAGGATGTACAGCCTTGTGTTCACTGCAGATTTTACTTGATATGCATTCTTCACATGCCTGGAAATATTACAAACGTTAAATAAATGCACAATTTCAGAACAGGTCACAGTATGACAGAGAACAAAGAAATGACTGAAGCGTATAGTTTCAAAAACATTTGGGTTTCACTAGTTGGGAATGCTCCCCAATGAGTGTTTCATGGCTCAAACAGTCATAGTTTGTTGGGGTATAAACCCTACTTCTACAAGAAGGCAGACAAAGACCCATGGTTCCCAAACTCCTCCTCAAGGCATACTGGTTTTAAGGATTCCTCTATTGGAACACAATGAAAGTTCATAAATCCTGTTGGTTGCTTTGTGCCAGTAGAAGGCAAGCAATGGTGAGGGGGTTCAGAAATGTGTACATACACCGATACCATTTGCGTTTGTATATTTCATGAGATATATCAAGGCGTTATATTTCAATGTGACCTTCTATGGCATACTATCCTTTTGCTGTAAGATTTCTCTTTGGTATTGTACCATCAACTTTTTTTATATTTATTTTTTCACGCATCTGGAATTTCCATTAGACATTATTGATCTGTTCAATGCCATCAGCCAATTACATGTTAGCTAGTCTATACTTACTTTCTAGTGTCCTGTCAAGGTCAGCAATGAAGTCTTCCAGCTCTTTTGTATCTCCCAGTTTGGCTGAAAAGAAAATATGTTAATTTTTAATATGCAAAACAAAGGAAAAGTGGGACACATGCCTTCTTATATATAAATATACAATTTTTTGCAATTTAATTTTGCATACTACAGAAATTATGGGAAAATCAAGTGCCAGAGCCACATGTTAGACTCTGCTCACTAAATTGGGAAAGGCAATTGGCCCTTGACTTCCAGTTGCCAAATGCATCCCAGTCTTGGGGATCTCTGCATAAAAGAAATGCAGGTTGGCCAGGAATTGGGGAAAGGATCAATTGAATATTTGAAAAAATACAGCATACAGGGTATTTGATAGGTGCAGCAGCACATTGTTCAAACAAGATGGTCTCCATGAGCGATACCATCCTTATGTACAATGATCTTATTCATACTAAACACGCCTCCCTTTGCTCTCCCAAATTATGCTGTTAGCCCTGTAAGTCCTCCAACACCCCATTGATGGTGTCATTAAGCTCAGGTATACCTAGATATTGGGTTGTTTTTCTTCAACTTCTATATCTGTGTATATGTATACATGCACATGTTTTCTTCTGTGGGAAACAGCATCAACCACTACCTCATTTCCAGCCATCATAATACACACGCACAATCTAGATGCAATACCTTTTCGGGGTGTGTCAACAGGAGAGCTCGGTGCTGGCGAAGACGGCGTTGGGGAATTCAGTTTTTCATCACTAAAGCTTAAACTGTTTCGACAAAGTGAATCTCCACCTACGAGAAAGAAAAAAGTGAGCAAAAGTCTGCAATAAATACTTAAATAAAGGTTAAAAAAAAATCCTACGCATACAGTACAGAGGCCAAAAAGAATAATGTGGTTTCTCCTGGTACGCGACTAAATTACAACTCATTAGAAGTTAGAAAACATTGAATATGAAATGGAAAAGAATTATAAACTATACGTAGATACATAGCAATGGATTATTGCTTCTAGTGCCCCCAACTAATGCACGGGGAGATTCTTAAAAAATGTATTATAATTAGGTTATAAATACACACACCTCCACTCTTCCATTTTCATTTCTCTATGTGTATTTATTGTTACGCTATGTAGCTGAATAGGTATATGGATAGTTTAAGTTGGGCTAACTGGTATATTGTATAAAAGATTTCAGAAGGAATCAAGGCTTTGTATCACTAGACAGTCTATTGGATGTTTGCAGAGACAGAGAGACACATGCATGACCTACTTCGTTCATGTTATTCTTTTCATTTAAAGGGCTTTTGTTGGAAGTGCAAAGTGCTGCAAGCGGTGTTGGAGAAACATATTGCAGTGGAAAAATGAACACCCTTTGGCATTATTTAATGCTGCAGACATATGTAATCAATTGTCTCAAAAGCAGCAGCCATGCAGTCACAGCAACACCTAGGCTTATGGTTACTAAGAGCAAATACCAAGCAAAGCGATCAAGAGGCACATTTGTTTTTCATAAGTGAATATTCAGCTCAGGTCCATCCTCATGTGGTTACTAGTTTAGTTTAATGATCAATTTAAGTGCCTCTGTATAGGATTTCTAATCGGAGGTAATGCTGACCTGTTATGTATTGAAATATGAATCATCTAAAGTTCCATGCAAACAAAGGCGCCATTTATAAAGCAAAAGGGCATATATCTAAGCCGTTCCCTCTACTTTCCATCCAACATCACTAGTAATTTATGGAAGTGATTAAAACATGGTGAGTGCTAGGGTCACAAACTTCAGTTTGGCCATAAAACCACAAAGAGTGCCATAATCACATAAACTATGGGGGATCTTGAATGTACACATTATAATAGCGAGGGGCTGTTTATTTTTTGGGTGGACTTTATGAAAAGTACAGCCGAGTCCCTTTTGCAAAAATTAATAAAAAGGATCTAATTATACACACACACACACAAACAAGAAATCAGCCCAACCAGGACACAAACATTAGGAGCCATAGCTGTCTGGCTTCTGGCATTGGTGAAGCCCTGTGATACTAAATATAAATTAACCACAGCAGCAGTTATACAAAAAAGCCACAAGCTGAAATATAATTACATATACATTTCCTGTAATAAAAAAAACCCTCCACACAGGACAAAGAACATCTGAAACCATAAGTACAAAACAAAGTTTACACAATACATATAGTCTCATAATACAAGACTTCCACAGGATATCAGACAACGCAGGTGTTCAGACCCACAAAGATATCTTCTCAAATGGACATCACCAAGCCCACTGCATTTATTTTCCAAAGAGGGACAAGATGGGCCTGCGTAATACATTACCCGTTTAGTGCCATAGTTAGACAATTCTCAACTTTTATATTTCTTAACAAACTGCTTTAGTGAGCAACTGGTATCAGATAATCTACCCCTACAGTTAACCGAGCAGCGGAACAGCATGAATGAAAGCCTCAAAACCAGAAGCGTTTCCTGTTTCAACAAATGTATCCAGAAGCTGTTCATGCAGTGTATGTGTAAAAGATAAGGCAGGTCACTGGTGATAAAAAATACATAAAGCCAACAAGAATTTATTGGGATGTATTAATTCTAGGTAATGACCAAAATTACAGGGTACTCCAAGTCTTATATTAATAGAGGACAATCTCATGTAAGCCACGCAGTTAAATCAGAACACTGAATTTTAGACCATAGTCCCACGCTAAAAGACTTCAACTGCTCCAACATTACAAAAGCAACCAATCTTAATCTGCAGGTTCACTGAATAAAGTTAACAGGACACAAACGGATCCCTTTGCTTGCAACCAACACCCCATCTGCTAACCCAGGAACAGACTAAACGCAGTCCATTTCCAATGTTAATGGTAAGATACGGCAGCTTGATAAACTGAACTGCAAGACATCACTTCTGGGAAACTGAAAGGTCTGTTCTCATGACACCCACCTTCCAAAGCTTATTTGGGAATATTTTTAAACAGGGCAGCGAAAAACATTCAAGCATTCAAGTTTCGGAGGTGCGAATACCATAATACTTATCCAACCACGGGCAAAACATGCAGGATAAGTTTAATGGGAGGTATAAAGAGTCAGAGGCGCAAAAGAAAAAATGTATGATTGTGACTGATGTAAGACTTGTTTCCAGAACACAACATCCACTCAAAAGGGTCTCTGAATGAGAAGGTGCACAGTAGAAGACCATGGTCTTTTTGCTCTAAAAAGTATGGCGTATGGGACAGATGCCAACATAGCCGACAGAATAATCATCAAGGAAAATTATTTAATGGATCCTGCCCAGCTCTCCCCCTTTCCCCAAATCATCACTTTAACAGATGCTCACTTTCTGAGTCGCTGATCCCACTGTCACTGATGCTGGCACTGCTCCTCCTCTTCATTGTCTGGAGATGCTCATCATATCTGAAGCGCCTCTTGTTAAAAGGAGAGGAGAAGTCTGCAATGACGGCATCAAATTCGCACAGCACCTCATTTAAATCGTCATCTTCAATTAAAGTCACTAATTTAACAGAAGAAGAAAAAACAATTAGGCAAAGCCTTATTACCCATTATTATATTAAACATACAGTTAAAAAACAAAACAAAAAAAAAAAAACACAAAAAACATTGTGCCAAGCTGTCACAGCCAAGCCTGTATAAAGAGAATGGATCACCAATACTAACTAGTGGAGCATTCTCAAGGTGTTCAAAAGTACAAGAAAGAAGGGAAATCAATAGGCTTTGTTAAATCCTACATAATGCACGCAGCGCTGGAACAAACAGAAATCCCTGTTTATGTGCTTTTTAAGATGGTATAGAGAATCTGCGTGAGCAAGGCTATCCTTAACCCCTTAAGGACAATGGGCGGTCCCTAAACCCATTGAAAACAATGCATTTTGAACCCGTACATGTACGGGCTTTGTCATTAAGGGGTTAAAGGAGGTCCCCCTCTGTCCGGAGAACACACACAACGGTTTGCCTTATACTCATCACTGCATTGGAGCTGATAAAAAAAAAAAAAAAATAAACGCATCTGTAACGCAGTCATATGGAAACCTTTACTCCAATAATGACGATAATTTGTACACAGTGTACAGCAACAAAGTTTACTTTAAGTGAATTAATTATATCAAATGATGAGATTCATTTAGTGGGGAACAGTCATCATAAGATGTGGCTGTAACTTAATTTATAGGAAGGTGGCAGGTGAGACTGGTGGCAGCCTGTGGCAGAGCCAGTATTTTATCAATTTCATGTACCATCTGACCCTTTTCCTTAACTACTACTGCAAAGGCTGCTTAAAGCAAAAAAAAAAAAATGACCAGCAACTTAACAGGGAAGGGATAAGATAAATGGGGAAATTATCACACATTTCCTAAAAGAGGAAGTTGAGGTACCATTCCAAATGATCTATAGTGGATTTTTATTACACACTACCGCTTATTTTAATTTTATATTATATATTATATATATATATATATATATATATATATATATATATATATATATAATATCTCAGAGGTTTATTTAATTTACAGTATAGTAGATCAAAGGACATGAGATCCACTTTACACCCATGGTATGCGGAGTGTCATTGATGATAGCCCAATGTCAAAATAAAGGATGAGCTTGGAAAGTGTGATCAAAGTAGTAATAACAGAAGAAAGTATTTGCGACATAGTCTAAGTTTTCTGGGTTTTTGTTTTTAAACATTACGTACATCAATCTAAGGACACAATTCCATTCTTCAGGGATGATGAGAGGTGTAAGGGTGCGTGCTCTGTGTAAATGGGGAAGAGTCCGTGTGAGTCACCGTCTGTTGTGGTCTGGGACACTATGAGTCGTTCAGAGAATTAAAGCAGGTGGAGGAAAGTTTGCAACTTTCCACTAAAAGCTCATCTACAGCGACATGTAACCAGAAAGCCACAGAGCACAGATCCGATGGAGGGTGTGGGTGTAGGGAGTAGGACCAGTCTAAATGCCACTGGGTCCTGACGATGATACACTACGGTAGCCATTATTCAAAACATAGGAGCCACAGTGGTAAGTTACACCATACGGTGCAAAGCTTCCAGCCATTCACAACAGAGCAGGAGCAGAAAGGGGACAAAGGCAGAGAAAGCCAACAGAACACGAGCATCTCCTGAAACCCTGTATCGAATGTATCCGGTGCCGGGACCCGCGATCAGACACCACACACGTGACCCGCCGGCTGGCAGTGAAAGAGTCCCCGGTGGTTAGTGAAGTCCTTGTACAAAGTACACAGCACCCTCTGCCAAGCAGCACACGGTGCCAGATACCCTTACACGTGTACACAATGGGATTGCGACTTCTGTGGCATTTTAAGGGTCACCGAGTTCTTTCCTGATTGGGTATATTTTGATGGAGAAGAGACCCAGATAGTCCCGAAAGCTTGCAATCCATTATTATTAGACAGTTAGCCAATACAGTTAGCATTCTTACCAGACTTTCAAAACTTAGACTGGGAGTTAAACTAAGTATTCACGTTAGACCTCTGTCCTGTATAAAGCGTTATTAGAATGACAGCTACGATGGGGTTAATCGCGGTAGAGTCCCGCTGCCAGTCAGGTAATTGACATTGGATTAGTGCTCAATAGCCCAGAGACGCATTTTAGCACAGAGGTGAGAAGTTTACACAGCGGCAAATACATCAATGGGAATGCCCTACGTGACCAGCTAATGCCCCCTCCTAGGGGTTACTTACCTCTGCCAGAGGACTTCACTTTGGGGGACTTCATAGCTCCAGACTAAGAGGGTCCTAGTGCTGAAAATGCTCAGAGTTTGCGAGCCGGGATGTGCCGCACAACCGCTAACGAAATAGCAAATTATTAATTTTTTTTTGGAAGCCCGAGGTGCGTGCTCCTAATGCACCAGAAGCCGCCCCGAGTAACAGCCTCAATACAGCCCGCCTGGAGGTTACGGTGGTTTTTATGGAGGCGGGTGACGTCACGCTGTGGGCGGACCGGGACAGTTCCATTCACTGTTGTCACTACAGTCGGGCAGTGTTGTTGTGGTGACGCGCACGTGCGCAGCTGGAGGGGGCTAAAAGGCTACCGTACGGGGAGCGAATAATTACGCTCTGTGGCAGCTATATGGTGCATGTAGACTTAATAATCTGTATAAACGGCATGAGGTCCACATTACTGTCCTTTATGGTCATTCATGGGAACGCTTTAATAGCCCATCTGTGAGAGCTTACCAAATGGCTGTAATATGGGTACTTGAGCAACTAAGTAGGGCTTCAGGCGGCAAATACACTCCTAACTAACCTTTATTCAAGTAGGGTGTGTGCTGTGAGAAAGCACTAATTCGGATGTCCAGATACCGTTAATTAGGGTAAAACATGAAGGAGTTCTTTTTGGTTGTGTGTTGATGTCGTTTACATATACACTGGCGCATACAGGGACACAATGGCGGTTTTCAGGCCCGCAACGTGTTTAAATGTCTCCCAACGTGAGTGATTCCAGACAATTTCCAATATAATTGCTGCATGGATCTGCAGATATGCAGGTACTGGGCTGATGGAGCGCTCACCTCAGGTTCACAATGTATGGCAGGACACCAAACATTGCATTGGCTCTTGGTAGACATCCAGCGTTTACCCCATTTTGGTTTATATTTCTATGTCTGTTTCAGGGCATAAACAGCTAAACTGTACAAGAAGAAGATATAGTTAAAGCCCTTAACAATACTGCACACCGCTATATCCCCGCTCTTATCTTCATTCTAACCACCTTATTTGCTCTTCCCGCACTTACATGTCTCCTCACCATTATCACGTCTTCCCACTTGTGTCTCCAGGATCTTAACCAGCACTGCTCATATTCTCTGGAATTCTCGTCTTCACTCACCCCAACCTATTCCAACTTTAATTACTCACTAAAATCAGACAGTCTATCCACTCAATACCCCAGGACTTCCATGCTTCCAATACCCCAGAACCAGAATTCTGAGAATAAACCAGTTGTTTGACCGGCCTCCAACCTTTCCAGGCCACCCGCTTTTTGCACGTAACCCTTCTACAATCAGACCATCCTTTCCCAAGCATTCCGCTCACTTTCTGCTGCAATCTCCCAACAGACTGTAGGTTCACAATAGTGGATCCTCTTAATGTGTAGTATGTCGTATATGTGTTCATGTTATTGTTTATTTTGTATATTGTTTATTTAAGTGTTGTTTTTGCTTAATGATAATATGATGCTGAGCTTTGATGATGTTTCCTCTGGAAGCATGGTGTCCTACATTACATCTGTAATTGTAAATGTCCCAAACATATGTGTGTGTGTATAACCGGAGGATCGTAGGATATAGTAAAGTTATCAGATTCCTGTAGCTTTCACAGGTGACGAGTCCTGTCATTCTGTGGTCTGATAATGGGAAGACATTGGGTGTGGGTCCAGTCTGTTACACTTCAATTACAATAGCTTGGAATGGCTTGCCTCGGGGCTGTTTCAAATCCAACTTCTGAGTCAATGGAATAGAACCCTGACTCCCCAAGCCATGTCTTCCCACCTTATTGTCTGACCACAGTTTGTAAACATTAGTTTATTTGCAAGAAACATGCACATAAACTGTATACATACATCGCAAGGTACTGATGCATTTTAATAGGTGTGTTTAGGCAGCCTCTGTCTATTTAAATGGTGATGCACGGCCTTCCTTCGTATCCTACGAGGTTCCTCGCCCCACCCGCAGAACCCTTTGAGGTCGGACTCTCCCAGTTTATCAACAGATTATTTTTCATGTTTGCTGATGAAAGCATATTGTTTGAATACATGCAAGCAAAAGATTAAATCCTTTTCCCCAAACCTCTTGCAAAAGCGGATTTCCAAGAGAAAAATGTATTCAGAAATGACTTTTTTTGGGAAGAGTGCTGCCACCTTCAAAACTTGCAAAGGATCGCTGTAACAATATCATCATAGAATTCAATGGTAGATCATGTAGTCCTGCTGTAAAAACCTTAAATCATATTTGGTGCTTGGTTTTGTCTTATTTGGGTCAGTAGTGCACCCCACAATCAATGGGCCAGCTGGGGACATGGCAGATCTGCCCTGAAAACATGCCAGACCTCTGTAGTAGCTCATCATTACCACCTACTGAGAGGCACCAGGATCCAATGTCATATGACACCAGGGTATGCACCATAATGCACATTAAAGTACTTTATTATGCAATTGTTACATGTTGGGGGAAAATGACTATCCTGTAGGAGAAGCTTCAGAATTGGAACTGCAGCACGCCTCCTCCTTTGCTGTCCAATTGTCTCTCGCTTTGGTTGCTTGGAGCAGCCAATCACTGGCACAAATGTGCTGCCATTAAAACTAGTGGAAGCACTTCCTTCCTGCACATGCGTGGTGGTGATTTCATTAGAACCCCCCCCCCAATGAAAAACTCGCACAAACCAGTATCGTGGCTGGAGTGTCACATCACTAATCATGTATGACACCTACATATGACTAGTCCTTCTGTGTGAGTCATTACTCCCCAGACCTCTACACTTACAGCTCACACACATACTTTAGTGATCTTATCAGAAAGATCCTGCTACCTTCTATATATGGTTTTTAGGATAATTCATTCTTGACAGAGACAATTGCAAGCCTCTTAAAGATGCTGTTCTGCTTAGAGAAAACATTGATTGGCCTGTCTATCATGTTCAGAAAGTAAACTAAATTAGCAGATCTTTCATAAAACATATAAACATTTAAACATCTTCTTGTAGTTTCTATCTAACTATTAGTGTCTGTCTATTTGTTATGAATGAAAAAATATGACTATAAAAAATATGAATTGAAAAAATGAACATTATTAACGAAAAGAATGATGTTAATATTATTAGTATCTCTTTCCTTTCGTTTCTCACCACCTGTATGTACATAATTAGAGAGACTAGTCCTAGGTTCTTCTGGACTGGTGGTGAACCTGTGCTGGTGGTGAACCTGTGCTGACATTCTACCCCCCCAGACCTTCCCACATGTGGTGACAACGAGTTGTGTAAGTGGACAATGATGTCTACATACCATTTCACTATTTTCCTGGCTTGTTAATCATTTTTAAAAGTAATGTTTTAAATAACAAATCTGTCAGCCTACTAGTTCTACTTTGTGCTGCTCACATTCTGCAGTCATTACCGATGATAACGTTATGTCACAGGCTCAGCTCCGCAATATCGTAAAAGGCAGCAGATGATCAGAGACTAATAGTCTCCAGAGGGAGGCAGTTTAGAATGAGTTATAATTACCTAATAGCATCACCTTACAAAAAAGGGTGATGACTGCATTGGGTATTCCAACGTTCCTATTTTACCCATACCAGGCGACAATTAGTGGAATTAAGCAATTTGAAGGATTAGCAGCGTAATCTAATTATATAAGGGAATGGCTACTTCCCAGTATTTATAGCCATATAAGCAAGATAATTTGCTTAAAACAAAAATCCTATTTATTTGTAAAATGTTGCACTAGGCTTGGATATAACTAGTCTAAACAGCCTGACATTTGTGGCATAAAATTACGTTAGACACACACTATTACAAATGACTTAAGGCATTAAATAAGTGAGAATTTCATGAGGGGTGATTGAAACCTCACTGTGGAGCTCCGTAATATGATGTCATACGCCACTGCTCTGTGTCTTAAAGGCATGCAGGGCCCATATCCTATGGAGCAGCATTTTGTGGTGTGGTTGAACTTCTGGGTCCATTTTGCCAACCATGTATCTCAAACTATTATCATTTATTGTTTTATATAGCGCCATAAAATTCTGTATCGCTGTACAATGGGTGGACAGGACATAACAAGTAGAATGTAACATAACAATTTGACTTACAGAGACAACAGGTGAGGAAGGTGCTGCTCAAAGAGCTTGCAATCTAGAGGGAGTTAGCGTGTATTACACAATAGGTAAAAGTGCCGTTGTTAGGGATGGAGCAGCCACATTACTATAAGTATTGCAGGAGAGGGACTATAGGAAAGGTGAGCTAAAGAAATATAGGAGGAAGGGCGTTAATGTGTAAGCGTCATTGAGGGTGTTGAGGGATTTTTTGAAGGAATAAAGGCAGGGGGAAAGACGGATACCCCAGGGGAGGGCATTCCAGAGGATAGGGGCAGCCCTTGAGAAGTCTTGTAAGCTCACATGAGAGCTAAAAATCAGAGGAGAGGATAGAAGGAGATCATTGGATGGGCTTTAGTGTGACTACCCTTGCTGATGTCCAGAAAATCGGAGCATTTGTGTCCATTTAAAATAAAACTCAGTGTACATTTCAAGGTATGTTAGGTGTTTAGTTGACCAGCCCTGTTGATTAAAACTGTGTACATGGAAGACTGTCGGTGATATAGTCAGGCTTGATGTGATTACCTATCAAAGGCATCAACCACCTACTTAGCAATGTGAAAGTGATATTTATATGTGACTGTGTTAAGGCTATTCAAACAGCTGGTTGCAAAGTAATGATTTCTTGACAAGTAATGCAATATCAGGACGTGACATAGCACAAGTAATATTTCCTATTTTTAACAAGGTCTCCATGCGGGTGGTCACCAGTATTTTTTTAGATACCCCTCTGTAGTTACGAGACCACACAAGCCTTTAAAGCAATCTGAGGGAAAGCTTTTAATAAAATATAGAGAGATTACTTTTGTGCCATTCTGCGGGGCTTACTGATGAGATTCCAAGAATAAATTGGCCTTTTCCAATGCATAAAGCGCTGTAGTATTTCATCCTATGGTGCACAACTGTCTTAGACAAAGCGCTGGGAATGGTGTATGATGCCAACGTAACTCCATCCAGCTCCATTGCTGGGTTTCACCAGAGGATCTGGAGCTCTAATGAGACCCTGCATGTGGATGCACAGAAAGTATTACTTTAATATGCATCTTTCATTGATGAGGCTACATGGGTCATTAAACTGCCCCCCCCCCCAAGGAAGTGACCAAATAGGTATAGTTATTAAAATACATGTTTTCAACCATTTCCAGATCTTGGTCCCAAGATCTTTTCGCTTCTGTCACCTGATGATATACTGTATACAATCCCATTCGTTTAAAAGTCTTCCCCTCCTAGTCATGAATAAAAAATTTTAATAAAATGTAAAAGGCACACAACCGATACTGTAAATCCATATTAAAAGCCCAGTTAATGTTTATGGCATTTATCACAATCATTTGCCCCCTAGTTTACTAAGAATATAGTGTATGTGTGTGTGTGTCTCACATGTAACTCAGACTGATCATGTTTCTAAAGCAGGTTCCAGAGATTCTAAAAGAGAACTTGCCAGGAGACCACTCTGTGTCTACAAATAATGTGTCTGCAAGTGAGGTAATGTTTACAATTCATACCATTCTTCATTTTTATATTTCTGACATACTGACTGCATACCGGGACAGGAATCTGTAGCAGTCACACTGACGTGCCCAGGTCTATTAATGTTCTTGCAAATGAAAAAGGACTAATTCTATGTTGCCGTCTATCCAGTTTACATTCACACATTCAAAAATCACTTTGACATCACTTGTTGAAACATGATTTAGTTTCTTCGGGGCTTGTTTAATACAGACATACTGTAGGACCCCCCATTGTAGAACTTTACTGCATACCAGGTCATTTGGTGCAAGGTTATCCTGCGTGAATGCCGATTAGGTGCAGAAATAGCTTTGGGAGCTTGCTCACCATCACGCTGTGTCTATAATAAGGAAATTGCGTATAGCTGTATTGGTCCAAAAGAAGATTAAGTCTTTAGTTGTAGGTGACACCTTTTATTATGCTTAAAGATACAGAGTCACATAAGCTTTTGGAACCTCAAAGCACTTTCCTTCCAATGAAATGTATCTGAAGAAAGTATCTGTAAGAAAGCATATGGTGGATGGATTCATGAGTTATGGAGGTTAAAGCTGTTGAAATGTAAGACGATCCCAAGAATGAGGTGTTGAAATGTTTCCGTCACCTAATATTCTTAAGTAACCTGCACCCTTGGTGGGCTAAATATGTCATGTCACACAACATGCAGAATAGTTAGATCATGACTGTATGTGCGTCAGATGTCTGAGTTTTGTATTTCCCACTTTGTACTAGTCTTGTTTTTCTATAACCGGGGATACAGATCAAATGCAAAACATTTTAATAGCACTCAAAGGAAAAACTATTACTTAATGATAACCTATATTCCTAGATTGTATGTTAATGATTTCTTTTAGAAAATATAGCTCTATTCCTGCCTTTCAGGGAGACAATGAGTGTAGTTATTTACCAGTGTTGGAAAAAGTTTTATTGTTATGTTTTTATCCCTTACTTATAAGAGGTACACCATGTCCTCTATGTATTTTATATTGAAAAGGCTATAAAAGGTTGTGATGTACAATCAGCGAAAGAGAAGATTATAGAATTAGTTGTGTTGTTTCTGTCATTAATATTATGTATTAATGTATATGTATTGATGTTTACATCTTAAACATTAAAAATCATTAAATCTATTGTTTAGAAAGTTGGCTAACATTAGGTGGGAATAACGAATAGAATAAGCTGCTGCTTAGCTTGGCTGCCAAATGTACTAGCAGGTTCTGCATTTGTCGTGCACAGAATTTTACGGTATTTCTGTCTAGATAGCATCGTGCGAGAAAATGAAACAAGCTCTTTGATAAAATGTGGGAGCCCATGATGCCGGGCATTCCTGAGAGCTTAATGGTGAGATGCATTGGTTTGTCCTGACCTTAAACAGACAGACTTGTTCAAAGTTACCAGTAATGTGCCAAATATAACACCTCGCTGTGGCGTAAACTGCAGGTGAACTATTTGGCAGCAATAAAGCAGATACATTAGCATTGGTAATGTGTTTACAGCTGCACTTTTGTGTTGTTTCAGATAATGATCACATTGCAATTCTTCACAATTTCTAGCACACTTAGAGCCCACAAGTGGCATTCCCATCCTCATCTTCACACCTCTGTGTTTATACATGTGGCACAAGAATCAGTCACTGCTAAGGGAAAGAAGAGCACTCTTTTTTGTGTTTTGGCTTCCATAGCACAATATCATAATCACTAGACTATATGAAGCACAGATGAGTAAGATCGTTTATGTACAAGGATAGACATGTTTGCTTATCAGAAATAATACTATTGGTTTATTACAGGGGCGTCCAACATGCGGCCCGCGGAACCTCGAGGTGCGGCCCGCGTGAGATCGGCAGCCAGGACCACAAGAGCCCTGCTGCTTACTTGTGGGAGGGGCTATTCTCTGCTCCAGTCCTGCCTCCTGTGGGGAGAACGAGGAAGGCCGCGCCCCCTGCTGAAGTCTGTGAGCGGCATCAAGAGCTGTAGAGGAGGTAAGGGGATGGGGTAGGTTGTGTGAATGAGTATGTCTGATTGAGGGAATGATTCTGTGAATGAATGAATTTGTGTGTGTGTGATAGCATGGATGTGTAAGTGCTGGAACCTAGGCATGATGGGACTATGATTGCTGTCAGCTAGTACATGCTGAAACCTGGCTAGCTGCCCCCCTTGTGTATTGATGCTGCCAGTAGTATGGGGTCTGCACTTACAGCCACCCTGTACCAGCACGTATTGGCTGACTTGGAATGATAGGAGTGTGATTGCTAAAAGCAATCTGCTAACAGCAATCACAGTCCCATCCCATCTAGGTTCCAGCATTTACTGGTTGCCTGGGTATAAAAAGAGTGTGTTTGCTGTTAGCAATCACACTCCTATCATGCCAAGTCATATTGTTGATATTTTTTGTCCAATTGTGGTGTGTTACTTTTAATAAAAGTGTGGTTACACACTAAAATTGGACAAAAAATACAATGCCCAGCCAACCAGTACATACTGGAATCTGGCTATGCCTGAGATTGCTGTTAACAATCATAATATATAATTTTTTTGTACAATTTTGGTGTGTAAATTACTTTTATTAAAAGTATGTGGGGGGGTCACTTTCAGTTTCGGCTAAGTGAACCCTGAATTTTTGGTTTTGGTCCAGAATTTTCATTTTAGTGCATCCCTAAAATAAATAGAACTATTTCATTTTAACTTATCCAGAATCCTGAATTTGTAGGCCCAGAAATCCCAGAAATCAGTGAGAGAAAAGTAAAGGTTTTGTGTCATTTACTTTATTTTAATCTGCATATTTTATTAAAGGCCATATTTTCTCTCAGTGAAAAATGAGTGCGGACCTCGCACTTATACAATTCTGATGAAGTGGCCCACTGCAGAAAAAACTTGGACACCCCTGGTTTATTATATTATATATATATACACCGTACTGTGTAAAGGTTTTAGGCAGATGTTAAAAAAGGATTTAGAAAATAGCCATGTTAGTGGTTTATTTTTATCATTTAACAAAATGTAAAGTGAATGAACAAAAGAAAAATTAAAATCAAATCAATGGTGTGACCTCCCATTGCCTTCAAAACAGCATCAGTTCTTCCTGGGACACTTGCACCCAGTCTTTTTAAAAAAAATAATTTGGCAGGTAAATTATTCCCAACATCTCTGGGGAACTAACTACAGTTCTTCCATGGATTTAGGAAGCCTCAGTTGTTCTCTCTTGTCATTTAATCCCAGACAGACCCAATGATGTTGAGTTTAGAGCTCTGTGGGGGCCATACCATTACCTCCAGGGCTACTTTTTCCTCTTTATGCTGAAGATAGTTCTCAGTGACTTTGACTGTATGTTTGGGGTCGTTGTCATGCTGCAGAATAAATTTGAAGCCAATCAGATTCCTCCCTGATGGTATATGATGATGGATAAGTGTCTGCCTTTACTTCTCACCATGTCCGTCTGTAACTAATGCCAAACCGACACAAGCTACCCTCAGATTGTCTCCTTTTAGGAGTAATTGCAATGTCACTTGCAATGTTTTGCCGTTCTCATATCTGAAACACTTGATCCTTTTTAGATTCCTCCTAACAAGATTGACTATGAATACAGCGAACTCATCTTGTACCAGAGCCAAGTGATGGGAGAAGCAAGTCTGTTTCAGGAATCATTGGATCACATTCATACTTACGAGAAGCAAATATGTGACAAACTTCAGGTAGAGGAGATTAAAGGTATGATGATCATTTATAATATATTCTCATTGATTGTGGAAATGTTAACACATGAAGTGTTGCTATAGTAATGGGATACGGATTGTGGAGTGAATTGAGCAGTAACTAGCTGCTAGACGCAGATTCGACTTGTATGTGAAAAGGAGACCATGATGCATAAATCCCTAAAACTATCACAGCCTGAACGTCTATGGACATGTCATTTAATGACAGATCAACACATCTAGTGTGTTTAAGCCATGGCTAAAGAACCAAACCTAACCAAACTGTATGAAAACCTTTCAACAGTGAGCAGAGCGACAGAAGTAAATATAAACGTAACTCACCCTCACCCCAAAATGTATAAAAAACTCACATTCTGATGAGTCAGACAAAGACTGACTCAAATCATCAACGTCTGGTGTGATTAGGGATCACACACCCAACTGTATTTGAATGGAGATATCTTGCCTAGAGCCTGTAACCTGGCTCCAGGGATAAAGAACACTGTCCTGACTTAGGGCAGTGCTCCCCCTTTGAGGTGATGGACAGCAGAGTGGATCCAGCAGAGTCGGAACCGACTTGAGGAAGCCCACGGGCGAAACGCGTATCAGAGGATTCACAGAGACACTTAAATAGAGTATATTTTATGATAGTGTTGTAATTTATGTTATAAAGTATTTATTCTACATTTTACATCACCTTTTATATTATATTTATATACATATACTCCATACACTGCTGGATCCACTCTGCTGCAAAAAAAAACTGTTGGAGTTGTACACAGGGTTCCCATATCTGCCATTTCTGTAGGATCACATCACCTATAGTGCTACCGTGCAGTATGTGAAATGTGTAAACTCACATAAGCGACTAAATTACTTAATCAAGTTTTTACAAGCACTTAAGTGATTCCAAGCTGTCTGCAAGTGTAAAAATGACCACAAGGCCAATGGCCCACCGGGAGCAAGTACAGGCTATGGCATATCAGTTAAATGTGGTAAGAGCTCTACGTAACTGTACCTTCTATGGTAGCTGTACCCTCATAGAAGCTATCACTCAAAAAGTACCACATGACTGGTCACTTGGGTAAACCATTTCCTCTTTCACCCATCTGTTGCAAAGATGGCCACTTGCAGAAAGTCCAACAGGGGAGCACTAAGGTAGGTGCCACGGGTACATGGCTCCTAGACGCCTAGTATATTATATTTATAATTTTATTGATTGAATTGTGTTTGGTTTTACTATATTATTTATTATATTATTTACATTATATAATTGTAATTATCTTTTGAAGGGACAGATAGCAGTGTGAGATGCAAGGATTATGGGAAAGGGGATGAGGAATAGCTGTGCGTTTTTGTATATGTATGGTGTTGGATAGTGTGTGTATGTGTAAGTATATGGTGCTTGAGTGTTTGTATAATAGCGTGTGGTGTTAGCATGTGTGAGCATACGGTGTGGTGTGTGTTATACTATGGTGATAGCGTCTGCGTTAGTATATGATGTTAGCATGTGTGAGCATATGATGTTAGAGTATGCGAGTCCGAGTATGATGATAATGCATGGTGTTAGCATGAGTGTGTGTGTTAGAGGGGACAAGATGTGTATGTGTAAGTGTGTTAGAGTGAGTACAAGTCTGTGTGTTAGTATGTGTGTGTCCGCTGAAGCTTTTCTATCTTGCAAGGAGCCTGGCTAAAGATTGTGGATTGCAGAGATTTTGGTGTTGCAGGAAAGATAGAAGTGGGTGAAACACAGTTTCCGGTTTGGGGGTTCCCAGGCCCGACTTGATCTTGATCCCTGAATAACACTAGATGTTCATTTCTTTTGTTGAAAAAAAACTAGAAATTATCATTCAAAATATTTTTTTAAATTACTTAGATACATTCTAAATATTGTATTTATCGCTGCCCAAATTACATATGCTATGTAAACTTTAGCTGAATTATAGTTTTCTGCATATTTTGCTTTTCTGGGGGTAACTGTACATATCCAGCCCACAATGGTTACGATCCAGAAAAGAAAACAGTGTTTGTGCCCAGTTCAAACATGGTTTAATTACAGTTTTGATGATGACTCAACATAGAGGGCTGCCGTCCTAACCAGGAATTCATGGCACAATCTGCTCTGTGTTGTGTGTCACTGAACCATATCATTCCACCATTAACAACCCACACTAATTGTTGATGAGGTCATGGGAATAATTCTAGATGCTAATTGTAAAGTAATGAGATGCACAGATCTTAATTAAAATTATTGAAATGAGGCAACATAAGCTTCTGTACCGGTGTTTAATTTCACCAGCTGTTTTCATTTGGAATACTTGGTGTACTTTAACATACATTCTTTTCTTTTTTCTTTTTAGGAACTGTCGTTTTAAGACGTACTGTACTGTTACAGAATGAGCGCTTACAATCTATTAATCCTATCTTTAAATCTCTATATATGACTGTATTCAATGATAAATCATATCACTAGCAGCTAACTTACTGCTAGTTGTTGTACGAAGACCATGTACAACTACCACAAAAAATAAATACAAAAACTGTTCTTTCAGTAATCCAGTGGTTTTAAAAAAAAAAAAAATAGAAAATAGTGTAATATATAAGGTAGCAATTTTTCCTTATTGTTACATATATTGTTACATATATGAACATGGGTTCAAAAGAAAGCCCTACATGTCATGAAAATACAAATTGTGGGGTAAACTGAAATAGAGAAATTACCAGTGGCGTACCTACCGGGGTCGCAGGGGTCGCGACTGCGACCGGGCCCCGGCGGCAGGGGGGCCCAAGCCAAGGGGCCGCACGAAATCGGGCCCCGGCGGCAGAGGGGCCCAAGCCAAGGGGCCGCACGAAATCGGGCCGCGGCGGCAGAGGGGCCCAAGCAAAGGGGCCGCATGAAATCGAGACCCGGTGGAAGGGGGGCCCAAGCCAAGGGGCCGCCCGATACCTTTTTATGTTTTTTGGGGTTTTTTTAAATAAGGCAAGCCGCGCCACGGAGCTGGCGACGGCCGCCTAATCATTGATGTAGCGTGAGGGGCGAAAGCTCCGCCCCCTCACGCTCAGAGTGTAGGATCACCGGATCACATAGAGCATGAGGGGTGAAAGCTCCGCCCCCTCATACAGACTGCAGGAGCACTGGATCGTGCCACAAGAGCTGCATGAGTTTGAAAATAAAACGGCAGTCTTCATGTATCACTCCATCAGCACTTCATCAGGGCCCCAAAGTGGAAGGAATAGGGAGGTCGGTACAATAATGTATTTTAAAAAAAAATATATTGTATATGGCATTTAATTATTATTTCATTATTATTTCAATTATAAACATAAAAATAAATATATGTGTCTGTGGAGGGGGACAAAACACAAAGTTTTTTTTTTCTTAAAAAAATGGAGATTTCTAGATTTATTTTTATATAGATATACATATATAAATTAGACACACAAGTTCAGCTCCCCAGTGTCACCTTTGTCCCCATCCAGCCAGGCACAGGATGGGCTGTTTGGGGACAAAGATGGCAAACCCTACGTGTGTTATCTGGGTGCTGGTCAGGTTCTATGTGGGCAGTGTGGAGACCAGGGCTGGTTTTGGGGTGTGCAACCTGTGATCAATGCCTATAATTTAGGGGGTTTTAAATATACCTTTAATGCAGAGTTTTTATGTGAATTCTATTTGATCTATACCTGCAAAGCTGGGTTTGTGTGTTATTCTGTTGATCTATATCTGCTATGCTATGTTTCCATACATTATTTATGTATTCAAAGAAAAAGCGGCGCATGTACAAAAGGGGCCCTATGTACATGCGCCCCTTTTTCTTTGATTATGTCCTTTGTACATGCGCCCCTTTTTCTTTGATTTCGCCCTATGCACATGCGCCCCTTTTTCTTTGATTTCGCCCTATGTACATGCGCCCCTTTTTCTTTGATTACGTCTGGTCTTGAACATCCTGAGGAGTGTTTTGTCAGGTTGCTGCAGTGCATTGCTTGAGGAGTCTTGTTTATTATTATTTTTACTTTTAATTTTCACTTTTTAATTTGAACACATATCACGTGATAGAGTGATCTATATTTCTTAAGCATTATTTATGTATACCTGTAAATACAGGGTTTTTATGTCTTATTCAGTTGATCTATACATGAACGTACTGTTTACATGTGTTGTTTATTTGATCTATACATGAACTACAGGGAGTAAGCAAGAGAGGTATGGTTTAGTGAATGAGGGACAAGGGGACTCTGGGGATGATTACGGGGGAGAGTACCATGGTCAGGGTCAGAAGGAGGGAAGACTGCACCCTAATGTTAGGCATTTTTTTTACTTTCTGTAGGAATAAATAGAACTGTGTAATTTTTATTTATCCAGAGATAAAACGCCATTTCTGAATTTGTAGTCACTTCAGTGGACAAAACATTCTAGGCCCTGAAATCAGTGAGAAGAAAGGTAAAGGTTTTATGTTATTTACTCTATTTCAATCTGCATATTTTATTAAAAATTATTAGTGGCACTAAATTGTGGCTTCGGATGTAACATGACTTTTTTAGTGTATTGATGTACTCCCAATCCCATCACAAAAGATTCTATCTCATACATCTGCTGAGCTCTGAGGTCATCTTTATCTAGCATACATGGATGATGAGGAGTTAATATTCTGTCTATTCCCTGCTATTTATTTTGGCCTTCTAACACTTTTGGTTCCTGTCTAACATTGCCATAATTGCCATGAATTTCTCTTGGTTTTCTTATAGAAATATACATCATTGACAATAACTTCACTAAATGTATAAAACAGGTTGATTAATGGTTGTCCTTTATATTTGCAGAACCACACCATCAATGGCTGTTACGTGTCACCTTTTACCTGTCCTGAATGCTGCATTGTTGAAGATAAAGTAAGTTGAAAAAAATTTACAGATATTATTCGATATGTAATTTGTTGAAAAAAAAATTGTTGGGTAAAAATCATGTTTTTTTGGGGTGGGTGGGGGGGGTGGGGGGGCCCTTAAAAGATTCTCGCACCCGGGCCCTGAGGCGTCTAGTTACGCCCCTGGAAATTACAGTTAAGATATGGCGGGAATGTCAAGTATAAGAAAGGCTCCTGTTACTGCAGGGTGGTTTGCTTTATATCAGACCTGTACACATCAGGGGTGCGGTCTGCCATGTTACTTACATCAAGCTGTCTTTGAATGGTTTCTATGAGACATTGTCTCTGTACACTGCAATGACGCAGCTGATTCTGACCTAACGTAGTATTAATGGTTTACGAAGATATTTTTACCAAAGGTCTCCAGATGAAAATGTACAGTGACAATCAACATGTAAACAAGATGCGAGTCTATGTGTAAACAGTACATAACACGGACAGAACGTTCCTAGGTATAAAAAAATACTTATTTTAACTCTGGACAATTAATCCTTAAATGCTTTTGGTGCTAAAGTTGGCCTCAATGTATTATAAGAGGCAGTAGGTTTCAGACATACCCGTGAACCATGTCATTCCAACTAGAGGGTTCTTTACTTAAACTTTTATATTTCTGATAGCTGCCATTTAAAAAGAATGTTAAAAAACAGGGTGGGTGGTGTGAGGAATGAGGTGAAGGAATGAAGGGGAAAATATAGGGAACTGATGTGGGGGCATGTGAATTAGAGTGGTGACATGGAAAACAAACAGGGTTGGAAGGGGTGGTTTGGTTGACATGGGAATTATAGAAACTGGAGAGATGAAACTCTAGGTGATGAATTGAAGACTTGGTGGGATTAATCGGTAAAACATTAAGAAGGAAGAGAACATCTTGGAGTATTAATGGAGGGAACAGGGGCAGCTGGGGAGATGACAGGCAATGGTCTAAAAAAGGAGGATGAATGATAGTGGACTGATAGTATCATGTGTACGTACGACAGAGGGAAATAGATAGTGAGGCAGAGCAAACCAAAATAAAAAGAGGAACCAACTATTTTTAGTTTTATTGGAAATATGAAGTCACTTTATTAAATTTTCCACTTCACCTTTTTTCAAACATTCACTGAAACTCTATGACATCAAACGCATTATCTGAATGAGCAGAATGAGGTAACCCATTGGGCAACATGGAGCTTTCCAGCAGCCATGATCCTAGCTGGCAGAGGACTATATGATATGTTGCTCAACAAATGGAGAGCTGCACACCATCTACAGGGATCGTGAGATATAGCGCAAGATAGGAAAGGCAAACCTTACCCACCCTGTTTTAAGAGGGGAAGAAAACTCAGTCCCACGGAGAACTCATTTCTAAGAACACAACTGCTAGAAAATAGGGTGGTTTTTTCTCTATGGTTCTATATTCATAAAATATTTAACATACCGCACTATGAGCTATTTGATACTCTTGTTTTATTCAAAGTGCTACGTGGAAGTTAAGACACTGAAAGCTAAGTGCCACATTTACACTTTTACACTTATATGGCCACACTCGCATTTGTCACAGAAATGTTATTTACCTGGAGTTCATCAAAATTCCAATGGCAAAACTCCCAGTGACATCTATACAACATAATCGCACATTTCCTGCCATAGCACTAGCGATCAAATTAAACAAATTAACCGAAAATAAGAGGATTTCACTTGTAAATCCAGATCACATGAATAAATTGGGACCGCAGCGCGTGGGTTCTTACACAACACCTTAAAGTTATGTAATTGTTTTCCAGAGACTCACGATCATTTCATTTATCATATCATCAGAGCATCAGTGGAAATTGTTTAAAGTAATTAATTATATAGATCATATGTCATTTATATATTTAGTATTTATAACATTTTACAGACCAGGAAACCACTATAGAGGAAATTCGAAAAAGAGGGTTTTTTTCTAAACCATTACACCTTATATATTATTTGCTAATGATCTACTTTTCAGGACACTTGAGGCTTGAAGCGGTCCTGCCATCAATAAAGTATGAAAGACACCTATACGTCACGTTAACATTTAATACCTTTGCACTTACGTTTCTTGGATGGGTTAGATGAGAGTCATTATGTGATAGTACAAAGGGGCTGAAACATACAGGTAGTGTTTAATATGGATTAACATCAGGTTTGTTTTTGGTTAATTTACCTAAAATTAAACTATTCTAGTAGCAGGAAAGAAATATTTGACATTTCTAATACCATCAATAATAAACCAGATGTACTGAGAAGGTTAATAACTTCCCATAAAGGGGCAAAGCAGAAAACAAATGCAAAACATACTAACTAATGTTTTGTATTACCTCTTGGGCAAGCAATTTATTGTCAACGGACGCACTCCTTAGCTGCCTGCCACAGAAAGGATTTGACTCAAAATCATCAGTTGTACCAAATCCTGCAAGAAAAATAATTACAACAAAAAGCCACGTAGACAAATTATTCTGATGGCATCATACAAATTATGAATATGTTTCCAGTTAATTTTCCCCCACTGCAATTATTCTAGCAGATGACTTAAAACTTGAGTGTTGCTGCACAGAGTATGTAACTTGAGAAATGGCTCACTTTCCACCCGGAATTTACCAAAGGGTGTATCCCTAATAGTCACACGCATACGGTTTTAAATACCCAGAATAAGGGATACAAATCTTAACTGTTCTATCATAATACAATTTCCTTTGTGAAATATGGAAAATGATCACATTGAAGCTATTAGTTAGCAAACAGGCCACCGTTTTTGGATATCCCAGCTTGAGCAGGCGCATCTCAGCCGTGATTTAGATGGAAAGGGCTACATTTAAGTGGCATTGTGTGGTTTCAAGCTATCACGTCTTACAAACACATCACAACTAAACACCCTGGATGAAAAGGGTATTTAACTGCAACGGGTATTTAATTGTGTTAAAAAAATAGTTTGCAGGTGCTAGAGAACAGCCAGTTGACAAAAGGAAACATGAAGACTCTACCGGTACTGCAAACCATGGAAGAAGGTGCTGCTTACTAGACAAAATACATAGTAGATCACCGGAATTGTGTGTCGACAGGAAAATGATATTTGTAATCATCTTACTTACTAAAAAGTTTTAAAGCAACAAACACATTCATAAACCACAGACTGCATCAAAAGCCTAACTTATGTTTTAGTGAATTTGAGCTTATCAGTCTAAGGCTCGGTTTCCACTTGGGTTTTTGTCCTGCATTTTTTTCTTGATGAAAAACGCCAAGAAAACTGCCACTGCATTTTGGCGTTCTTTCTGGAGTTTTTTCTGGCGTTTTAGCCTTTATGTGGAAATTGCTTTTTTGACCTTAGGCAGTTTTTCCAGCCTTTACAAGTTAGAATTTTCACCCAGCTAAAAGGGATTAGGATAAATGGCAAGTATCTGCCCCCTCCTGATGTCATTTCCTTGGTAGAGTTCTACTTAAACGCCCCGGCGGACCCTTTTGTCTCTTTTCTGTGGTTTGTAAGGCATGCTTTATTCCGAATGTCTGCTCCTCTAGGAAGATTGGCCCCAAATGATGGTGCAAATTGTTTGCTGTTGCTTTTGGCAGGCAGGATCCAGTTGGTTTGTTTGTAATGGCATGTTTGTTCCAAATGGTGTAAAATTCAATATGAACTTTGTTTTGTGTGAAACTGTTTGTTTCCAGCCTAATTCTCGTAGGAAAAAAACGCCATAAAAAACGCCAAGGCAAAACCTTCTATTGGAGAAAAACGCCAAGATTTCCTTGCAAAAAACCCCAGAGTGTGAACATGCTGCGATTTTGAAAAACTGCCACAGAGCCCCAAAAAGCAGTAAAACGCCAAAGAGGACTGAAAAAACACCAAACAGAAAAACACCAAGTGGATATGGCCTTGTGCGATTTCCTATTGAAGAACAGCTAACAACTGGTCGCAGCATTTTTTCACTAATAAAACGCTGTGTGGCTGAATTGGCGTTATTATGGGCGTTTTTGCAAAAAAAAACCCAAGTGGAAACCTAGCCTAAGGGTGCGGTATGTCAATGGCTTTCATATGTTTGATACAGATATCCGTAACACTGAATGGATTTGCACAAGCAGAAAGTGCAGTAGAAATGGTATAGTATGGGCTCTACAGTGTATAACACTGGAAATTAGAGGGTTATTGTGTTATGCTGAAGGAAACACAAACGAGCCGTTGCTCTTAGAAAGGATTTATTTATTAAACCCTGATCACAAGAATAATTAGTAGCAGAGGCTTTGCAACAATGCAAACCATTACAAAGATCATTACAAACATTTATGTAACAGGGTTTCTCTGCCGCGGATTAACATGTACTCGTAGTTTCAAAAGAAGTTTGTAATACATTTTGGTGTTCTATGTTCATGTTGTAAGATGCAGAATCACAAGAGCTGTCAAGACCTCGGAGGTCCATTCTTGAGATTTCATGTAAAAGGAGACCTCTAAGGTCTTGAAAGCTTGTGTGACTCTACATCTTACTTTATGAATATTTGTCCACTGGATGACATGGCAAACCTCTTTAGATTACCTTTTGGAGGCATTACAGCAAAATTCTTCTTTTGTGTCTGTAGTGCAAAGAAATGGTTTGTGAATACTTGGACAAAATAATTAACCCTTTTAGGAGCAAGCCAAACAAGTGAATTACAAAAATCTGTCAGCGCAGGCGATTGTGTTAAGTTCCTCTGGAACAGGACAGGCAACAGAAATATATTTCTTAGTAAATGTTCATAAAGGGAAACTGCATGGTAACGTTTAAATCGTTTGTTTAATACTGTGCTGGGGAAAAGATTTTTTCTATACAATAAACATGAAAGGCCCTCTCTGCTGCCACCTAGTGGCTGCCCAGTTCACACACAGCTATGACCTGGCAAGCTGCTGGCATTATTATTATTATTTATTGTTTTATATAGTGCCATCAAATTCTGTAGCGCTGTACCATGGGTGGACAGGACACAACAAGTAGTATATAAACTTAACAATTTGACTTACAGAAACAACAGGTGAGGAGGGCCCTGCTCAAACGTGCTTACAATCTAGAGCATTAATATCCATCATGTCTCTAACTGCAAAAGGTGGCTACGGCTAGCTTACACAGCATCGCGTGTACATTTCTACATTTCTGCTCAGGTCCCAAGAGGGAGCTTTCCCACTCTCAGCTACCTAGAAAAACTCTTTAAATAAGTATTATATACTAAATATACTAGCAACCAAAATTATTCATCTCAGGCATGATTCAAGTACAGCCAATATATAATCCAATAGTGCACTGGAAATAAATTACAGAAAAAAAAACATTTCAAGGCCTATTGTGCATTTATTGCATTTGCCCAAACTAAATAACCAGACACAAGAAGGACATAAAACATAAAGACACAAACAGCAACCAGTGCTTAGAAAGAGCATCATATTTGATCGACTACCTCTTAGCTATCGTTGCTCAAAACTAAACATCTGAAAAGCAACAGTTAAATTACAAGACACAACTTTAGTTTTTCGTATTGCTTCCTTGGGATTTCAAAAGGTGAAATGTGCTTGTTTCTTGTAGTGTGTGATTTCAGAGGAGGTAAACCATCAGGCATTGCAATAGATTGCTCCCTGCATGGGTGTCGATATGTCATTAAAAATACTTCTGCTCAATGCTTTTAAAATCCAGGTTCCCCATCTCACCCCACAAAAATATTAAAAACTGCTACATTTGATGTAAGGTATTGTCACCACTCTGTCTATAGCTGAAACATTCTAGAAAAGCGTTTGCCTCATTTCAATCGTATTGCTAAAGGAGGATCATTTCACTGATGCCTTCAGAAAAGAGGAGAAAATACTTCAAACTGTGCAGTTTCAAACTTGACAGAAGTTGATCAGCGAAAGGATCTGTTGGCCGTTCTTCAAGAGGCTCAGAAAGGACGGAAGGCTGTGGTCAGTGAATTAGTTGCCTTCTGTAAAATGCATGGGAGCCCTGATTAGAGTTCTAAGTGCTACATTTCATTGCACAGCACATCGTGGTTAAGATGAGAATGGTTTATTGCCGTGGTGCCACAGTCTCCTTCGTTTGATGACAGCATAAAAGCCGGTGTAAGCGGGAATAGTTTGTGGCAGGCTGCTCGGTACTCCTCGTACTGTGTGTTGCAGCTCCCGAAGCTGCCATCCATTAGTGCCTCCAAGACTTTAGTCAGGCTCTGTACAAAAGAAAAGCAAGACAATCATTGATTTACATGAGAAGCAACAGACTGCATATAAATAACATTACTTGTCACTTATCACAGAGGCCAGGATGATGGCTTTTCTGGACTTCCCAGGCACTGCGGACTACGCTTCTCATGATGCCTAACCAGCCATATCTGGCTTTCCGGGCCACCCAAAATTCAATGATACATCTTAGTCATGCAGGGGATGCTATATTAAAACAAACAAAAAACTGTCCAAAGCTAAAATAAATACACCAACCTCCATGCTATGGGTGTATGTTCTAGCCCTTGTTAAACATATACCAACAGACACTTGGGCAAACTGTTGCCTTCCAGCTTCTGTTGGACTCTTAACATCACATACAGCAAACCAGTCACTTTGTATTTTTTAGATGTGTTTTTTTTTTAATTTCCCTAAAAATATTAGCAGTTAAGAACATTTTAGAAAGGTACAACCTGATTCACGCTTTCTAAAAACCCATTTTAAAGCAAGAGCACAAATCCGAGTGATAAAGCTGAGCCTTTATCTTGCTTTCCTTTCAATGTGACTGCCCTCTTGTGGTAAGTTTAGGAAGCACATGGGCTGGTCATTCACCACATCCAGCGTGTGCAGGAGAGATGGAGATTTCAGCAGCTCAATCCATGTATGTAGATAGAGAAACAGATATGACTGCCAGCAGGAAAATATATAAAAAAAACTAAACTGCTTTATTCTGTTTATAGACATACAAAAGTTCACTCCAGATAAGAACCATTCGGCCAAACCAATCTTCATATATTTCCAGATGTAAAGACTCAGACCTTCATCAATCCTTGGTTTCAACTTAGATTAAGGATAGCCATTTGCCAATTCAACAGGAGTATATGTTTCATTTAAAGACATTTTATTTCTTTATACCAATTACACATTCTCATACACCCACTGTCTTCTGCCAGCGACAAATATCTACTAATGGTAAATATAATGTTGCACGCAGCCTACATTTGCCTATGTGTCTCTCTCAAAAAAAAAGCGAACACATTCCTACTTATTGAATGTTATTGTTGTGCACAAAGGCTGGAAGTATTCACAAATATATGCATCATGTGGCATGACTTACCTGAACATTCCTATCAGTTAAGGAATCGTCCAGCCCCGTGGCAATAGCAATTGCTTTCTCTTGCCTAGACTTGTCCAAATAATACATAATTTTTGCACCTGTAAAAAATATAGTTTTTAAGAAAACATGTCTAAATTTACAGGCTTTGATGCAAAACAATTGGATGATACTATTTCTTATTAGCAGATTAACAATGGGGCAAAAGGCCATTTGCAGGAGAGGAGAATATTTGTAGCTCCCTCTTAGCCAGAAGGTCTGGGGTGGCTCTGCATGATGTAAAGATATTTCTTAAAAACGTCACTATGCACGGCTATCTCAAGCCTTCGCACAAGAAGCTCATCGGGTTTATCATTGATTATTCATAATGATATCAGTGAGTTGAAATGTTCAACACTCCTGCAAACCCCAACTTGAGTGAATGAACCCATACTTTTATCTACATACGGCATGTAAGCACATGGAAAGGAGAAATATATCTGCTTCCATGGCTTATATAAACATTATCATTAATACTTATTTCTCCGATTGACCATTCAGATAGCGATTCTAACTTTCCTCCATCTTTGTAAAACTTGTTGTGAATAATGGTCCCCTAGTTTTGTCTACGTTACCCCTCGATAACTATTAATTACTTACAAGAGCGTTAGTAGGATCGTTAGAAAACCATCACACAAAACGGTATACCTGACAACAAATGCTGAATGGAGGTAGAATTGTTCTTGAGAAACTCCTCATTAAAACTTGTCATGTTCTTGTTAACGAAGATACTTTTCATTTCTTGAACTAGGACTTTGTTGACGATGTCTGGGAGATTTCTGTGATCGGAAACTAAAGGGCACATAAAGTGATGAGAAACAAACACAGCAGCTGTAAAATATGTCTTTGTGTGCAGCAAGGAGAGTTAACATAGCACGCGCTTTGCAATATATATATATATATATATATATATATATATATAAACAGTATTAAGTGTGAATGTTTATCATTACTTTGGAGAATTTACCAGATTTTGAGAACCGTATTAAACACTCGTGGAGCCAGGGGTTTTTGCGATCGATGAAAAAAGCTCTTTTGATGGCCTGTAACATCAGGAGAAATTTTCCTGTATTAGTGAAGGAAGGGAAACAAATATGATTACTGGTTATTCTTCCATTTTTTAAACAGCAGAGAAAGAACTGAATGCTGCCCATACTATATCAAACTAAAAATTAAAACCTCCTAAGAAATCTCGATGATTACACAATCTACAGCAGGGCTGGACAAACCCACGGAGCCTCGGATCCATTGTAGCTTCATAAATCTTACTGCTGGCACCTTCTTGGCTTCTAAAAAAAAGTAAGCTGGCTTCTTAAAAAAATTAATAAAATGAATTAAATTAATATATTTGTCCAGTCCAGATACTAAATATTCTTAAACCACTGTTTCTTAGCTTTTTGAATTAAGAGTAGTCAGATAGGAGAATGTTAAGAACCAACAGGGGGTATTAATAACACGCAATTCCAGTCCATTGTTTGAAAAGTTGCCCTATCATCATAGCAAAAATGTTGTTGTCTGCACTTTTTATACATAACCCCCATAGTTCTAGAAAGCACTGGAAGCTTCCAAGGGTAACTCTTAGTAAATGAGGGGAGTCATTGCCTCTGTATCTCTGGATATAAAAAGCAAACATGTGCAAATGGACCAAAAATGATTTAGACGAATGTTTACAGTTCTTTTTTGGCCCATTTTTAAGTCAGGAACGAAACTTGTTGCCCATTGCCCACATTCACTCTCATTCACTCTCTCACACTATCATTATCTCCGCATCTTCTTGTACATTATCTTCTATCTTATCTGTTTTATCTTTTCTCTTTTATCCTTTTTGACTTATAGTGAACTTTCGCCAAAATATGGTGCTTTCGGGGACATCCCCCTCTGATTGGAGGACCGCATGAGAGGACATCAGCGGAAGTGCCTCCATTTTGGCAGAAGTTCGCACCAGGTAACGTTCACAAGGATGCGGGCAAAGATAGAAGATAAAAGAGAGATGCAGAAGCGAAAGTGGTCGGCAGAGAAGGTAGGGAAACATTTAGAGGGCATGAGAGAGACTGATCGAGAACGAGAGTGTGAGAGATCAAGTGCAATAGTGTGAAAGAGCCTGAAATTTTTGGAGGAAAATTCTGAGCTTTTAGCTTAGTTTTTGTCCGATTCGTGGAGGACCTGGCCTCGTATTTGTGGCTTCCTCCGAATCACAGAATTTGCCAAAATTCGTACGAATTACAATTCGTACGAATTCGAAATTCAAAGTCTAGTAAAAAGGACACAAACTGAAATCACTAATACAAAAACTCCAAATTAAAAAAAAAAATGAAATAGATTTACCTTTTCTAAAGTATATCTCAAATGCCAGTAAGTGTGTGTATATGTTATTTGCAGCAAGACTTTTCAATGGTGTAAGAAACTTGATCGCTTCTTCAAGGGGGTTTTCCACCTGCATTAAACAAAAATGACATATTTATGTTATGTTAATGTTATCAATGCTTTAATTCTGATCTTGCGTTTATTCATCCCGTTTTATAAAGTGCTTATTTATTCATTTAGCAGAGTGTGTGAGCCGCAAACAAGCCAGGTATTCTATGTATGCATGCCTGGAAACAAGTCGTATCATAAACACGTGCTCAGCCTGAGATATCGAAAAATCTGGCCTGTTTGTGGCCCTAATGGACTGGACTTGTGCACCCCTCATATAGCATCAAACAACCATTGTAGCCCTATTTTAATGTACTCTTTTGCATGCACTCTATTTTTTATTGATATACAATATTGACATATTTCAAGGCATATATTCTTTTTTGTTATTAAGTTGGAAAATGAAAGTTCTGTCTTATTTTACTCTTCCTCTACCTCTTACTGGTTGTTCTGAAAGCATGAAGTGTACTTAAGTATACACTCACACTGAAGTCATTGATGATCAAGTAGAACATGTAATTGTCTGCCCCCACTCCCGTTTATTTGATAAATGTATTTAAGTATAAATCCACTGGTTTCAGTAGAGAGGAGGAAAGCGAGAAAGATCACCTTTTCTTACCACTAGTGTAACCATAACAAAAGAATGTATGCAACAATTTTCATGCAGTAAATGCATTGGAGTCCATGCAAAATGGGCTCCAATATCCATAAAAAAGAAAACCAAGTCTGGGGAATAAACTGTAATATGTTATTCTCAAACTATGGCTCTGACATATGGTCTATTTCAGGTAATAAAAAAAATGACATTTCAGATGAAATCAATGTTAACTGAGGTTTTAGTTTCATTCATTCATGCCCACTATGCATTTGATGTGATCACAAAAAAAGTTGTTCTCATTCAAATGCAGCCTAAGAAATATACTATCATGTTGCATGTCAGACTGTTGGGTTTTGGCCACCACGGATCGGCTTGCAGGCTAGTCTAGAACACAGGGTATTAGTTTAGGCAGTATTGGTGGCTAAGGTCTAGCTTTCGTCTGTTCCTCAGTTCTTCCAGAAAGCCCATTAACCTTCAGAGGTCTGCAGCCGCCAGAATAAATACAATTAGCAAAATCAGGGCTGAAGCAGAAAAGCTAAAAGGCTTACTCTGCTTTCATGGGGCATCTGGATCTCACATCTATTCCCGTGAAACTTTACGACGTAGATTACATATATTAAGAACTAAAATTCCACACGGTACACCATAAACATAATGAAAAATGATATTCCTTCTCCTTCCTTTATACCTCCTCTCACCTCCCCCTTTTTTTCCTTCCTCCCTACCACTATACCCATAGGCATGGTTCAGGGGAGGGCCACCTTTTGACTGCCCCCCCCCAGAGCTATTGAGTTCCATACCACAGTTTACAGGGGCCACTGCATTTACAGGTTATGCTCCCCTTAAATACGGGGACCAATTACAGTGGGGCGCACCGTCAAAGTGGGGAGGGGTTAGGATGACACACGACTAGGGGGGAGGAAACCAAAGTCATGTGTAATTCCCCCCCCCCCAATTGTACATGCTTCCAGAACGTTTATGGTAACTCAATGCTGTGGTCCTGTGCTGAACCTTTGCCTTACTTTTTCCCTCCCCTCTTTATTTTTTGCTGTACCCTTTGTTGGAAAATCAAAAAACGTAATAAAAAAAAGGAGAAATAACAATACATAAATTGTGCAGATATTAAACCATCACGCATTATGATATATCAAAACATATATGCATATAAAATCCCTTAGTAAATACAGATACACTAAAGAGGTACACATTTTCCATTTTAAGTTTCTAAATGTGTAAAAAAAACATAGAATCGTAAAGTTTGAAGTGATAACCCAAAAATGAAAGAACTCTTAATGACTAACAGAACTCATCTGGAATGTATTCCTGTAATAATAATCATAATAAATGTAATACAGTGTGAGGGTGAGCGCAGATACTCTTTGCTGGCAGACTGCCACAAAATAATCCAAAGCACTTTAGTCCAGAGCCTGACAAAGTTTGCGTAGAAGTTAGGAGCCAGAGAGAAAAGGCAGGGAGCCAGCTAACTATTATTTAATAGCCAAAAAGAGGTACAGAATACAGCACATAAAGTTAGTAGCCCAATCTAAAAAAAATCTAGTAGCTATTGCTACCTGACTCCTGGGGTATGTCGAGCCCTGCTCTAGTCTATATCCACACACAACAGCAATGAGAACCTTTTTAGGACTAAGAGATACACTTTAAAACATACACTTGTGGGTCCTGGACTATTGCACCTTCAGACCAGTTTTTTTTATTTCTCTTTCAGACCAGTATAAACTAAATGTACTATTTAATAAACACTATGTCATCAGGGGGTGATGCAAAACATGCCAAGTCAAGACCACCTGATTAGTTTGAGGGGTTCACATCAGTAAAGTAATGTTGCTTTTTTCTTTTCCTACGGAGTCATTCATTCTGTAACTGTACACCTACCCTTTCCAGTTTCTCAGGAACTAATTCTTCCCTTGGCCCGCTTGTTTCTTCTTCTTCTTCATCTCGCTTCTTCTTTTGGTTCTTCTGCTGGCGCTCCCTCTCTGCATGTTTCCTTTCCTCCTCCAGTTTGGCCTTTTTCTGAGCCCTCCTTTGTTTGCTTAACATCTTCTTTAATTCCTTCGCTGAGAGGTTTTCTAAACATTCAAGATGAGAAAAAAAACATTGCAAATAACACATAGATAAATAACATTATGAACATCAGTTCATGTCATCTGTGATGTTTACCTGAATTGACCTCCTGCACCTTGCTTTCATGGGTTAGTGGATTTTCATGGAGTTCCAAGTAGATACCAATGGCAACCTCCGCAGCTTTAAAATAGAAAGCGTGCCTGCGGAGAACATCTTCTAATAGCAAAAGATCGATGTAAGCACGCAGGGTCATTTTCCTCATGCAATATGTATGGAAGTCAAACTGATCATCAGTGATCTCAAAAAAATGCTAAAAATCAAATCAGAGACAGAATTCTAATAGTGCCTCAAAAAGGATTATATTGTTCTCTTAAAGCAAACACAGCTAAATGCTACAGTCAAAGCAAAGATTGATCAAGTCACTGCGGTCCTGGTCAGCTTAGAAAGTAAGAAAATGTCTGATCAGAGCACAGATCCAAAAACACCAAACCAGATAGTATCCACTGATAGTGTCACTTCATCTAAACACGTTGGCTACTTTTGAAGAAGATAATTATATTTTTCTAACTTTGGACATTTAATGCGGCTTTTTTGTATCTTGCATTCCATCTGAAGAAGTGACCTCTAAGGTCCAGAAAGTGTACGTAACATTTTTTGTAACTTTTTTAGAATATTATTAAAAATAATATTTTTTCCTGTACTGGTTCAAGAAAGGGGATCAACTTGAACTAAAGACTCCTAAGAACCAACAATGTTGTGCAAGCAGACAGCATACATATGCTCCTCTAATGAGATTCCTGCTTTCAACCCAGATCTGCTAGGGGTCTTCTACTTATCTTGTAAGAAAAATGGTGTTTCTCACTGCACAAGTAGCAAGAAAGCATTGATGGTTCTGCTAATAGACAATTGGCTAGGAAGTACACAAAATCAAGCGTGCACACAAAAAAATCCTAGTTGGTACCAGCATGCAATCTTCTTTTGTACTCACCCTTTCAATTTCATGGCATTTCTTCAGCGCCTCACCATATTTGCCCTGTCTCCGGTAGGCTGCGGCACATTCTGTCTGGAACCACATGCACTGCATCTCATTAAGATTCTCCATTGCGGGTGTTCCTTCCTGAAACAGAGAAAACATAATCTAACATGATCTAGCACTTTTTAAATAAAGGTGTTTGCATGCAAGAAGGAAAAGTAATTTACTGCACACTGTAAAAGGGCGATATATATACCGTATTTGCTCGATTATAAGACGAGGCTTTTTTCAGAGCAAATGCTCTGAAAAAATACCCCTCGTCTTATAATCGAGGTCGTCTTCTAATCAGACCTCAAAAAAATGTCCGCTGGGGCCAGGCTGTTTACCAGTGCTTTGGTCACGAGCAGCGTATCTTCTACTAGCAGCAGGAGAACAGGAAGCTAGCAGAGTGTCACATAATTCTGCCTCCCCCCTCCTTCCTCTGGGGGCGGGGCCAGAGAAGTTGCTCGTACAGCCGGGAGGGTTTTTGAGCATTGAGCAAGTATGTGTGATTAATGGAATGAATGAGTATTTAAAATTTTTGTGAATGAGTGTGTGATAGCATGGATGTGTAAGGGGGATGGTGGTGGTAGCATGGCATAGGGAGGCTGCACTCACACTCCTATCATCCCCATTGTTCCAGCATGTACTGGCTGCCTTGGCTTGATAGGAGTGTGATTGCTGTTAGCAGTTATATATATATATATATATATACCTACAGAAATGCCTTTTAACCCCCTATATTCCACTCTGCCCCATGATATGCCAGAGTGGCATATAGGGGGTTAAAAGGCATATCATGGGGCAGAGTGGCATATAGGAGGGTATAAGACATTTCTGGAGGCAGAGTGGCATATAGAGGTTTAAAAGACACATCATGGGGCAGAGTGGAAAATAGGGGGTATAAGGCATTTCTGGGGGCAGAGCGGCAACCCTGGGGGCAGATGTGTCACGTACCGCGAGGTAGGGGGAGACCCCCCGCCTCAGCACGGCAACCACAGCCGCTACAAGGGAGAGGACTCCCTGCCTCCACACAGCAGCCGCAACCACCGCGCAGAAGGGGGAGACCCCCCGCTTCTGCACAGCAGACGCAGCTGCTGCGAAGAAGGGGGAGACCCCCCGCTTCTGCACAGCGGAGGCAGCCGCTGCCACAACAAGAGAGACCTACCTCATCCACGCTGCGTTCCCAGCAGCTTCAGCCGGAGGACAGGTCCTGTTCTGGTGTCCGGACACGTTCTTCTTCACGCCACCTAGTGGCGCCTGCAGATACTACATCGACCTATATTGGGAGATTATGTGATCGCCACACACAAGATGGCCGCGCAGGAAGTGACGTAACGGCAGTTTGCAAATATATTCGCGGGAAATCCCTAATTAGTGCCTAACTCCTGGGCCTATTTAAGAGACGCTCTAACACTCAGACATTGCCTTCTGATGGTCGTGCCTATCTCGGTAGTGCCTATCTCAGTACGCGTTCCAGTTGTTTTCCTGTGATTTGACCTCGGCTATTCCTCGACATCTCTGCTCTCTGGTATCCTGACCTCGGCTATTCCCACGACGTTCCTGCTCTCCGGTATCCTGACCTCGGCTATTCCCACGACGTTCCTGCTCTCCGGTATCCTGACCTCGGCTATTGCCACGACGTTCCTGCTCTCCAGTATCCTGACCTCGGCTCTGGACCATTCCTCTCCAGTCCTACCTGACTTCAGTGTCTCCTTCTTACGCTGTGCCGTGACAAGAAGAATATACCAACATTTATTTAGTTGTTCCCTATATGTCTTCAACTAGTACTTCACAATATTGCTTATGTCCACAATGTATACACAAGAAAAATGACAATAGTTTTAAAAAGTTGCTTTTAGGCTTAAACTTTGATGGGCATAATGAAAGGTACTGCAGCAAAAAAATACAATGACATTTCTGTGCTCATATAAATCCAGGTAATAAAACAATGTTAAAGAAGCTTCACAAAAGCCTTTGATCATCCAAACATTTGCAAGACGCATCCTTAATTGCAGTAATGGTGTAAGACTTACTCTTGTGAATTTTGAGCACATTTCCTCTGCTTCTTGAATCATATTGGCTCTTAGCATGTACTTAGCGCATTTCGAGTTGATGAAGCGATCTGCAGTGTCCAAAGACTGGGCCTCATCCATCCACTTGGCAGCTTCTTTTAGATTACCTATATGCTGGGTTCACACAAGTAGTAACAATCCAAAATGATTAATGTATCTGCATAGCACAGCACCATCAAAACAGAACTTTTATAAACAAGCCCAAGATATAAACGTTGACCCACAGACTCACCACACTTTGATTATAAAGCACGGTCGCATGTTTTAGGCTCCTCTTACTGCTTCACGGTTGCGTTTCGTGAAGTTACTTTATGGATATTTGTGCGATATTGGCAGTTCTCCATGGGGGTCTCTTACCTTGTAGATCTTCGCTTTCACGTAGAAGAGTTCTATTAACGTTGGTGTGCTAGCAATAGCAGAGTTGATATATTCCAAGGCAAGAGACCAGTGACCGAGTTTATCAAAGTGCTGTGCTAAGAAGTACCGAACCCAAAGCAGTGTGGTTGGTGGCTCTTTCTCTCCGTTATCTAAAAAATATGAAGAAAAAGCACAACAGGCATTAAAAAAAGCTAAGTGACAAAAGAGGAAATATAGCGATCCTGATGGGAACCAGCATGATTTACCAGACACATAATCGCTTTTAATATCTTCAAAAGCTATGAACAGTTTTAAGCAAAAAACAGACTCTCTTTATTCATCTAATCCTTAATCAATAAAGTAACAGGCAGGTGAAGGCTGAAAGGAAAAAAACTCAAAAGCTTACCTTCTAAGCTAAACATGTCACAGGCTTTCAATGAGGTCTCGTAACCCATTACAAGCTCTTGTATGATTAAGACCTTTAGAAATAAGGGGAAGAAAAACAATTTTATCAAATTCGTAGATACAATGGAATCGGTCTACGCAGAAGAATGTTTTAAGTAGTCTAAAACTACTGCGTACCTTTTCTGAATTGCGATACAATGATTTCAGGGTGGTAAACAAAGGTGGACATCCTTTGCTAAAGTTGACTCTCAGAAACGTATCCGTTAGTGCTCTGAATCTGTCACCTAAAAAAACAAAAAAATAACTATATTAACATGATGTAAGTCCCACTAAACAGCTAAGCTGTTTTGCATGGTAATATATAACCATATAAGGGATCTGAGACAAGGCCTGAAATGTTGTTTTATCATCACAGCAATTAATGGGGTGGCCCAATCAGAAGGAAATATAGAATTTGTTTGCAGATAAGAACCATTCTGGGCTGTCCATTTGTCTTCATGTAGAGACTCAGACCTTGGTCTCATCTTAGATTCAGGATAGCATCATGTATATCCTAAGCATGTTAAATTTCCCTCACTGCTTTAGCATCTACAACTTTTGTCATTTCAGTGAAGCACAGCCTAAGCCTGCGACCATCTAGTTTTAGATTATGATCTCTTGTTTTACCATTTCTCCGCCTTTGAAATAATCTTCCACCCTGTACTTTATTAAATCTCTATGTATTTAAATGTTTCTATCAGAGACGCTCTCTCTTTTCTTTCCACCAAGCTACACATAATGAGATCCAACAGTCTATCCTTGATATTGTTTTTGTAACTTAAATTGTACTTCTCTCTACAACAACAGGGCATAGCATTCAGCCAGACAATGTTTGGTGAGCAAAAAGATCATGTTTGAGGACACTTTTATGACTACGTAAGTTACACCGTGGTTAGCCTGTACAGTGAAAATTGAGGTACAAGACCAAAGAAAGTACTGGGCAAGTACAACCACTGAAGGCCATTAGAAACAAAAATAGAGGCCGAATCTTTGTGAACCGTATCATCAGCAAAAACACACAACTCACAGTTAAGACCTTTTGCAATACGGCTAAAAAAAATATTAATACCTGTACAGATCCTTGAGGAACCCCACAAGTAACAAGACCTTCCTTCGAATATTCTCTGCTCACTACAATTGTCTGCCTTATCAATTCAATTATACATCCAAACCCAAACACTGCAATCTCAATGGGTAATATATTGCTCCCCATGGTTTATTATTTAATTTCCCAGTCAAAATGAATAAATAAGATTTAAGAAACATGCCAAAGGTTGCCCAATGCTAAGACTTTCCACCTTGATATCAACATTGTGTACCCATGCAGGGTCAAAGCGGTTTACAAGACCCTCTACAGTTCCAAGCTTAACTTTAAACCCATCTACTACTCATTGTGCATGAAGAAAAGCGTTAAAAGCATTAGCCCACTTGCAATGGCTGATCCTTACCTATAGCGAAGTTTAAAGGTAACCTTCTCGGAGAAACAGCTCTGGGGTGTCTTTTACTCATTTCTTCATATATCTCAAGTCGTTCTTCTGTGGTAGACAGAATCAGAGTATAACGCTGAAGAGTAACTTCACTAAAAGATTGTAGTGTCTTCTGGCAGTTTCTAAGTGCAGGGTTAATCGTAGGAAAATCTACCTAAACATTTCCAACCAGGCTAACGGGTTGTAACAGTCAGGCTATGTATATATATAACAAAGAGACAAAAAGTATATTTTCCTCATTTCTTCCTCCAAAACATCCCTGCTCTCCGGAAAGCTGGGTTTGATAATCTGGATAAACTCTAAAATATAGTAAACAAATGGAGCAACAAAACAATTACAAAGTAACAGAGAAATGATTTATTCTAAAACATGCAGAATACGCTGCAAAGAAAGCATAGTGGAACTAAAAAGTTTCCTCAGTGTCTTTTGAAACATAAACCAAGGTTACGCTTTAGATAATTCTGCCTTTTTTACAATGTGGACTATAGGTTTATGAACTAATAGCATAATTTACCAGGCTCCAGAGCTTTCTCTAAGTTTTCGTAGTATTTCCAGTTCTCTGGGTTCCGCTCCAACAGCTCCCTGTATACCTCAGCAGCTTCTTTCCGTCTACCCAGACATAAAAACATTTCTCCTGAAAACACAAAGGACAAAAATCTATCAACCAGTATACAGCATGGATCAATATATGCAAGTGAATATTGAGAATGTACAGACATAATACAACGGCTATAATAAGTGTAACTGATACAGAAGTACCCATAATGTTAATAAGCATTTGGTTAAAGGGGCAATCACGCCATCATATGGAGGGACTATGCAGAATCCCCCATTTGCCCTTTTACTAGCCTCAGATCCCCAGCTTGCAGGAGATGTGTACAGCTGAACACTTGCCACTTCACGCATGCTCTATACTCGTCTCTGTACTAACTGCAAGTATTCCGCGCTCACTCAATGAGCAGGAATAGGTAGGGTACCCCCAGGAAATGTATCTCTAAATCACATGGTGAACATTACAGGTTTGCTACGTCATTGTAACTTTCCTTTAAATATAACATTTACTATTATTCAAACAGGCAGAGATGACGCCATACAGGTACACCACATACTTAACATGTAATATTGTGTTTTCTCTAGAAGGGTTGATGCATACTCTCCTCGCTTTGAGTTGGATGATGGCAAGGGAAAGTACAAGGAACATTTTACAGGTTCCTACATTTACTATGTTTAGGGGCAGTCTGAATATTATGTATATTTTTTGCCAACATTTACATTGCAACAGATGTACAAATCTAAAGAACAAATATTCAGAAAGACATTTACAAATCAGAGGTAAAGGTTTTCATACAAAATTGAAAAAACAATAGGTAAAAGTGTACATGCGCTACAACACTCTGTGGGAATCCCACTCTCCCACACTTCAACAAGATAAAAGACAGGTAGGTGGTGCAACCCACCAACAGTGAGCGGAGCGACAGAAGTAAATATAAACGTAACTCACCCTCACCCCAATGGGTTATGTAGAATGAATGACATGAAAAAATGACAAGAAAAAAAATAAAATAATAATAGTGCACTCTGTATGATAAAATATTGCAAATTTAAAAAAAAATTTTTATAAAAAACTCACATTCTGATGAGTCAGACTGACTCAAATCATCAACGCCTGGTGTGATTAGGGATCACACACCCAACTGTATTTGAATGGAGATATCTACAAATGGATAAAATCACATAGAGGAGTATTGCAACACATCAGAAATGGAACAGAAAAAGGTGGCTACAGTAAGCCTCTAACCTTGCCTAGAGCCTGTAACCTGGCTCCAGGGATAAAGAACACCGCACTGACTTAGGGCAGTACTCCCCCTTTACGGTGATGGACAGCAGAGTGGATCCAGCAGTGTATGGTGTATATGTATATAAATATAATATAAAAGGTGATGTAAAATGTAGAATAAATACTTTATAACATAAATTACAACACTATCATAAAATATACTCTATTTAAGTGTCTCTGTGAATCCTCTGATACGCGTTTCGCCCGTGGGCTTCCTCAAGTCGGTTCCGACTCTGCTGGATCCACTCTGCTGTCCATCACCTCAAAGGGGGAGCACTGCCCTAAGTCAGGACAGTGTTCTTTATCCCTGGAGCCAGGTTACAGGCTCTAGGCAAGATATCTCCATTCAAATACAGTTGGGTGTGTGATCCCTAATCACACCAGACGTTGATGATTTGAGTCAGTCTTTGTCTGACTCATCAGAATGTGAGTTTTTTATACATTTTGGGGTGAGGGTGAGTTACGTTTATATTTACTTCTGTCGCTCTGCTCACTGTTGAAAGGTTTTCATACAGTTTGGTTAGGTTTGGTTCTTTAGCCATGGCTTAAACACACTAGATGTGTTGATCTGTCATTAAATGACATGTCCATAGACGTTCAGGCTGTGATAGTTTTAGGGATTTATGCATCATGGTCTCCTTTTCACATACAAGTCGAATCTGCGTCTAGCAGCTAGTTACTGCTCAATTCACTCCACAATCCGTATCCCATTACTATAGCAACACTTCATGTGTTAACATTTCCACAATCAATGAGAATATATTATAAATGATCATCATACCTTTAATCTCCTCTACCTGAAGTTTGTCACATATTTGCTTCTCGTAAGTATGAATGTGATCCAAGGATTCCTGAAACAGACTTGCTTCTCCCATCACTTGGCTCTGGTACAAGATGAGTTCGCTGTATTCATAGTCAATCTTGTTAGGAGGAATCTAAAAAGGATCAAGTGTTTCAGATATGAGAACGGCAAAACATTGCAAGTGACATTGCAATTACTCCTAAAAGGAGACAATCTGAGGGTAGCTTGTGTCGGTTTGGCATTAGTTACAGACGGACATGGTGAGAAATTGTCCCTTTCCCCACCTACACTACTGCCCAAATGTTTGGGGTCACTTGTCTGTTTTCATGGAAAGAAAGAAAATTTCTAGCTGTAACATAATTGCAAAAGGGTTTTCTAATGATTGTTATTAGCCTTTTAAATTTAAACTTGGATTAGTGAACTCAACAGGAGTGATGGGAGTGAAGGGCCTCTGTACACCTATGCAGATATTTCATTAAAAGCCAGCCATTTCCATCTGCAGTAGTCACTTACAACATTAACAATGTCTACACCATATTGCTGATCCATTTGATGTTATTTTAAGAAACAAAATTTGTTTTTCATTCAAAACCAAAGACATTTCTAAGCGACCCCAAACTTTTGAATGGTAGTGCATGTACTCAATCATCTTACAGGTTTAGGAAGTGAAGTGCTATACGATGGCTCGTAGGTTATAGGTTTGGAGACTTTACAATTGTGGCAACACAAAAGGCTCAATCTTGTTTTAAACCCTCAGTTAACAACTACTGGAACTGGCCATAATACATTTTTAATTTTAGTTCAACAATTATTTGTGTTTTTATTTACAAGGCCATGCAGTGACTATTATCAAATGGAATTAGTAAATGAGTCTATACGAGTGCTCTATTTATTAGAGAGCTGAGTTTTCATCCTTACTAGTAAATATCATATCTACTTTTCTAAAGTAGTAGATGTGAATAAAAACCTGCTGTGTCTTCCGAAATTCTTCCAGTAACTTTAAGGCCATCTCATAGTCTTTCAGCAAATGATACGCAATAGCATAGCCAATCCATGAAGCCCTCTGTGTTGGGCGCAGCTGAAGAAGTTGGTATCTGGTTTCCTACAAAAATAGGATTACTCAATACTATTATCATGACTATAGAAATACTCTCTCTGAATGAGTAACTACAGGCATAGATTTTTGATACTCATCTCGCTTATTACCTCTTTACTTTTAACCTCCTAACTGTGCCTAATGGTAGCACAAAAAACTATTTTGCTAAATTATTGGAAATTCTACCCAAGCACAGTCCGAAGCAGTGTTTATACCGAAATAAGTCCAGGGCCATCTTTAACACTGGGCAAAAGGGGCAACTCTGGGTACTGTGTACGAGCAACGCAGAGGTAAGCACCACAGAGAAATCTGCAGTTGATGTAAAGGGGTGTGGGAGGGTGTATGAATATGTGTGAATAAGTATACTTATTATTTTATTTTTATATAATTCTGTTTGGGGACAAAGATTGCATAGTCAAGCTATTTGGGGACAAAGATGGCAAGTCCTATGCTTCCAATGTGAGTGCTGAGCATGTTCTGTGTATGCAATCTGGGTGCCGGGGCCAGTCCAATGTGTGCAACCTAGACGACTGTGTGACCTGTGATCTATTTTTGCAATTTAGGGTTCCCATGCGTTATTGATCTGTACAATGCTGATTTTGTATGTGATTTTCAATTGATCTATACCTGCAATACTATGTTTTAATGTGTACGTTATGTATTCATATCTGCAAATATAGGGTTTGTATGTCTTAGATGATCTATACCTGCAATGCTCTTCTTCCATGTTTCATTTATTTGACCTATACCTGAACTACATGAGTGTGCCACAGTGAAGGAGGGGACAAAGGCACTCTGGGGGTGATGACAGGGGTGAATATGAAAATAACATGCATTACGTTCAAGATTTTCTTTTCATATCAAAAGGAAGAAAGGGCAGTGGAGTTGCAAAGGTGTTTGTTGGCTTCATCAGATGAACCCATTTGCTGTTGCTGACACTGCCCTTTATTCCTTTAAGTATAAGAAAAGAAGGGTTAAACATAACACAGATTTTTCTTTAAATTACTGCAGTTCTCCTTCAACAAAATGATATGTATATTTTTCAAGGTAGGCCAGCAAAGTCCCTCTGCAGAGATATTCCCTGAACGTAAATGAGATGGTTCTGCGTCTCAAAGAAGGAACGACTGTGGACAAGAAAGGAGCTTCCTGCTGCGATTTGCAGTACTTTGCTTTCAATTAGAAAAGCGTCTTTGTCTTTTGCTTCAAGGTGTCTCTTCTTTACCATTTTAACAGCCCATTTCTGTTTCTTAACAACATCTGATGCCAACAGAACCAGCCATGCGAGAAATTGATACATTTTTAACCTGGCACACCAGCCCTAGGGCAACGTTTCTGGGGGCGATGGGTGATTGAGAAATCAAGCTCTCCAGTATTAATCTTACTTAATGGACTGGTTGAGGACATTGTAACCCTTGTAACCATCCCACTTAGATTGTGGAGATCTGTTGCAAACCAGCACAACCTCCAGCATACAGGGCCTGTGCCTCTCCTTCTCAAGCACCAGCACTGGGGTACAGCGTCCTGAGGTACAGCATTAACGGCATTTCTAATGCAAAACTATTTTTTTTCTTTCTAACATTGTGTAGCGGTTTGGTCTGAGTGATATGTAGCTGTCCACCTGTGCTACCTGGCAAGAGGACTTGATTGCTCAATAGGGCGATCACCCATCACACCCAGACACGTTACCCTAGGGCTAGTCAGTCAAGACGAGACTATATGAATTTCTCGCACACCTGGCGATTTATTCTTTGGATGCTGCGATCAGCACTGAGCCCAGCCATATTGTGTCAACTGTAACAGTAAGGCAGGCCAGCATGTGGACTAAAGGGGAAAACTCAGGGATTATATAGAGCCGGCCCCAGAAACAGCGTATACTACTATGGAATTCATGGATAACCAAAATTTCATTTTTACAAATTTCTCATTAAATTATTTTAATAGGACTGTTCCACTAAACAGTCCTAAAAACTTGTAAAATATATAAAAGATACAAATAAAGATACAAAAATAGTATACAGGTTAACAAAATTGTGATTTTCTTTTTTAGCATTACTTGCTAATAATAATGGAGATACTTTTGCAATCCTTAATTTACTAGTGGACAGTAAAACTCTACACATATTTCAAGGGGATTAATATTAACAGCACAAACATATATTCATAATCCAAATCCAATTTAATCCAATCAAATTCACTGAAGGATTGACTTGAAGCTCATTTAGTAGGAAGACTGCTCATTGCCCATATATGGAGCCTGCATCAGGGACTATTATGACATTACGTGATGTGATAATGCACCTGCTGGGTAACAATCTAAGTGACACCCAGAAATCACTGAGTTGGTGTTGTTTTGGCGAGTAGTGAGCATTGATAACTGATATACTATTGAGTTGGAAAATGTCTAAGGAGAAAAGTGAGAGGAAGAGTGACATTCCTGTGCAGACAACGGAGAGAAAGGAACCCATGCCTTTCCCACCCTGTTTTGAACTTCCTAACGGGCACGTTGTACTAAAGCTGAACAAGGGTTTTGCCTACTCTAGAACATCAAAGGGCAAGAAGAGACCAGTATCTGGACTTGATCAGCAAAATGTCAAGAAAAAAAGGAAGAACACTGTGTCTCAAAAGGGTAGCAAACCCCGTAACAGCAAGTTTAAGAAAACAGAGGAGAAAGAAGAGGCATGTGAGAAGAAGAAAAAGGTCTCAGTGGGGAAGAGAGATGCCGAGGAAGCTGGTTTATCGTTTCAGAATAGCGAAACGGCCCAATCTGTCTATCCTAGGGTTAAAGCGGAGGCACCAACTTCCCTTGCGAGACTACAATTCCTTCAGAAACTTGGAACTGGAGGCTACGGAAAGGTCCTGTTGGCAGCAGACGTTAGCAAACAGAAATGGGCTGTTAAAATGGTAAAGAAGAGACACCTTGAAGAACAGGACAAGGAAGCTTTTCTAATTGAAAGCAAAGTACTGCAAATGGCAGCAGGAAGCCCTTTTCTCGTCCACGGTCATTCCTTCTTTGAGACGCATAACCATCTCGTCTACATTATGGATTACTTCTGCGGAGGGACTTTGCTGACGTTCCTTGAAGAGTATCGGATTCTTGACAGCCACGTTGCATCCTTGACGGCAGCAGAGATTGCCTGCGGACTACAATATCTCCATCGTCATGGCATTGTGCATCGGGACCTTAAACCTGAAAATATCCTTCTGGACAGTGGCGGCCGTGTCAAAATAGCAGATTTTGGACTTTCTGTCCCAGGCATGTTTGGGAACAAGAAAATAACTGGACGTGCTGGGACAGAGGGATATATGGCTCCCGAGATGATCCTGGGAGGACGTTATGACTCTGCTATCGACTGGTGGGCTTTTGGTGTTATATTATACGAAATGATTGTTGGAGAACACCCATTTGATAACGGTGATGATATTCGTGCACTAGACAAAGCAGTCGTGTGTAATAAGCTGAACCTCCCATTCTGGCTGAGCGCAGACGAACAAGATATATTAACACAATTTCTGTCTAAAAATCCATCCGTTCGGCACAGGGCGGCAGCCAACATCAGATGCCACCCCTACTTCAAAGCAATTGACTGGAAAGAACTGGAAGCTGGCGGAGTATCTCCCTTTCTGCATTAGTCACACCTTTTATAGGATAGAGAATACCAGAGAAAAAACCAGAGACTTATTTCAATGGTTTCTCATTTGCTATCCGGTTCCACCGACCACCCTGCCTTCCATCTGGTGAAAGGGTTTATGGTCTAATAGCATTTTATTCAGATGTTAATCTGATCAATAAATAGAAATAAGGCAAAAATGTTTCTGTGTCATTGCTTGAAAGGTTTAACATTTTTTAAATACTCAAATGGTACGTGATGATGGGATAAATGTGACAAAACATACATGCATCTTTGTGCACAGTCTTCCTCGCAAATATAGAATCTTTTCTTGGTGATTATACATACGTATATATATATATATATATATATACCTACAGCGGACAGCAACAGAGACCATATTAAACCAATCATGGCAAATGCTTTTGGGCCAAACCAAGTTGCAGAGCTCAAAGTGACAGCACTACATGTTAGTGGCTACCCCTGGTGTGGTGCAGTGTTGTTTTCACCTTCCAAAAATACGCAAACATATACTCACACTCACTTACATGCATACTTACACACATACATGCATACACACACATACGCTACACAGCTTGGTAGACACATACATATAATTCTGTTGAGGAAGAACTGCAGCAATTTGAAGTATAATCTACATTATGTTTAACCCTTCTTTTCTCATACTTTATGGAATAAAGGGCAGTGTCGGCAGCATGGGTTACATGCCAACAAATACCTTGCAGCTCCACTGACCTTTACTTGCTTAAAATCTCAAAAAGAAATCTTGAACATAATGCATGTTTTTTTCATAATCGTTTTAAAATAAACATTCATAAGCACACCCGTTGCTGTGCTATGAGCCTACAAGTCACGTGCAGGTTTTCTTTGACGTGACTTCCAACGTCAACCCAATAATGAAATGTTGCCCCCCCCTACAAAATAAATGTCAGCCTCAAAATCATATAAACACATTACTTTCAACAGCTGATGACAGATCAACAGTTTTCTCACCATAAAAGACGCACATAAAATGTAAATAATATTTGCTTTTAAAAATAATAAATTGCATTCTACTATTTGATTTTCACTGGAGGGGCATTGACTATTACATATTTCCATATTATCAACAGATCACCATAAAATATTTTATTATTTAAAAAGATGCAGCCCCCTAAGTGGGCTGAAGAGTTTCACTATTGCAAAATCATTTTAAAACAGAACTTTTACGGAATATAATAATCTGCATCTCCTTAATCCCCTGGTGGGATCGCGACATCTGCTCCTACGGACTTCTGTTTCTCCATTGCTGTGCGGGTGACTTCAGTCTTCAGCACCAGTAGCTGGCACACTTTGTGGGGGTTAATGAAAATCCCTTTATTTTAGGCCAGTTTAAAAAATTAACCAGGCAGTCGGCAACCTGGCTCCATGCCACAACAGAGGCCTTGGCATGCCCATTTGGGCATGCGTGTCATAGGTTCACCATCTCTGACCGAGTGTCAGTCATGTCATAACCAGTGTTCCCTCTAAGCTGTGCGCTTGTGCGCGCGCACATAACTTTTCGAGGGAGCGCACACGTCCTAACATTGTGCGCACAGTACCTAACGGGGAGCTGGGGGGGGCGGGCAGTCCGTCCAGGGTGACGCTGGCACTCCTCCAGATACGGACATTAATGTCCACCGCTGGAGAAGCAAGCTCGGTTGGGGAGATCAAAAATCTCACCCCAACCGGCTTAAAATCAATCAAGGGAGCGGGAGGTCTGTTAATACAGACCTCCGATCCTGCTCCCTTGCTATGCGTCGGGATTTGATTTGATGTCAGATCCCGGCACACAGCACTGAAGCCAGGCCCACCTTCTTTACTGCACCGGAAGGACAGGACACAGAAGAAGAGTCAACAGGAAAAATGAAGAGGAGCAGGAAAAGTAACTAACAGAGGAAAGGTAGGAAAACATTAAGTGAGAGTGGATTAGTAAGTGTGTGAGAGTGATGGGTGTTATGCTGTAGTTTATGCTGAATGTTTGTGAATGAGTGTGTGTGTGTGTGTGTGTGATAGCATGGATGTGTAAGGGGGGGGGATAGCATGGCATAGGGAGGCTGTAATCACATTAATATGATGCCCAGGTTCCAGCATGTACTGGCTGCCTGGGCATGATAGGAGTGTGATTGCTGTTAGCAATTATATATATATATGTATATATATATATGTATATATATGTGTGTATATATATGTGTATATATATATGTGTGTATATATATATATGTATATATATATATATGTGTATATATATGTATATATGTGTGTATATATATATATGTGTATATATGTATATATATGTGTATATTACGTTGGTACAGGTGAGGAAACCAGGATGCAGGAGAGCGCGGTCACAAGGCAAGCAGAGGTCGGCAGCGGGTATCAGGCAGAGAAGGGTCAGGCAATCCAGGTCAGGAGCAGAGAGGTCAACAAGGTCACAAGGCAAGCAGAGGTCGGCACCGGGTATCAGGCAGAGAAAGGTCAGGCAATCCGGGTCAGGAGCAGAGAGGTCAACAAGGTCACAAGCAGAGGCGTATCTACTGAAAATAGCGCCTATGGCAAGCACTGAAATTGCGCCCCTGTCCAAATATATAAAACCCATTTACTAGCCCCTGCTGCCCATATATATATATAAATATTAGTCCCTGCTGCCGATAGCGGGTATAGATCAGCACACAAACCCAGATCAATTTAAATTCACTTGTGATCTTAGCACTGAAGGTATATATCAAATAAACAGAATCAGACATACAAGTCCTGTATTTGGACCTGTAGTCCTGAAACGTAGCATCGCAGGTGTAGATCAACTGAATAAGACATATTAACCCTGTATTTGCAGGTACACATAAATAATGTATGGAAACATAGCATAGCAGATATGGATCTACAGAATAACACAAAAACCCAGCTTTGCAGGTAAAAATCTATTGGAATTCACATAAAAACACGGCATGAAAGGTATATTTAACCCCTTCGTGACAAAGGCTGATTTTACTTTTTGTACCCTTTGTGACAATGGCTGTTTTAACATTTCTGCGCTGCTCGTGTTTAGCTGTAATTTTCTTCTTTCCCGTTTACTGAACCCACACACATTAGATATTGTTTTTTTCAGGACAAGAAGGGCTTTCTTTAGATGACATTGTTTTGATTGTATCATATTATTTACTATTAAAAAAGTATAAAATATGGTGAAAAATTTAGAAAAAAATGACTGTTTCTAACTTTTAGTTGAAAAATCTTTTACTCATCTATAAAAGGTAATAAAAAAACCTGCTAAATAGATTCTACTATTTGTCCTGAGTTTAGAAATACCCAATGTTTTAATGTTTTTTTGCTTTTTTCTGCACGTTATGGAGCAATAAGTACAGGTAGCGTTTTGCTATTTCAAAGCCATTTTTTCCAAATCTGGTAATTCTTCCCCCCATGTGCCATTTCGGGTATCTTTGAAGCCGGCCAATGCAATTTACCCCATCAAGTCATATATTTTTGAAAACTAGACAGCCCAGGGTATTCCAAATGCTGGTATTTTAACCCTTTCCAAGCACTTATTCTACCATCAGCCTTTGTCAAACTTTATGGTAGTAATTTTTTTGCATTTGTTTTTTCACACACATTTTACTTTAGGTATAAATAAACAGGTTCTGGTATATGTCACTATCAAAAAACACCCCAATATGTGTTTAGCAACATCTCCTGAGTACAGCGATACCTCACATGAATGATTTTGCCTGGCTGTTTGGGGGCAAAAGGGCCACATTTGGGGCATGTACATTTTTCAATGTTGAACTTTGGCATTTGGGGATCCACTGCCCATGCCCTATTTGGTACATCTTTGAGCCGGGCCATTTCAGTGTGCCCAATAAAGCTATATATTTTTGAAAACTAGACACCCCAGGGTATTTCAAATGCTAGTATTTTAACTCTTTCCATGCACCATATCTACCACCAGTCTTTGTCAAACTTTGTGATAGTCATTTTTTTCCATTTGTTTTGTCACACACATTTTACTTCAGGTATGAATTAAAAAGTTCTCGTATATGTCACTATCACAAAACACCCCAATATGTGTTCAGCAACATCTCCTGAGCGCAGTGATACCCCACATGAATGATTTTGCCTGGCTGTTCGGGGGCAAAAGAGCCACATTTGGGGCATGCACATTTTTCAATGTTGAACTTTGGCATTTGGGGATCCACTGCCCATGCCCTATTTGGTACATCTTTGAGCCGGGCCATTTCAGTGTGCCCAACAAAACCATATATTTTTGAAAACTAGACACCCCAGGGTATTTTAAATGCTGGTATTTTAACTCTTTGCATGCACACATTTTACCACCAGCATTTTTTTAAAGTTTGCAGTAGTATTTTTGTGTGTGTATTTTTCCCACACACACCTACTTTATGTATGAATTTACAGCTCCTGGTATATGCCGCTGTCACACGACACCCCAATATGTGTTCAGCAACATCTCCTGAGTACAGTGATACCCCACATGCATGGGTTTGTCATTTTTGGGGGGAACTAAAAGGCCACATTTGGTACGTGTGCATTTTTCTAATTGGAAATTAGATGTGTGGCCATCCTTCCCGCCGTGTTAATTGGGACCTTGTTGAACCCGGCCAATTCAATTTACCCCATCAAATCATACATTTTTTAAAAGTAGACACCCCATGGGCATTTAATATGCCAGTATTTTAACTCTTTCCATGCGAGAATTGTTTTAAGCTAATATGCTAATTTTAGGACTTGCTCACAAAAATATATTTTTTATATATATATTTTTTTTTTTTCATTTTTTTTACATTTTTTTTCAACTTGAAGGTTCCCCTGATAGTGACATCAGTGGGAAATAATTTTTACATTTTACTGGTTTTTTACTATTTTTTTTCTAATTATTATTAATTTTATTTTATTTTTAATTTATTTTTTCTAATCACACTGTGATTAGAAAGCTGAGCTCCATTGACTTGCATGGTTGAATGCAGTACCTATATTCAACCTGCAAGTGGAGCCAGAGTTCTCTAGAGGGTCTGGAGACCGTCTAGCGAACTTTTTAGACTTTATTGTTTTTCTGTATTGAATTTTCCCGGACCGCCGGCAGCTGCGGCTGTGACCGCTCTCCGGAGCGGTCACAGTCCATCCCCAGGTAAGTGTTTGGTGTCGCTGGATGCCTCCTGATCGAGGCATTCCAGCGACACCATTTAAGTTTAGGAGGCGATCGTTGATCGCCTCCTAAACGCTTTTAAAACGGGCGTCCGCCGCCATACAAAGTATGGCGGATGTTGACGCCCCGGGGAGGGGCCAGAGATGGCCCCTTTGTGCCGATAATGGCGTTGCTGAATGCCTCGAGGTCGAGGCATTACAGCAACGCCGTTTCGGTGCAGAAAGCGAAAATAGATCGCTTTCTGCACCCGTTTAATGACGGTCCTGGCACGTCATTTGTCGTTATCGACATGAATTTCCGTGACGTGCCCGGACCGGCAATTGTCATCAAGGGGTTAAAACCCCCTAAATTACAGGCATAGATCACAGGTTGCACCCCAAAGCCAGCCCTGGCGTCCACACTGCCCACATAGAACCTGGCCAGCACCCAGATTACACACATACGATTTACAATCTTTGTCCCCAAATAGCCCAGCACAAGTCAACTTTGTCCCCAAACAGTCCGGCCAGTGCCATCTTGGTCCCCAAGGCTCAAACCTCCTGCTAGTGCCATCTTTGCCCTTCCACAATTATACATCTATGATACACAAACACTTTTACAGTCACTCAGTAATTCACACTTTAATTCAGACAACTCATCCACACATTAACTCATGCTCTCCCTCATTCACTCAATGCATCCACACATTAACTCATGCTCTCCCTCATTCAGACAATTCATCCACACATTAACTCATGCTCTCCCTCATTCAGACAATACATTCACATATTAACTCATGCTCTCTCTCATTCACTCAATGCATCCACACATTAATGCACACTCTTTACTTATATCTACCCCCTCTCCCTCCCCTATCACTTTCTACCCCCCTCTCCCTCCCCTATCACTTTCTACCCCCTCTCCCTCTCTTATCACTTTCTACCCCCTCTCACTCCCTTATCACTTTCTACCCCCTCTCCTTCCCTTATCACTTTTTACCCTCTCCCTCCCCATACCCACTATATACCCTCCCCCCCTTACCCACTATATACCCTCCCCCCCACCCACTATATACCTTCCCCCTACCCACTATATACCTTCCCCCCTACCCACTATATACCTTCCCCCCCTACCCACTATATACCTTCCCCCCCTACCCACTATATATCCCCCCTCTCTCACCTTGAAGTCCAGCGACGGGAGCACGATGCTGCTGTCTTCCTGCACCGCTCGCTGGTGCCCGCTGCTTCACTGCTGAGCGCCGTAATATGACGTCATATTTCGGCGCCCAGCAGTGAAGCAGCGGGCACCAGCGAGCAGCTTTTAAACGCTGTCTTCTTTTTTTTGATGCGGGGGAGAACGAGGGGCGCCGAGCGGTTGCTAGGCGCCCCTCTCTCTCCTCCGCATGAGTGTTTAAAAGCCGCTCGCTGGTGCCGGCATTTCATGTTGCGCGCCGCAATATGCCGGCATATTGCGGCGCTCTGCATGAAATGCCGGCACCGGGACGGGGGTAGAGGGCTCGTGGAGGAGAATAAGGGGCGCCGAGCGGTTGCTAGGCGCCCCTCTCTCTCCTCCGCATAAAAAAAGAAAAACGGCATTTAAAAGCCACTCACCGGCTCCCCCCTTGAGATGGCGCCCATGGCACGTGCCATGGCTCCCATACCCTATATACGCCTCTGATATATATGTATATATATATATATATATATATATATATATATATATGTGTGTGTATATATATATATATATATATATATATATATATGTGTGTGTATATATATATATATATATATATATATGTGTGTGTGTATATGTATATATATATATGTGTGTGTATATATATATATATATATATGTGTGTGTATATATAAATATATATATATATATATGTGTGTGTATATATATATATATATATATATATATATATATATATATATGTGTGTGTGTATATATATATATATATATATATATATATATATATGTGTATATCTATATATATATATATATATATATATATAATATTGTTGTTGGGGGGTTTTGTCCAATTTTGGTGTGTTATTTTTAATAAAGTGATTGCTGAATTTTCGGTCCAGAATTTTCATTTCGGTGCATCCCTATATACTAAGCCAGACACTGAAGCAGTAGGCCTACACCACATCAATGTTGGGCTTAGTATATAGTGATAGGGGTTATGCTACATTATTGGCAATGTCTGGCTCAATGTATAGTGATAGGTGTTGTGCTGTACCCCAGTCAATGTGTGCCTCAGTATATAGTGATAGGTTTTATGCTGTACCACCGTCAATGTCTGCCTCAGTATATAGTGATAGGTGTTATGCTGTACCCCAGTCAATGTGTGCCTCAGTATATAGTGATAGGTGTTATGCTGTACCCCTGTCAATGGTATGCAGTTTTTCCCAATAAAAAAAAATAATAATATATATATATATATTGATCCTTTATGCAGCCCGGAGCCCCCGCTCATAATTAATTTTTGCAGTGAGAATTTCACCTTTAGAATTGACCATGGAGTCAAAAGGGTTGGAAATATATAGCTCCACCCCCTTGCAATGTGATTTTTTTTTCAGCTCCACCAACTTTATATGGACCGTAGAAGCATATTGTGCGCACAAAATTTTGGCTCTTGGAAAAATTTTGCACATCACCCAAGAAAAATTAGAGGGAACATTGGTCATAACTGTTATGTATGTCTGTCAGCCTGTGCGCATCTGGACGAGGAGACAACATACAATGTGAGGGTTTGTGAAAGACGGTACTCAATCTTTTATTATATTGTTATGATAAAACTAGGGCTACACTGCTGCACTTTAAACTGAACGTAGCAAATAGTAATTTGCATGGTAGTGCAATGTTAGACAGTCTTTTATACTTTTCATAAAGCACAAAAATATAGCCACTTCTTTTGAATCATATACATGCCCCTACTTGCTTGATCAAACTGAAACATACTTACTCGATATCCTTCTAAATCTCTCATTTGGATCTGTAATAACGACAGGTCTTTGAGGATCTGCAGGTTGTCTTTGTCTAGCTTTAGTGCATTCCGGTAACACTTGATTGCTTCATCATATTTCTTGTCAGACCGTTGCAGAAGACCATAAACGTGCCAACCTGGCAATAGTTCAGGAAAACTAGCGCGACAACATTAACTTCATTTTAGGCCATAATGCTTTAGTATCATGGTCTACTGATCACAAAATGTTGGGATGTATGGGAAATCACCAGAGGGACTGGGGAAGTGGGGCAACAGATGAAGAGTGATAAGAACATGAGTCTAGCAGAGGTGGCACTGAGAAAGATGAGAGAGGGAGAGGACAGTTAACATGGAATAAAGACTAAAGAAGTTGAGGGTGGCTTCTGGTAATGAGAGATGTCAAGGTACTGTGTAAGTAGCATCATGAGGATTTTATATCTGATGCCATCTTATTGTTAAAATGGTTAGAAGCTGGACGGAGAGGTAGGTGCTGGAGAACGGAGGAAGGTATTAAGGGTAGAAGACACACGTTGAGGTTTGCAATAGGGGGAAGAGATTAAGGACACACATCAACTAGAACGGAGGCTAGCATGTGTTTGTTCTCTTTTTTATATCAATTTTTACCATACACGAAAATAAAGAAATGTTACGGGGGTTTCAAATTGTTCCATATATCGCATATGCAATGCACAGTTTCCGGCATGATCAAAATGTGGTTGTACTCTGCTTTGGCAACAGCATGGCTGGAGGAGGAAGGGCAATAAGATGTGGGATTGCGACTTGTGGGGATGGGCTGCCTTCACTTACCTTTGGTTACTCGGAGAAAGAGAAAAGAAGGGATAGAAGTGCATGTGAGGCGACCTGGTGTGATACGGAACGTGAGATGTGTACCGCAGTGGGGGCTGTTATTTAGTCATAGACCTGCCCATTTCTGTGGTGCTTCAACTTAAAGTATTGGTGACTAACTACATTATCAAACACTCAAGAGTTTCTAGCATCTGGAAGGAGTCACTACATGGTTTAAAGAGTTATAGAAGTACAACACAAGATGGACATGACAACCCTTACATCCGCTACTGCCTACAGGACTCTGCTCATTTTACCTTCGCTGCTGGAAATAGTGACTTGGCTACCTTGCCTCACATGCCACGTAATAAATTTGGTGGTCAAAATGTTCAGTGCTGCCGAATTCACCACATGTGAATAACAATAAGCACTATATCATTCAATTTGATGAGGATACAAACATGACTCTTAACATCATTGCGAAGACCTTTCCGTACAAACTCGTATGCTTCTTCTTTCTTGCCCAAACAATTCAGCGTCAATCCTTTCATAGCCAGTGTTTCTGTGATACAGCAGGGCGAGATATTAAAGAATAACATATGTTTAAAAGGAGCTAAAAGCAATATGCACTTCCTAGAGCAAAACGCTAAACGTGAATCTTGCAATCAACCAGCAGTTGTGATGGTCATGAAATATGTGCGTAATATTGCATAGCGAGTAACGTGTGCATCGACGTGCAATTTTTCCGTGTGATTGACATATAGCTGTACAAAATAGCCAACATCTGAGAACGCAAAAAGAAAGAAGATTTAAGTCAACTCACCCCCATGTTCCGCAAATCTAGGGTTGGAGAGGATCATCTTACAAAATTTGAGTCCATTTTTGTACTGCTTTTGTTCATAACATTTCTGGCAAAGACAAAATAAAAATCAAACAACCCACACTATACACAAGAGGATTTGATTAAAGCTCAGTTTTAATTAAAAACACTACACACTCTAGGTCATAGTATAAAACTCTTTTTCCACGTTGGCAATATCCAAACGCCTTATGATCACAGCATGTTACTGGAACTGGACGGCCGTTACCCATCTAAGTGCATCTTATTCAGTGCTTGGTGTTTAGATTTCACAAACCTTTAATAGTGTATAACTATATAATGTACATATCAACAGCGGACTAGTTCTGCTGGTCCCGAAAGCATCAAGGACTAATCTAGACTAGATTTCAGCTTTCTTGTTGCCATTAGCGCTATAATGGTACTGTAATAAGAATCTCCGAGGATGGCCAAGCTAAGGGTCAGAGTTTCGGCATGCCCATACCTGGGAACTTTTGGCCTCCGGCTACCCGGAGCCTTCCCCTGCGGGACGCGGCCAGGACTGCCCACTAACGTCGGTGGGTGGTCCCGCTGACGTCAGGGGCGGACCCACTGACGTCTGCTGGAAACACCCCTAATTCAAGGGAAAATGGGCGGGGAGCGGGGCGTGTGTCAAGACCCCGCTCCCGGGACCCGGCAATCTCTGTGTCAAACCCGGAAAGCTCCCAGGTATGGGCATGCCTATGGGATGCAAGCTAGATCACAGCAGTATCACCCAATCTGTGTTACAAGGCGCCAATGACAGGGATGTCAAGCATAACAAGGCAAAGTCTACATTGTTCTACTGGGTTTAAAAATGGTGAAGCCGTAGCGGTTACGTGTAAAATGCAATTGGGCTAAACTGTGAAAAGGGGTCTAATCCACACAAACATTCCACTGGTTTCTATGGCAATAAAACCACGTTTCAAACTTGTGAAACCAATCCAGAACAATATGAATTGCTGCATGCGTGTAAAGCAGGACTAAGGGTCAAATCTGTTCTATACATAACCTCCAGGGAATCTGCATACTGTATCATCTTCCCATTTACATATATTTACGGGACATGGGGGTAAAAACTGGCCAGGGCTACCATTGTGGATCCGGCACCCTACGCTTTCCTGCGGTGACACGGTAAAGAGAATGCCGTGAGACGCACGCAGGGCCACATAACGTGCATTACATGACCCCGCGGAATGGCCGTGTCCCCGAAGGAAAGCATAGGGTGCGAGATTCACAATGGCATAATAGCGTCTGCAAACGAGTGTATACTGCAGTGTCAGTCAGTCTGTGAGTGTGTGTGTATACTGTAGTATCAATGTGTATCTGCGCTTTATATATATTGTATAGTCAGCATATATATATTATATATATATATATATATATATAGTGTTAGGCAATGTGTATGTTGTTGGATATTGTGTGCATGTGTATAAGAGTGTTGTATATGTTACAGTATGGCATGAGCATGAGTGTGTGTATGTCAGCATATAGTGTGTGTATTAGTGTATGGTGTTACTGTAAGGTGTTAGTGTTTTTGAGCATAAGACGTATGTGCGTGTGTGTCTGTCACTGTATGGTGTTAGTGTGTGTAAGAATAATAAACACACAAGCTTGAGTCTTTATGGTGTTAAATACCCCTTGTCACAAAGGGATTAACTGGAGTAATTCGGCGCAGCACTGAAAAAAGTGTGTTTTATGTTGTTTTGCCAGGGGGTGATATATTAAAATGAAAACATGATTGAGGAAGAAAAAAAGTTTGCTTCTAATTTTTTTGGGCTGGCTCCTAGATCTAAACCAAATTTGTGGACCCCTGCAATAAAGCATAAGTATAATATCTCTCCCGCAGAGCAGCTGGGCCAGGCGTAACACAATTCGTAACACCAGGCCGAGGAATAAATAGTTATTATAGTACACGGAATAGCACACGTTTCTCTATGTTTCTCTGCAGACAGGCAGGAATTGTAACATATTTAATAAAGTTAAACCGAAATGCAAAAAGCTTTGTTTCATCAAGTAAATCAGTTGGTATACGAGTCCCAAACGCCAATAGGAAACATCTCAAAAAGAACCTCCCAAGTGTCTTAGCCTCAAACCCCACCCCTAGTCCCTCTATTCTATTGCCTAAAAATGTTTTCTGGGTATGAATGTACCCCAGTATTCTACACAATAATAAATGCAGAAACAGCAGGGAATTGGTGTATACCAATCATCTAACAGTGATATAAGTCTAAGGATACGCCCCCTGGCCACGCCTCTAATCACACCCCTAAGTTGTCCGGCCGTTTAAAGCATTGCAAGATTTGGGTCTGTTGGTATGAGATCTGAGCCCATCACAGTCAGTCACTCATATAAGTCTTCATTTATCCTCGTTGGAGGGACTTTCTTGATTAAACCACTTAATATGCAGAGGTAGCATAAAAGCCTCCGTGTCACTGCATACACTGCAGCATTAAAGCATGTAAGAGGACGGTTGTATTTATCATGCTGGAGAAAATGAACCCATGCCATGCGTGTTATTGTATCAGTGTGACGTGCGGAGTAGATTGCGAGCTCTGCGGTACACGCGCGCTCTCACCAAGATTCTTTTGAAGAGATTGTTCTCCTTGGCAGGCAAGCTCGTACACGGCATGTCGCCGCCCCGCTGTCTCTGCCCGCCCCGCGTAAGGGTCCCGCGTTAGAAGCCGCCTCGCTCAGATATGAAAGGATGCGCATGCGCAAGTGGCGTCTGGTGATGACGAACGAAGCGCTTGGTGATTACGCTGTCTGTGTTCGCCTGCTAGCGATTCGCATTATATTTCTGTTATGTCCAATAAAATAAACGCAATCTGTCACCGAGTGTTTTTGCCAGTAGTCCCTTAATACAACTCTTACCTGAATAAAAAAGAGCTCCCGTTATTAATTATTAGACATTTTAAGTATCCCGGCCAACGTACTGTTACCCGTGTAGCGTTGCATGCTGGAACTTGTAGTTTTGTAGCCTTTGAATGCCATTAGGACTGTTAAAGAAGCAGGTGAGCGGCGGTTGAAGGATACCCCGGGTCTGTAAGTCGCCCGTCACTTCATTTGCTCTCGGTTATACAATTGAGATGTGCCCACGCCCCGCTAGCAGCTATGACTCTTCTTTACTAGTAATCACTGAACCCACTCGGGTTTGGGCATGTGATGTGGCATCCGAGCGCAATAAAACTAAGATCTGTGGCTTGTACACGGGTGGTTTGGCTACTCGGTTAGAGCAGAGGTTACAGCTTACTCGTGCAATAGCTTATATGTAGGTTCCCTATATATTAATGTATGACATGATTCCGTCATATATAAAGAACACACATTCATGATTAAAACATATAGAAAATAACACACAATAGAGCACCAGTTTACACTATATAGCTGTATCAGTTGCACATGTATTAACAGGTGTATTTATTCATCGTTTACTGCTACCTAGCAGCAGGAGTAGTATTGGGCTGTGGAAGTCCTGTCTCAGCTGCTTACATTTTTTGATCCCTACTGTACAAAGGACACAAAAAAGGTTTCTTACGGAGCCGCTTGGATCGCATTTACTGAGCGGATACATCTTTCTTCAACAACAGCCTGGTCAGCCCTATAAGGACTCTCGCCAAACAGAAAACCGTGATTCATCACTCCACAGAAAATGTTTCCACAGCTCCAGAGTCCAGTGGCAATAACAAGACTATCTCTCCTACTAACCAGGCCCGATGCCTTGGGGTCATCCTTGACTCAAACCTTTCCTTCATCCCTCACATTCAGTCCCTCGCCAGATCCTGCCGCTTGCACCTAAAAAACATCTCTTGTATCCGCCCATTCCTCACCCAAGAATCCACAAAAACTCTGGTTCATTCACTTATCATTTCCCGTCTTGACTACTGCAACACTCTTCTGGTTGGCATTCCACTGTCTCGACTCCCTCCTCTACAGTCTGTCCTAAATACTGCTGCTAGGCTTATCTTCCTTGCACGCCGCTCCTCTTCTGCTTCCCCACTATGTGAAAAACTTCACTGGCTCCCTATTACCTTTAGAATTAAATTTAAAATCCTGGTACTAACTTATAAGGCCCTCCATGATGATACTGCTCCTCCATACATTTTTGCCCTCATAAATACTCTCTTACTTGATCCCTACGTTCTTCCCATGAACTAAGGCTCTCCTCCTCGCTTATCACCTCTTCCTTTTCCCGTCTACAAGATTTCAATCGAGCAGCCCCATATCTCTAAAATCTACTCTCAACGAACCTTCAGCATTCACCCTCCCTCCTAACATTCAAGAAACGTCTCAAAACCCACTTTTTCACAGAAGCATACCATCTTAGCTGCTAGAACTTCCTTGTCCTTGATACAACCGCCACACTTCCTCTCACCCTTTCTCTATGCCTTATGTTTGTCACCCCATTTCCCTCTAGATTGTAAGCTTGCGAGCAGGGCTCTCTCCACTTAATGTATCGGTTTTTCTTAGTCTGTCAATTCTTGTCTTGTCATACCCCTTGAATATACGTATTGTATTAAGCGCCATTAGGGCATCCTATTATGTCCCATGTGAAGTTGCCTAAATGACCTCCGGGACATTAATAGTTCATATTTTGTTCTAATGTGTGAGTGGGGAAAATAAATGTAAAACAAAATATTGGTTCTAAAAAAAACCTCAATAGTTACACTCAAACATTTTATAAAATTGCAAATAAACTTTAGAGGGGAAAACACTCATGTCCTGACGGGGTTAATGCAGTCCCACAGCACCATTCTTTGCACTTATACTTGATGTCCGCTTAGACACCATTGGTAGACGCGATTCTTCTGCTTCTCTGCTGTAGGTGTTGGTCATGTGACCAGGATGAGGGGAAAGAAAAATAAGGAAGCACATATTTGGGCTCTTCAAATATACATCAACTATAACACAACTTCTGACTCTCTGGCAGCTCACCGATGTCCATCCTTTCTCATGCATAGCGAAGTCCAAACCTGGCTTAGTTAACGCAGAATGTGAAACAATTACCATGGAAACCAACACCATGTATATTGTTATTGTTAATTTTCACTTTCCTCCTATTGTAATAGCTCCACCGACTCTCAATAAATATTATCATAATAATGTCCAGAGCTACCGTCTGCCATGTGTTGCCCTGTATGAACTAATATTATATGACCTACTTATAAGAAATGTATTAGTTAATTTAAATAAGAATAACATTTTGAGGATTATTCACAGGAGGGAGAGCTGAAATTTTCACTAATAAAAGCCAATATTGTCAAGATGAGGTGATGGAAAAACTCGCCCTGATTTCAGTATACATTATACAGGGCTAGCCAAGGGCTTTCTTTCTCAGACGCTTAGTGGTGTTTGACCGTAATATAGAAGCCAAGGAGCTCAAACACACCGCTCCCTTTAGTGAATAAACCGCAGACTTTGCGCTTACAAATCACAGACGCATGAGGGATATGGCGCCAAAAACATTGTGAGGTTCATGATAAACGTGCTCTTATTGCCACAACAAATGGAGTGCTTCCATCAGCGCTAAAATCCCGTCTGTTACTATACGGAGACAAGCAGCTTCTCCAACTTCCAGTCCCTAAATAAAGTGCTCGGAAGTCATGTGACAAATTCAGTTTTTTTTATTTATTTATTTTTCCTTCGCCATTCTGACTGTAAGTCAACAGTTACGCGGCTGTCACTTCTATGGTATTACCGATTGCTGTCAAATGTTGCCCATAACAAATATGGCCACAGAGTGTCTTGACGCTGTGTAACCCGGGACTCCCGCACTGTAGCGCGGCGGAGTAGACGCGTGCGTTCTGACGTCACGACGTCTCGTTCGTAGGAAGGAAGCTCGAGCCGGCATAGCGAAATAGCGATGCTTGTAGGTTCAGCGCCTGAATGAGCACAGCGCGACCCGGTAATCTGTCACTGTAACCTAGTCATGTCTGCTTACGCGGTATCCAGGTTTTTTTCCGGCCCGGAGTTGCTTGAGGATCCGGCCCACGCTTCGGCGCTGTTGGCGCAACTGAAAGCCTTTTACGATGCGCGGCTGCTGTGCGATGTCACCATCCGTGTCCTAGGAGGAGGCCCCGCAGAACCCGGGGGAGGAGGCCTAGAAAGCGGCCGAACTTTCACCTGCAACCGCAACGTGCTGTCTGCTGCCTGCCCCTACTTCAAGAGCATGTTCACAGGAGGCCTGTATGAGAGCAAGCAGCAGCAGGTCACCCTTCACGACATGGACCCTGAGTCCATGGCCCTTATTATTGACTACTGCTACACAGGCAAAGTGACTGTGACAGAGGCCAATGTGCAGCGGCTCTATGCTGCTGCCGATATGCTCCAGCTGGAGTACGTGCGCCAGGCGTGTGCCGGCTACCTGGCTCGCCGTCTTGACCTACACAACTGTGCCAGTATTTTGCGCTTTGCTGACGCCTTTGACCACCCAGAGCTTAGATCCCGCTCTCTGGCCTTCATGGCAAGACACTTTGAGCAGTTGTCTGTTGGAGATGAGCTTTGTGAGCTGAGCCTGGCGCAGCTGAAGGAAGTGCTCACAATGGATAACCTAGATGTGGCTAGTGAGAGAGTGGTGTGCGCTGCTGCTTTGCGTTGGTTGGAGGCCAGTCCCAAAGACAGGGCAAGTTCGTGTTTGGAGGTGCTACGCTGTGTGCGATGGCAACACTTTACCGAGAAAGACTGTGTCTATCTGGGAGGCCTGAGGTCCAAGCCATTTCTACGCAAACATTGCTTGCAGTATTTGGCTGCAGTGCTGCAAGACAAAGATGGCAAATTTGCCTCCCCTGCCCTACCTTGTCAAGAGGGAAGTCCGCTGCGTAGGATTGGCATGCTGGCAAAGGAGATGGTGATTTTCTTTGGGCACCGCAAAGAGCCTTTCCTGTGTTATGATCCATATTCAGGTGACATATACACAATGCCATCTCCACTCACAAACTTAGCCCATGGAAAAGCCGTGACGTCCTCTGCCGTGTGTGTCTCGTCAGAGAATGACTTGTACTTGGTCACGCAACCCATGAAGCAGCTGTGGGTGTATAGCGCTGTACAGAACAGCTGGCAGCTCTTGGCAGAAAGACTGTTGTGTAGGGAAGGCATGGATGTTGCCTACCTGAATGGTTACGTCTATATTGTTGGGGGTCGCGACCCATCTACAGGTGCCAAAATTAAAGATGTGGAGTGCTACAGTGTGCAGAGGAACCAGTGGGTGCTAGTAGCTCCACTCCCTCACTCCTTCTATTCCTTTGAGTTGGTCACCGTCAACGACCACTTGTATGCGGTCAGTAACAAAAGGATGCTGTGCTATGATCCTGCTTGCAACCAGTGGCTGAACTGTGCCTCTCTAAAACGTTGTGATTTCCAGGAAGCCTGTGTTTTCAATGACGAAATATACTGTATTTGCGACATACCTGTGGTGAAAGTCTACAACCCCGCTAGGGGAGAATGGAGGCGGATATGTCCGATCCCGACCGGAGGCAACACAAATAATTACCAGATTGTACGTCATGGCTCCAAACTCCTGCTCATCACCTGTACCACTGTGCAATGGAAGAAGAACCGTGTAACTGTGCATGAGTACGATGTCACTAATGACCGCTGGATAAATATTGGCACCATGCTTGGTCTTCTGCATTATGACTGTGGTTCCATCTGCCTGTCTGCCCGTGTGTATCCATCCTGCATGGAACCAGGGCAGAGTTTCATTACAGAGGAGGAGGATGTTCGTAGTGAGTCTAGCACTGACTGGATGGATGGGTTCAGTGAGTTGGACTCTGAATCTGACAGCCTCAGTTCTTTCTCAGAAGACGAGTGGCCAAGAGTCTCTGTAGCGAGGCATCGGATATATGTAGAGGGTTCCTTCTAATTGCATTGACGTTGTGTCCTAAGAACAGTATTTTCTATATTTTTCTTTGGTGGGGCCGTTTCTTGGTTCCTGGGGCAAACTCTGTCTCTGAAAATGAACACACCAGGCTTCTTGATGTTCTAAACATTGCCTATTCAAAGATAAACCACAGCAATGTTTGAAATAAAGGACATGCACAAGATTCTGAAGGGTTGCCTGCTGTATAGTTGTTTTGTGGTGCAAATAGTGTGTTTAATATTAATAGATATATAGAGCTGAGTATTAGTGGATTTTGCGTTACAGAAGATCAGTTTATCATTGTTCCACTGACTTTACCAGCAATAAATCAAGAAAGTGTATTGTGCCACTTGGTATCTATTCTGTCTTAATTTGAATGTTTTCTTTACAATAGAACACATAGGAAGCAGGTTGTAATATTTAAATGTCAGGATTAGTTATTTAAAATCGGCACATTTTGGTATATTACTAATTCTACTGGCGACAAATATCTAACTAGGCTTCGTATTGAATGTTGAATTTCTGGCTGTGTATTCTGGAAATTTTGGGTGATTACACTGCAGGAAATCAAGGCCAAAAATATAACCTATTGGGCCACAAATAGGTTAGCGTTTTAAATTTTCCACATTGTTACTTTGCAAATCCGGTTGTCCTTAGATCATACTACGATGGTCCAGAAGTGTGATTGGTATCCTTTAAATGCAAGTTATATTGTATTTTTTTGGTGTTTAATGTTATATGCGACACACTAGAAGAGAAAAACTATGTAGATATGAATCAGGTGCTGTATTTGAGGTTTCTTTTCCCGTGTTGTAGGTATTGCCCAGTGACCCATTGGGATATATTTCTAAAGATGGATAGACAAAAAAAACACTACTATATAAATGATTACTAATGTAGTAAAAGATGAGAATACTTTATGAGAAAGCTCTATGCAAACACTGCATGGAGGGCAGAAAAGACGGGTCTCATTTGACATGACTGCCATGTTATGGGGGGGGGGCGCGGTTGTGAATTGTCCGAATGATTGGTTCGCCCCAAAATCAGGTTTGATATTTGAAACTTCTGTGAAGCTATAATGTATATCATTTGCTGTGTTTAATTTGTTGTGAAAAATAGCAACACATAAAACCCAGAAACATAGATTGTTCAGTTTAAATGTGCAGCATGTCGTGTGTTCATTTTCAGATTAAAAAAAGTTTCACCAAAGTATTTTTCTGGATGTTCTAAAATTAATGGTTTACAATTCTATGCAAAAAAGTTCTTGAAATAAAGTAATAAATACTTTGGCAACACAAACGTCTGACGAACAAATTGTGACATAGATCTGTTTAATCTATACAGGTAAAGTTGATGGAAGGTATCCTCACACATGGAACCCAACAGGTTAATATTTAGGAAATTAATTTACAGGACCATTTTAAAATAATTTCCGCCAGTTAGCATTAGATCTAAGTATCGCAGTTGCCTCCTTATATTTAACTTATGCGGGATTGTATTTTAACATTACGCTGTCATTCGTGTGATCTAGTTTAAATCAATACATGCAAGTCGATGTGTGTGTGTATAAAAATAAATATATACACACGCGCCATATGGACGAAAGTATTGGGACACCTGACCATTACACCAACGAGGCCAGTCAAGTTCTTCCACACGCCTGGTTCAGCATAAACAACGGGAGTTAAGATGCACTGTACACCTTAACTCCTATCACTATATACTAAGCCAGGCACTGATTGTAGTACCACAGTCAGTGTCTGGTACAGTTAATAGTGATGGCAGTTATGCTGTACCACTGTGAATGTATGGCTCGGTATAAAGTGATGGGAGTTATGATACACCATCGTCTGTTTCTGGCTTAGTACATGATTCGTGTTATGCCTTACCCCCATGTCTAGCTTAGTGTATAGCTATGATGACCATTGATCAATTTGCAGAAATGAAGACTCCAAGATAGAGGATGTAAATCAACTTACCTTTGCAGAATAGACTGCTCTAAATACTCCCCTGTCGACTGTGGAGCTGTTTTTTTATTTTATTACTATTAAATGCTGGGCAGCAGTTCTGAAGCTTACTTTTATTAATTGGTCCTGCTGCAGATAATTAAGTGCTTCATCATGGTCCTCATGGAAGTAGAGACATTAATGTGCATGCATTGGCACTCTTGTGCAGTGTGTACAAGTAGGTAGCAGGTGGAAACATTAACCAGGTCAATCTACTCTTCTCTTGTAAGCTATAGGGTAAATGTTCATGTTTACAACGGCTGGCGAATTGTGTAAAGTATTTCTATTTGAGAAGACCTATTTTGTGTCAAAATCTCTTCAATGAAGGAAGTGAAGTTTGCCCACTGAAAAAGGCATGATCCGGCTATAATTTTTCTTTTTCTTTTTTAAATATGTTTATTGGTGTCGACATCAATACAACAAATGGCTGAAGAGAAACATAAACAAACAGCCAGTCATGAAAGAGCCCGCAGGGCCTATAAGAGAATGCAAAGGACTCCAATAAGATTAAAGGCACTCACGGTACAGCATTAAAAGATGATACATATAAACATGGCCGGTGCGGCAGGTATGCGTACAGGGCAGAAAAAATAAAGATAAAAAACCTGAATAAACAATAGTCGACAGTATTTTCTGTTTTTTCTGGCATACCGAAAACACTCGTGCAGTGCGGCGGAGCCGTCATGCGGCGCCGCAGACGCCGAAAGACAACGCACACAATGGCATAAACACATCATAGGTGGCAGAAGGTAGCTACCAAATCAGGGAGGGGAGGGGGGGACAGAGGACCCAGAGAGAGAGGGGAAAAAAAAAAAAAAACCCAACAGAAGAGACCGCCGACCCAGCTCCGAGTCAGAGGGACACCAACGGCAAGACAGTGCCCCCGCGGGAGAAGGCGGCAAGCCAGGGGTCCCAAATATCGGAGAATTTCTGCATCTCATCATGAAGTTTGGCCGTAATCCTTTCCATGGAGATGATATGCCAAATGTTGGAGTGAATTTCATCGGCGGTCGGGGGGGCTCCCTTCCACCTCCTGGCTAGGGCCTGTTTAATGGCTGCACAGACCCGATGCACCAATTGACGCCCAGGGACAGACAACTGCTGCGTCGACACATCCATGTTCAGTAGAGCCGTCTGGGGGGAAGCAGTCACCGGAGTGCCCAATGCCGTCGAGAGATCCCGGAAGAACTTAGACCAGATTGGTAGGACAAGCGGGCAGGACCACCAGGCGCGGAGGTAGGTGCCTTTATCACCACAGTGGCGAAAGCAGTTGGCGTCGGAAGTGGGGTAGAGCTTGGAGAGCCGCGCCGGCGAGAGATACCAGTGGGCAATAACCTTGTAAGACCGCTCCCTTATAACTGTGTTGACAGTAAGGCGATGTGTGTTTGTCGCCGCTCTGCACCAGTCATCATCCGCGAAGGTACATTGAAGGGTAGTATGCCAACGTGCCCGATAGGCCGGAGGAGAGACGTAAGTCTTAGCCACAAGGTGCGAATAATGAAGAGAGATAGAGCCCCGCAGCCGACGGCGGGTAAGAAACCTCTGTTCGAGGGGGGTCAGCTCCGAGATTCCGGCGTCACGCAGCAGAGTGGCCACAAAATGTCTGAGCTGCAGGTAGCGAAACTTCTCAGCCTGGGGGATGCGATAGCGTTCAAGCAGCTCCTCGAACGTTGGGAATCGCCCCCCGCGCACCAGGGTACCCAGCCTACTCAGGCCCGCCTCGACCCACCACTGAAATCGTCTGGAGTCCATGCCCTCCGGGAAGAGTGGGTTAAAGAACAACGGGGTCAGCTGGGACACACGGCCCCTCAACCGGTACTTAAATCTGACTTTCATCCAAAGAGAGTAGGACGCCTGCATAGTGGACAGGAGCGGGGAGCCTGGCAGCCGACCGTGGTCAAGCCACAGGCATAACTGGAGCTGGCGGTCAGGCAGACAGAGGCGTTCAATGTCAATCCAGGGCAACGTGCCAGCCGGGAAAGACCAAGATTCCAGCTGCGAAAGCCTGGCGGACAAGTAATACAGGCGAAGGCATGGGACCGCCAAGCCGCCCCGCTCCTTAGGTAAGTACATAGTGTGCCGGTTGATCCTGGCCCGCCGACCATTCCATAGGAACTGGAAAATGCACGACTGAAACGAATCAATGTCGCGGGTGTTGACAGCAATTGGCAGGGCGCGAAACAAGTACAGCAGACGTGGAAGTGTATTCATTTTGACCGCATAGATCCGGCCCAGCCAGGAGACATGATACTGCGCCCATTGCCGAAGATCCTGACGAAGCAACGATAGTAGCGGAGGGTAATTAGCAGCATAAAGCGTCTGGGGGCTGTTGGTGAGATGAATGCCCAAGTATTTGAGCGACGATCCGGCTATAATTTTAATCAAAATGAAAAAAAAAAATGTAATAAAAAAAATCCAGAATACCGCATTTCAAATACCGTATATTCCTGCGTATAAGACGACTGGGCGTATAAGACGACCCCCAACTTTTCCAGTTAAAATATAGAGTTTGGGCATATAAGACTACCCCTCTACCCAGCATACAACAACCAGCCAATCACGGCAAGCGATGTACCTTACTGGTGATTGGCTGGTTGTTATACAGACATATACATACATACAAACACACATACGCCTGTCCATACATAAACATTTATACATACATTCGTATTTATACATACGGTATATATACATGTGTATGTATGTATGTATGTATATATATATATATATACACACACACACCAGCTTACAAACACACAAATACCTACACTGCTCTTACACATACACTGACTATCTCACACCAACATACATACACTGCACTCACACCCCTTTCTCCCCATCTCTTACCTTTCTCATCTTCTATCTTCTTTCTTCCATCCAGTTGTGGGAGCGTGAGGTCTGTCATTTCAGACCTCTGCTTTGCTGCTCCCTCATCACTATGCGCCGGCAATCAATGCCGAGCGCCGGGACATGACGTCATCCCCGCGCTCGGCATTAATAGCCGGCGCGTACTGATTAGGAAGCAGGGAAGCCAAGGTCTGAAGTGCCAGACCTCGAGCTCCCTAATGTTGGGCTAGTTAGAGGGAGGTCGTGATCTCCCCAACCAGCCCTGCTGATCAGGGCTAGCTGGTTAGATCACGATCTTGCACCTACCTCGGCGCGGCCCTGAAGACCAGCCCAGGGGAGGCGGCTTCTCCACTCGCCCCTCCCCTAGAGATTCGTGGCTTCGTGGGAATCTCTGGCTCGGTAAGTACTCGGTACTCAGTTAGTACCCGGCGTATAAGACGACCCCCGACTTTTGAGAAGATTTTCTGGGGTTAAAAAGTCGTCTTATACGCCGGAATATACGGTACGTTATAAATTGATTACACGTGTAGAACGTCATCACGTGTGTCTTCACGGGACCCCTGAAGCCACAATTTAGTGCTGCTAATCCATTTTACAGGCTCTGCCACACCGATCCCCAAACACACACACACACACCAGGAAAGGCCCTGACACACCGACATCTGGCATTTACCAGGAGCTACAAATTCAAACCTGATGTACAACATCTGTTAAAAGGAAACTAAAATCCACAAACTTCGGCAATAGCTGGTGGTAGAATTAGTGCATAGAAAGAGTTAAGATACCACCATTGCAAATACCTTGGGTGTTTCGCTTTCAAAAGTAAATGGTTTGATGGGGGTAAACGTAACTGGCTGGCTTGAAATAGGACATAGGGACATGATTACCAGATTTAGGAAAAAAAATGTTTTGAAATAGCAAAATGTCACGTACCTGCCGCCATGGAGAAGCGGTAGACAGCCCTCTACCACACTACAGCTTCTTCAGCCACTAAGAAGAATGAGGAGACCCCCTTCAGTGCCTTCTCCACGGGGAAGGGGGAGACCTCCCTCCAACTACCAGCAGCAGCCAAAGCAAAGTCTAACCAGCTCTACCCACCTCACAACAACCACAGCAGCTGACACATAGGAGAGGAAGAAAGCTCTCTACATAGGAACATAGAATTTGATGGCAGACAAGAACCATTTGGCCCATCTAGTCTTTTTTCCCTAATGTAAGCAATTTAAACCAGGCCCGGACTGGGACAAAAAAAAGGCCCGGGCATTTCAGACTGAGCAGCCCACTTTTATGAAAAAACATATATGTAGATACATATACATAATACTTGGTCATTAAACATGGAAAGCCTGAAGCCACAATTTAGTGCGACTAATCCTTGAAATAAATATTATACAGTAAATAACACAATACCTTATCTTTTCCACTAAATGATTTCAGGGCCTTGAATGTTTTGTCCCCTGAAGTCACTACAAATTCAGAAGGGTGTTTTATCTCTGGATAAGTAAAAATGAAATAGTTCCTACTGTAAATTAAGGAAACAGATAACCAAACATACACACCAGGACAGGCTTTTGCACACCGACACCCAGACACACACACCAGGACAGGCTCGGCCACACTGACAACCAAACACACACCAGGACAGGCTCTGACACACTGACTGCTAGGGTGCTGGGTGCTAGCAGGAAAAAAGGGCAAAACAGAAAGCATACCAAAAATAGCAACGTTTGAGCTTGACAAAGGCCCCATTGCTTTTTTGTTTTGCTTTCTTTGAATAAAGTAACCTAAGGATTGGAAGCTGCTTGGAGTGCTGGGGTTCTTTTCTGTGTTCGTACACACACCAGGACAGGCTCTGCCACACCAACACCAAAACACACACCCCAGGACAGGCTTTGCCACACTGACACCCGAACACACACATCAGGACATGCTCTGCCACACCGACACCCAAACACACACACACCAGGACAGGCCCTGCCACATTGACAGCCAATCACAAACACCAGGACAGGCTTTGCCACACTGGCACCCACATCCACAGACGGTTTCATTCAGCCTGCCTGTGGCATCTTTGCCCCCAAAACAACTTGCCTGTGGCATCTTTGCCACCAAAGCAGCCTGCCTGTGGCATCTTTGCCACCAAAACAGCCTGTCTGTTGCATCTTTGCCCCCCTTACACATCCATGCTATCACACACACATATTCATTCACTCGTTCACAAATATTTATTCACTAATTCACAGATAATCATTCACTCATTCAGATATTCATTCATACAGATACTCATTAATTCCCTCATTCAGATACTCATTTACATATACTCATTCACAAACATTCATTCACTCACTCCTTCACAGATACTCATTAATTCACTTTTTTTTTTTTTTTTAATTGTGATTTATTGGTCATATATATATAAAAAAAAGGCGTAGTACATGTGTACATTCCAGAAATCACAAACATTCAATAAAGCACAATACTGGTCAAAGGAACAGCTCGTCTGAAATTGCTCTTATGATAGAGACAGTGATATCTTGACAAGACGGAGAAGGCTGTGGAGACAACTCTCGTGAATACAGACAAATTGGCTGGTAAAGTACAATTGAAGGGTGTGTGAGTGCTTGTAGAGTTGTCTGCATAAAAAACAAGAGGAGAAAAAAAAAAAAAAAGGGAGTCTCAAGGACCAGCTGTGAACCATAACATGTAAATAACAGTGCACAACGAGAATATAACATTATGTTTACCAAGGTTACCATACGAGAGTACGGCGTCATTCGTAATATGTAAGTATTAACCCCTTAACGACCTTTGCCGGTTCAGGACCGTCACAGAAAAACGGTCACTTAACGACCTTTGACAGTCCTGAACCGTCAAAAAATTAAATAAACTTAGAAAGTGATCAACGACCACTTTCTTCGCTTAAACGGCGTTGCTGTAATGCCGCGATGTGGAGGCATTCAGTAACGCCGAGATCGGCATCGAGGGCCATGTCTGGCCCCTCCCCGGGTGCATCAACATCCGCCATACATTGTATGGCGGCGGACGCCCGTTTTAAAAGAGTTTAGGAGGCGATCAACGATCACCTCCTAAACTTAAATGGTGTCGCTGGAATGCCTCGATCAGGAGGCATCCAGCGACACCAAACAATTACCTCAAGACGGCTGTGACGGTTCCGGAGAGCCACTGCCGGTGATCTAAACCATCAGCAAGATGGCGGCTGCCCTGTAAAAAAAAACAATCAAGTTTTAAAAGTTCGCTAGATGGTCTCCAGACCCTCTAGAGAACTCTGGCTCCACTTGCAGGTTGAATACAGGTACTGCATTCAACCATGCAAGTCAATGGAGCCCAGCTTTCTAATCACAATGTGATTAGTAAAATATTCAAAAAAAAATAAAAAATAAAAAAAATGTGCTAACATTTAAAAATAATTATGCAGTGATGTCACTAGAGGAACCATCCAGTACCAGCAAAATGTGTAAAAAAATATAAAAAAAAGTTTATTATTTTGAGCAAGTGCTAAAATTTCTCAAAAATCTCAACAAAGAGTTAAAATAAAAGCACTAAAAATACCCAAGGGGTGTCTAATATATATAAAAAAATGGCTGATGGGGTAAATTGGAGTGGCCGAGCTCAAAGATAGGGCATAGGTACAGACTGACCAAAATGGAGAAAAAAAGCACACTTCCCAAATGTGGCATTTTAAATCTCAAACAACACGACAAACCCATGCATGTGGGGTATCACTGCACTCAGGAGATGTTCCTGAACACACACTGGGGTGTTGTTTGACAGTGACATATACTAGCACCTGTATATCTATAACTAAAGTACAATTTGTGTGAAAAAAAAAAATAA
>JARDYJ010000002.1:38132477-38212477 GCA_029215755.1 Spea hammondii
GCCAAACAATCTGACAAACCCATGCATGTGGGATATCTCTGTACTCAGGAGATGTTCCTGAACAACATTGGGGTGTTGTTTGACAGTGACATATACCAGAACCTGTATATCTATAACTAAAGTACAATTTGTGTGAGAAAAAAAATAAAAAAATTACTATTACAAAGTTTGACAAAGTGTGGTTGTAAAACTGTTGCATGGAAAGGGTTAAAATAACAGCATTTGAAATACCCTGGGGTGTCTAGTTTTCAAAAATATATGGTTTGACGGGGTTAAATTGAGTTAACCGGCTTCAAAGACATTCCAAAGAGGAGACTGACCAGATTTGTTAAAAAAGGTTTGGAAATCATAAAACGCTGCTTGTACTTATTGCCCTATAACTTATCACAGTTGCTATGGGCTTAAGGGGCAGGTGCCCCTTTTGCCCTGCGTTAAGGACTGCCGCATAGGCAAAGTCAGTCCGGTCCTGACAGGGCCTATTTCAAGGTAGGGGCCTGGAGCTGCAGCTCCATCAGCCCCTAAATTAATCCGGCCCTGCCGCGGCCCGGATGGTCAGACCGGGCCTGTTTAAACCCCTATCCATTTTTGATCAGTTCCTATAGTGAGGAAAGCGTTATATCTATCCCATGCTTGTTTAAATTCCCTCGCTGTATTAGCCTGCACCACTGCATCTGGAAGACTGTTCCATTTATCTACTACCCTCTGAGTAAAGTAGAACTTGTTACATCTAAGCCTCTGGCCTTCAAGTTTTAGTCCATGACCTCTTGTCCTAACCTTGCTCCTCCTTTCAAATAAGCTTGCGTCCTGTACTTTGTCAAGTCCCTTTAAGTAGTTAAATGGTTCTATTGCATCCTCCCTCCCTTCTTTCCTCCAAGTTATACATATTGAGATCTTTTAACCTTTGCTGATAATTTCTGTCCTGCAAACCACTTTCCATTTTCGTAGCTTTCTTCTCAACTCCAGTCTGTCTATATCTTTCTGTAGATAGGGTCTCCAGAACTGTACACAATATTCTAGGTGAGGCTTGACCAGAGATCTGTAAAGCGACATAATCACCTCCCACTTTCTGCTATTAATGCCTCTCCCTATGCAACCCAGCATCCTGCTTGCTTTTTGAGATGCTTCATTGAATTGTCTGCTAACCAAGTGGACATGCATTTCAGAAGGTCCTACTGTTACCTAATGTTTTCAGCTACTTTATATCTTTACAATGTATCCCAGGTTCCCAGAAGAACATGCAGGTTTAAATTATGGGTACTGTATTAGCTGTTACCACTTCTGATGGGTGGCTGTTCAATTTATCTACCACCCTCTCAGTAAAATAACATTTCCTTACATTACATCTAAACCTCTGACCCTCTGCCAGATTATTACCTTTTATTGTAACATTTATCCTTGTCTGATATAAACGTCCCACTGGTGTTAAATAACTTTGATTTTAAATGTTTCTATCATATCTCCAATCTCTCTTCTGACCTCCAAGCTATATATACTGAGCTCTCTTAGTCATTCCTGATCATTTTCATCCTGCATTTTGTTTTAACTATTGTATTAATGTTTATGGTCTAATAGCATTTTATTCAGATGTTAATCTGATCAATAAATAGAAATAAGGCAAAAATGTTTCTGTGTCATCGCTTGAAAGGTTTAACATTTTTTAAATACTCAAATGGTACGTGATGATGGGATAAATGTTACAAAACATACATGCATCTTTATCCCCTTCGCAACCTTTGCCGGTTCAGGACCGTCATGACATGAAGGTCGCTAAATGACCTTTGACGGTCCTGAACCGTCATAAAATAAAATAAGCTTAGAAAGTGATCAACGATCACTTTCTTCGCTTAAACGGCGTTACTGTAATGCCTCGATGTCGAGGCATTCAGTAACGCCGAGATCGGCATCGGGGGCCATGTCTGGCCCCTCCCCGGGGCGTCAACAGCCGCCATACATTGTATGGCGGCGGACGCCCGTTTTAAAAGCGTTTAGGAGGCGATCGACGATCGCCTCCTAAACTTAAATGGTGTCGCTGGAATGCCTCAATCAGGAGGCATCCAGCGACACCAAACACTTACCTCTGGGTGGGCTGTGACCGCTCCGGAGAGCGGTCACAGCCGCCGCTGCCGGTGATCTTCGCCATCAAGCAAGATGGCGGCGGTCCGGGAAAATAAACAATAAAGATGATAGAGTTAGCTAGACGGTCTCCAGACCCTCTAGAGAACTCTGGCTCCACTTGCAGGTTGAATACAGGTACTGCATTCAACCATGCAAGTCAATGGAGCCCAGCTTTCTAATCACTATGTGATTAGTAAAATATTAAAAAAAAAAAAAAAAAATGGAAAAAAAATAAAAAAAATGTGCTAACATTTAAAAATAATTATGCAGTGATGTCACTAGATGAACCATCCAGTACATTGCAAAATGTGTAAAAAAAATATAAAAAAGTATTAAAAAGATAAAATAAAATAAAAAAATAAAGTTTATTATTTTGAGCAAGTGCTAAAATTTCTCAAAAATCTCAACAAAGAGTTAAAATAAAAGCACTTCAAATACCCAAGGGGTGTCTAATATATAAAAAAATGGCTGATGGGGTAAATTGGAGTGGCCAAGCTCAAAGATAGGGCATAGGTCCAGACTGACCAAAACGGAGAAAAAAAGCGCACTTCCCAAATGTGGCATTTTAAATCTCAAACAACCCGACAAACCCATGCATGTCGGGTATCACTGCACTCAGGAGATGTTCCTGAACACATATTGGGGGGTTGTTTGACAGTGGCATATACCAGAACCTGTATATCTATAACTAAAGTACAATTTGTGTGGAAAAAAAATAAAAAAAAAATACTATTACAAAGTTTGACAAAGTGTAGTTCTATAATTGGTGCATGGAAAGGGTTAAAATAACAGCATTTGGAATACCCTGGGGTGTCTAGTTTTCAAAAATATATGGTTTGAATGGGTTAAATTGAGTTAACCGGCTTCAAAGATATTCCAAAGAGGAGATGGAGGCAGAATGACCAGATTTGTTAAAAAAGATTTGGAAATCATAAAACGCTGCTTGTACTTATTGCCCTATAACTTACAAAAAACAGCAAAAAAACATAAAAACATTGGGTATCTCTAAACTCAGGACAAGTAGTAGAATCTATTTAGCTAGTTTTTTTACTTGCTTTTTTAGGTGAGTAAAAGATTTTTCAAATAAAAGTCATAAAATGTGTTTTTTTTTCAATTTTTCACCATGTTTTTTTTATTTTTTTTATAGTAAATAAGATGATACGATCAAAATAATGGTATCTGAAGAAAGCCCATCTTGTCCTGAAAAAAACAATATATAACTTATGTGGGTTCACTAAATGGGTGAGGAGAAAATTACAGCTGAACACAAGCACCACAAAAGTGTCAAAACAGCTGCGGTCCCACAGGGTACAAAACGAAAAATGAGCCTGGTCCTTAAGGGGTTATGCATGGTCTTTCTCGCAAATATAGAAAAAATGTATTTATATATTCCCGCAGCAAACAGCCTCAGAGACCATCTTAAACCAGTGATGGTGGATGCTAACAATGCATGTTAGTGGCTACCCCTGAGGCATTGAGGATCACATATTTCCCTATTATCAACAGATCACCATAAAATATTTTATGACGGCCCCCTATGTGGGGTGAAAAGTCTCACTATTGAAAAAATCAAACTGGTCTGTGTAAAATGTGAATAAACTTATCTCTGACCCCACCCCCTTATTCATTACCTCTCCCTCTTTCCCCCATCTCTCATCTTTCTCATTCTCTCTTCTTTTCCTCGTCTCTCATCTTTCTCATTATCTCTCCATTTTCTCCCCATCTCTCCTCTTTCTAATATCTCCCCCTTCGCTTGTCATTATCTCTACTCTATCTTTTTTTATCTCTCCATTTCTTATGAGCTCTCCTCTTTCTCACTATTTATCTCTCCATCTCCTTACTTAACTCCTCTGGTGGGATTGCAAAATCTGTTCCTATCGTTCTGAGTGTGATTTCAGTGTTCAGCAGACCTCGCACTCATTTTATTTTGGACTGATTTTAAAAATTAACCAGTCAGTCCGCAACCTGGCTGCATGCCACAACAGAGGCTTTGGCATGCCATAGGTTCACCATCTCTGCCCGAGTGTGAATAATGCCATAACTTTAATGTATCTATGTCTCAGCCTGTGCGCATCTGAAGAAGAGAAAACATACAGTGTGAGGGTTTGTGAAAGATGTTACTCAATCTTTTATTATTTACATTCATTATAATAAAACCAGGGTCACCTTTAATACTGATTGAACCTTGGGCATTTGCTTGGAATCACACCCTCTACCCCAGCATAAAAAAAAACAAAATTACAGTCAGAGTAAGTGCGGTCTTCCCTCCTTCTGACTAGCGTGAATCCAAGTGAGATGTCCTCACATCGCAAGCGCAGGGCAAGGGAGGAGCAAAATATTCTGCTGATCGCATAGCAAATGAATGCTGCAGGTCCAGCAAGTTACCAAGAACAGACGTGCAAGTCGTGCTCGGGGCCAGCTTTAGGTGTTCAGATGCCCTATGCAGGCCACCCCGAGGTGCCTCCTCCCTTCCTTCTTCCTCTCATTCACCGTCCCACATCTCTCTTTTGCTCCCTCATGTAGGTCAGGTATAGGTCAAATAAATGAAACATGGAAGCATAGCATTGTAGGTATAGATCAACTAAATAGACATACAAACATTGTATTTGCAGGTAGTAATAAATAACACAAGCAAACTAAGTATTTAAGGTTTGGATCAATAATGCATGGGAACCCTAAATTACGAAAATAGATCACAGCTCACACAGCCGAAATGCCAGCCCTAGAACCCAGATTGCACACATGGGACCGGCCCTAGCACAGAAGGAATGAATTGGGTGAATATTTGAAAATAAAAACCAGAGATATAGGAGGTGCAGGGTTGTTAAGGACTCAATAGGTCCATCGGGAGTTTACCTTTCATTCTGGGATGTAAGGGAAACCAGGGGAGGGACTTGGAAAGTGAGACAACAGATGGAGAGTTTCATTTGGTTTCTATGGCAGAAACAGAAGGGAATTGCTATATAAATGAAAAGGTGTATATATTAAATGGTCACCTAAAAAGTCTAAGGGCACGCCCCATACCACACCCCCAAGCTGCCCCTTTTCCTCTATTAAATACATACATCCCGATGCTTCAAATAGAGTCTATTTGAAGCATCGGGATGTATGGATCACGAAGAAGCTGTTGGTATGAGGATAACGTCTTCATTTATCCTCGTGGGAGGGACTTTGTTGATTTAACCGATTAACATGCAGGTAGCATAAAAGCCTCAGTGTCACTGCATACACTACATTAAAGCATGTAAGAGGACGGTTGTATTTATATGCTGGTGAAAATGAACCCATGCCATGCGTGTTACCGTATCAGTGTTACACAGTGTGACGTGCGGAATAGATTGCAAGCTCTTCGGTACACGCGCGCTCTCACCAAGATTATTTTGAAAAGATTGTTCTCCTTGGCAGGCAAGCTCGTGCGCGGCATGTCGCCGCTGCGCGTAGGTGTCCCACGTTAGAAGCCGCCTCGCTCAAAGACTGCGCAGCAATATGAAAGGATGCGCATGCGCAAGTGGCGTCTGGTGATGACGAACGAAGCGCTCGGTGATTACGCTGTCTGTGTTCGCCTGCTAGCGATTCGCATTATATTTCTGTTATGCCCAATATAAAAAACGCAATCTGTCACCGCGTGTTTTTTGCCAGTAGTCCCTTAATAAAGCTCTTACCTGAATAAAACAGAGCTCCCGCTATTAATTATTAGCCATTTTTAAGTATGCCGGCCACCGTACTGCTACCCTTGAAGCGTTGCATGCTGGAACTTGTGGTTTTGTATCCTTTGACCGTTAGACTAGTGTGTCAAAGAAGCAGGTGAGCGGCGATTGAAGGATACCCCGGGTCTGTAAGTCCACCGTGACTTCATTTGCTCTCGGTTATACAGCCGAGATGTGCCCACGCCCCGCTAGCAGCTGTAGCTTGGCAGCTATGACTCTTCTTTACTAGTAATCACTGAACCCACTCGGCTTTGGGCATTTGATGTGGCACCCGAGCTCAATAAAACTAAGATCTGTGGCTTGTACAAGGGTGGTTTGGCTACTCGGTTAGAGCAGAGGTTACAGCTTACACGTGCTACAGCTTATGCTGGTTCCCTATATATTAATGTGTGACATGATTCCGTCATATATAAAGAACACACATTCATGATTAAAACATATAGAAAATAACTAACAATAAAGCATCAGTTTACGCTATGTAACAGTATCAGTCGCACATGTATTAACGGGTGTATTTATTCATTGTTTACTTCTATCCAGCAGCAGGAGGAGATGCCGCAATGAGATGCCCACTTAGTATTGGGCTGTGGAAGTCCTGTCTCAGCCGCTTCCATTTTTTGATCCCTACAGTACAAAGGACACAAAACAGATCTCTTACGGTGCCGCTTGGATCGCATTTACTGAGCGGAGACATCTTTCTTCAACAACAGCCTGGTCAGCCCTTAAGAAGATATCACTATAAGGACTCTCGCTCGTTGTGGCAAAGTGAGATATTACAAAGTTACTTGAACTCCTTAATCATAGAGCACGAAGAACTAAATGAAATGCTAAGTCACGTTACAGTGCGAGACGAAGATCGTAGGACTCTGGGGAAGAGACATGCTGAACTGTCTGCGCTCACTTCTGTTCTTGAAGATATACAAGCAGCAGAACGAGAAGCCAGAGAGCTGGAGTCTATGTGTGCGGGTAAAGTACAAAGCCTAAATTCTCATGTGATACACTACTTGTTATGTCCTGTTTGCCCATTGTACAGCATCGCGGAACACAATGACGCTATATAAATGAATAAATAATTACCTGTCTCTTAAAACGAACCTTGAAGTCCTTCATATTAAGCTTACAGACATTACGTTACAATCTACAAGAAGGTTTAGGTGTTGCTGTATCCTTTATACAAAATGTTGTTCTGCTTCTCCCCATGGTCCCAGAGCGCTGCCAGTCCGTTGTTCAGCTTCTCCTTGTGGCCCCAGAGTGTTTCCGGTCCGTTGAACAACAGTCGGCAAGCGCTCTGCTTCCATGGGGAGAAGCTGAACTACAGAGTAAAGAAGATCCCTTATCTATCCCTGATCCGAATTACTTCTAGCCCCAAACATTTCAAATGAGGGATACTCAACCTGTATTAGTTTTGTACTGGACTTGACATACATAAAGGACCAGGTCGCCATGGTGACAAGAAATCTCTTCTTAGTTCCTAGCGCATAGGGTTTTGCGGGGGGGGAGTACTGGGTTACCTGCATACAAGTACATGCCGCAGGTAGCAGCTATAGTACATATTTAACCATGCGTGATTGAACCATTGTAGGGGGTCCCCTGCCCCGTACAGCCCACACTCTCGGCCTACCGCTGGCCCGCACCCCCAATGACTAGTCAGTTCCTGGAGCTCAGACACAAGCAGTGTGTGGGGACTGTGTGAGGGCAGAAGCCTGTCCTTGGGAAACAAAGGTAGAGATTGTGTGTTTGAGCAAGTATGTTGCTGTGTGTGTGTTAGGGTGTATGTTGCTATGTGTGTGTATTAGGCTGTATGTTTCTATGTGTGTATATTAGTCTGTGTAAGTATGTTAGTGTTTGTTTTGTACTGAAAAAACAAACAAACCTGGCTTTGTTTGGCCGGCTCCTAAATATAAACCAAATTGGTTAACCCTTGATTTAGTATCAACTGTTGCTTGAATTTGATATATCTATTCAAGTACATTGGGTTTATGTTATATGATGCGACCATTAGTTACTATGGTGATACATTTTTTCCAAACGTTTCACCACAATCAGATTTTTCACACAAGCCTCTATGTTGTCATTTATTTTTCGTTAACTGTGTTTCTGTTGGAAATGTATTTCTTTAAGATCTAGAAGGCAAGGAGAAGGAAGAGTTACTAGAACTTGCCCTCACAGAAAAGGAAGCAATGAACCAGAACATCAATACATTACGTGGAAAGGTAAAAATAAAAGTAACTTATTCTTTGCATTACACAAAATTACAGGGAATTTAAACACACCTAGTAAATCCCCAAATGTGAAGGAGATACAGAATGCCTCTTCGTTCCCTGCCCCCACATAATGGAGCATGTGGATTTATAAAAGTTTTATGTTGTTTCTGTTGAACATCTTATTAAAATAATAGTTTTTGAAGTAACAAACAATAACAGGACCCATTAGAAAGGAAGAAGCATATTTTTGGCGTGATCATATGTTGAAACATGAAATGGGAGGAAACGTGCAACAAAGGAATAGTTTGGTACAGAAAGTGCAGGCAGGTAGAGGCCTCATTGGCGGGAAGTATGAATCCAGAGGTTACGTTATTGTCTAACGGAAACACAGGGGTAGTGTTATTCAGTGTTATTCAAGTTATTCAGTTCCCTGCAGAAGAGGTGAGAAATCTGGAGGGTACTGTGACTTCTAACAGGTAGGTTGTGTGTTTGCATTCAAAAATGGAAGGTGTGTAAATGTTAATCCTTTGTGTGTTTCCAGCTCTTGCAGATTCTAGTCCCGCAGGAAAAATATGACATGAGTGATGCAATACTGGAAGTGACATCTGGCAGAACCACCGGAGGTCAGAATTCTCTGTGGTCATTTGTGTATGAATCTCGGTGTATAATAAAACCGACAGGCATACATAGCACTGCTCTGTGTTCATGCATATGGGGAGTGGTGAGGAAATGAGCATGAATGGACAGTATTGGTGTATGAATGAAGTGATATTAAATGCCTGTAACTTCCATTTGGTTGATATAATCCCTCAAAAGAGATATGATATAAAAGCCATTGGTCTATGGCTATTAATACAGTATTTAGCTTATGGTGCACTGTTAGCTGGTCATGGATAACAATCCAAGTCCCTTCCAACCAAACAAGTAGCTAATAGACCATTTGTGTCTAAGTATGCCATCTCTGTGCCTTTCTTATTCACAAAGGGTTTCCTTATACCCATCAATGTACCTATTGGGGAAAGTTTAACCTTTGTGCTCCATTTATCGGAGATTGAATTATAGTCTGGCATGTTATATTATGTATATGTAACCTTTTTGCCATTTTGGTGGGAGAGGAGGTAATTTTGCCAAAGTATTTATATTCTTTACCAAATTATATTTTAATTTTCTTTTTCAGGTGACATTTGCCAACAGTTCACCAAAGAGGTTTTTGAAATGTATCAAAATTATGCTTACTACAAATCTTGGTGTTTTGAAATTCTGAATTACACACCATCTGAGTACGGTAAAGAATCAAGCTTGTAAAAATGTTCTTGTTTTGGGGTGAAATAGCAGACACCTTCCGCTCCTGTTAGCGAATCCGAGTTTAAGTTTAAAAGGCTAATTGATCATTGGGAAAACCCTTTTGCTATTGTGTTACACTAGAAATTCCTTGTTTCCCATGAAAATAACTAAGAGACTCCAAACTTTTGAACAATAGTGCATATGTGTATATTATCAATAAAAATGTTGACACACAGTGACACCGAAACTTCCTAACAGTATAAAAATCATATAACACAGAATCTTATGTGCCATTATACATCCATGTGAAACAAGTGTTCGCATTTATAATGCTCTGTTGAACACGAAACACAGATTTTGTGCAGATTGATGAAATATGTCCTTATGGGTTGTATATTTAGTTGTTGTAATGAAGCTCTTACTACATCACGTCATTGCAGGTGGGTTGCATCATGCAGCTGCACGGATTTCAGGAGATGGAGTGTATAAGCTATTAAAATACGAGGGAGGCACTCACAGAGTGCAGAGGATCCCCGAAATGGGCCTGTCATCCCGGATGCAGAGGATTCACACAGGGACCATGGCTGTGATCGTACTTCCGCAGCCAGATGAAGTAAGGAATGCAGACATTTTTCTTACAGGTACCCTAAAACATAGGATTTCTGTCCCTGTGACGGGAGTACAGCCTGAGACATATTAAAAACAAGTAAGTGAGCACCTAAGAAAAACTATCACTTACTCCATGGTGCACGTATTGTCCGCTCTTCAAAACCACCCGCAGAAGATTGGCGATCAAGTGACTTTTGTGTTCTCATAATATAGGGGTGCAAGCTAATTCATAGCACAAGATGTTGCAGTTTTATTCTCAAACTGAATAAGCAGCAAAGAGCAGATTCTGTGTCCCTGAACAATGCAGAGTTGATTACAATGTCGCCAACATCCAAATACTGTCTAAGAAAAGAAACTAACAGCACCGGAACATTACTAAGTTATTAAATCAGTACTGACGCTTACAGTACTTTCTTCCAGCGCGTACAGATCGTATACTCAGATTTATATGTAGTGATTGCAGTATGCACTGCGTGCACTCATTTCACTAATACTATTAGTTACAGTATATAACTGCAGGCAATCTAAGTATTTAATATTTCAGGCTGCTTGACATCCTGCATGCAGTTTTCATAAATGCAACAAATAGTTTGAGGTTTTCATGTTGTTTACAGATAGATATTAGAATTGATCCCAAGGACCTGCGAATTGACACATTCAGAGCCAAAGGAGCTGGGGGACAGCATGTGAACACAACGGACAGTGCTGTGAGGGTCGTTCACATACCTACAGGTAACCAGATTAAAGCAACACTAAATCCTAATCTGAAATTCCTAATGTGAAAAGGGCAGCGGTGGGTTATTTAACAATCCAAACAAAGCTTTTATTTAAGAAGAAGCAGTCCTGATGAAATCATGTTTGTTTGTGTTTCTGGAAAAGGACCTGAAAGCACATATATATATATATATATATATTTCACAAGAAAGTCCTACTTGTGCTAAATAAAACGATATGTAATGTGTGGAGTGCTCTTAACGAGTTAGCGGGCAATCAGAGTTCAATAAAGTTATAGCAAAAACTGCTCTGGTCATTTAGTGGAAACATGGTAAAAAAAACCAAAAACCCGGTCTTGAAGGGGTTAATATGGCCCGCTTGTCTTCCTAATTTTGGATAAACTGTGGTTCTTGTAAAATGTTCACAGCACCTCAATACAAATTGTTTGCCTTGCTGAATTGCTTGGGTGCAGGCAGGTTTACTGTTTGCTTGGCAGTGGAATGATTGAGACTTTATTCTCTCTTTCTACACAGGCATTATTGTGGAATGTCAGCAAGAGAGATCGCAGATTATAAACAAGGACAAAGCGTTGAGAATGCTGCAAGCTAAATTACATGAACAGACAGTGGAGAAAGAACTGTCTCAGAGACAAAGTGCCAGAAAATTACAGGTGAGGGAACTGGATTTATTCATCAACAGAAGAAAAGTGATACACACAGAGGAAGAAACCCACAATATCATCTGATTTAACTCAACATGGCTAACACAATTTATAACACAATGTATTTATAACGTTATCAACTTTTAGGTGGGAACCAGAGCCCAGTCCAATAGAATTCGCACTTATAATTTCACGCAGGACAGAGTGACTGATCACAGAATATCCTATGAAGCTCGAAATATCAAGGTAAAATGTTCAAAATTCAAAGGAATTATAAAATAAGTGTATTTCTATTTTTAAATGAAGATTTAGTCTCCCGTATAAACTCATCAGTGAAGAACGCTTATTAAATTACTTCACTATACAGTCTTTAACCTGTTGGAGAAATATAAGAAATGTACCTTAGGGAGAAGGTGCAGTACACAGCCCTCCTCCGAGGTCTAGTTTTTGCTCCACTTGTGGCTGCTTCAAGTAGCCAGTTGGCATCAAGAAAATGCATTGAAACCAAGGAAACTACTATAGCCATATGCATGATGATAATGTATGTATATGATTGCTGGAGTGCCCCTTTAATGTGTTGACCTGTGTTTAGTCTTGACCTGATTGTAGGATTTTATTCACTAAGATGTTATTGTAAGAATGTCACCTCATTAACTATGCATTATGAAGGGAACCACCCTGGGGTGCTTGCCCTACAAGAAACTGACCCTACCCGATGCATAGTTAATGCGGCGAGATTTCTTGAAAGTGATCGCATTGATTTAATAACACACGGGACAGTCCTATTTGAACATGTAATGAAGCCAGTTACTGAAATGTTACAAATCATATGCGAACTGGTGGTTTAGATTAAAGCATTGAGACATTTCATTAAATGAACATTATATACCTACCATTTTTGGGTTGTTGGCAAATGACTTGGTTGACGTGTCAATTTAAGTGACTACAGTAATGCTGTCTGGTTGCCTTTTGCAGGAATTTCTGAGTGGTGAAAAGGTTTTGGATGATTTAATAAACAAATTACAGGAATCTGCCGACACAGAAACGTTTCTTAAAGTTATAGAACAGTATACCTTAAAGCTGGGCCAGTGAGATCCACTTAAATGCCATTAAAGCCTAGAGGCTTTGTAAACAATACATCTCTGCCATGATAGCCATTGACTGACTCTGTACCTTGTTTTGTGAGCTCTGTTAATCAGGCCAGCGCTGGACATCCAGCTGGATTAAACCGAGTCTGAATCGAGCGTGGTGGCGTACTGTGCGGTTACTTATTATGAGGTCACTGGAATAAACTGCGGCTCAGATCCACCCGTATAAATTTAACATATTCTATAGAATATTCAGGGCTAACTCATCATTTTGCCAAGTAACGTGCAGTTTATAATTGCGTGCATGGATGATTTGGCTCACATTGATTACATTTTTTTTTTAGATTTATCATGATAAATATGTATATAAATGTAATAAAGATGTTTTTCTATATTTTTTCAATTTATTTAAAAGAAACAGACATTTGGCAAAAGTCCCGTGGCCTATCCGACCTCAAATGACATCTCATATTCTGGCACTGGCTTCATAGTCTTCTCTGTTGAACCTTCATATATTTCATTCTTTCTGTACTTCTACATAGTTTTAACCCTTTCATGCCGTTAGGGCATACTATTATGTCCCATGTGAAGTGGCCAAGACGGAAAGTGAGCATTTCTGTGTAAGAATCAATATTTTAGATACGGTAGTTTAGTCTCTGTGAGGTTGAGTCCAAGGTCCCTTTCCCACCTCTTCAGGGCATATGGGTGTGATGATAAGGTTGCTGATATATATTTATATATAGAGGAGATCAACCCAGTGGGTCATCTGCAAAGGCCTCAAGTTTATGAAGGCTCAGCCCAGCCTTAACTTCCCAGAAGTCCGGGGCTGACCTCATTAACTCATTAGATGCTCCAGGGTAAGCACAAACAAGAGTTGTGATAGAGGGCACCCCTGTATGGTACCGTTTAGAAGGGTCAGTGGCTGTGATAATTTTCCATTGACTCTAATACGGGCTGAGTGTGAGTGGTACAAAGTTTGTCAAAATGTCTTGTAGTGGGTGATGATGAAACCATCAGGGCCTAGGCTATTACGCCCAGAGGATGACTTCATCACCTAATCACCCAATTGCCTACAAAGCTATAAATCAATCCTAAGCATGGTATCCTCATTATTTTGGCTATCTTGGGGGGGTCTCAATATTGTCCTTGACTAATAGAACTCACAGAAGCACTCCATTGTGTGATCAGCCCGTATACTAGTTGGTTCTTACTATTGCGTATCTCAGGGATGAATGATACTTGGTCCCTGTTTCAGGGCCCAGGCTAGTACTCTTCTTACCCTGTTAACCCGTTCATAGTGAGCTTTTTTTTAGCGTGGGACCCCATACTGATGAGTTGTCCCCTAAGTAGGACATTGTGAGCTTCCTATACCACGGCCCTCTTAGGTTGAGTGCCCTCCATCAATCCACCAACTACTAAGTGTGGAGGGATCACGCCCTGAGGTCCATGTATTTAATACAGGCAGTACCCGTTGAGCTATCCAGGTCTGGGTTCAGAGAGAGGTTAAAGTCCCCTCCTAAAATAATAATACTGTCTGAGAAGCCTCTTATGCGCTTCAGTATCATGCATTTAAATAGTGTGTTCCTGTGTTCGGTGCATAAATATTAGCTATGGTATTTTTTTTGTTACCTAGACTTCCCTTTATACGGTGCATTTGATTTACACAACATGCCTACCACTTTGAAGATGATCATTTTTTTCGATTTTTGAAGAAAAAACACAGAAAACTTGTGGGTTTTTTTTAGAGCCACCTTTTTTAGCAATTACAGCTGCAAGTCTCTTGAGGTATGTCTCTATAAGCTTGGCACATTGAAAAGAGTATGAGAAAACCATTTGCAGATATGCGTTATAGGTGAACTTAGGGAGTTTGTTGGAATGGAAATGGGTCAGATGGCAAAGGAGCATAGATCTCTTATCTGGGGAGATAAGTCCTTTAGCATTAATCTAGTGGGGCTACATAGTGTGTAGCATTCTGTAGCTGAACAACAGGAGAATATTAACCCCCCACACCTCAGGTAGTTGTGGAGACTGAATACCAGGTTTGGCTAAGGTCCCCCAGGAATGCCTAGTTTGTTAAGGCGAGCATTCACAAAGGGTACATGCATATTGTCACAAACGTCTTCTGAGGTAGTTAGTGCATGGAGGGGAAACAGATCAAATGAGTGAACATTTGACCAAGTCCCTGACTCGCGCTCTCAGCTGTCATCTGTCCTCCATCCCATCCCTACCTGTACTTAGGTTAACCCCCCTAACTGCCCACATTACCCACAACCCTCAATTTAAGAAAATAAAGTTTATAAAGGAATAGTTAGTCCATCACAGGGGCTGGATAGCGTGGGTCATGGTGGTACTTGTGTGTCAGGAACTGTTCCATAGGTACCTTGCGTCCTGCTGGTCCCTTAAGACTCGGTTCAGTACAGGGCAGGGTCACCAGGATTGTAGGCTTCCATATTGTGACTTCTGTTTGGGGTAAAATGTCTGTTTTCAATGGATGAAGTAAAGAGGTTTGCTGATGCAGCAGATGCAACTATTGTCTATAAACCTGCCATCAATTCTGTCTGTGTTCGGTATAGAAGGTGTCGGGTAATGTTCATGTTCCTGTAAATTATCTTATAGTCACCGAAGCATAAATGGCTTTCCTATAAAAAACTTTTCACTTTTCCACCTGGACCAGATGCACGTATCTTCTTCTTGTTGTAATGAGCCTGTAACCTCCTGTCTTTTGAATGCATGGTTCTGTTAATAATCCATTATGTTTACATCATCTGGGTATAAAATGTATTTCTTGTGAATTCTCCCTATGAATTTACTGTCTGTACATCCCCCCAGCAACCCTATTAGTGACCCCCCACTTCCCACAACAATGTTCATCCTTGCTCATGCATAGTGAACCTCAAACCTGTAGTTAATGCAGTGTCTGAAACAATCACCATGGAAACCAGCACCATGTATATTATACATTGTGAATTTTAATGTTATTGTTATTAATTTTCACTTTCCCCCTATTGCAATAGCTCCAGCGACTCTCAATAAATATCACACGTTGCAATATCCATAGCTACCTGCTGCCATGTGTTGCCCTATATGACACCTGATTTTCCATTAAAGAATATTATATGACCTATTTATAATAAATGTATTAGTTCATTTACATAAGGGAGAGTAGCAGTTTTAACTAAGTTTTATCATTTCACTAAGAAGAGCCAATATTGTCAAGATGAGGTAATGGAAAAACCCGCCCTGATTTCTGTATACATTATACAGGGCTAGCTAGCCAAGAGCTTTCTTTCTCAGACGCTTGGTGGTGTTGGACCTTCATATAGAAGCCAAGGAGCTCAAACACACCGCTCCCTTTAGTGAATAAACCGCGGCTTGATAAACTCCGAACAGTCTTAGCGCTTACAATTCACAGACGCACGAGGGATATGGCGCCAAAAACATCGTGAGGTTCATGATAAAAGCGCTCTTATTGCCACAAGAAATGGAGTGCTTCCATCAGCGCTAAAATCCCGTCTGTTACTATACGGAGACAAACAGCTTTTCCAGATTCTCGTTCCTATAAGCAAAGTGCTCGAAAGTTATGTGACAAATCTATTTTTTTCTCTTGGTCATGCTGTCTGTAAATCAAAAAGTCAATCAGTTACGCAGACGTCACCTCTACGATGTTGCCGTGTGTGGCTTATTGCTGTCAAATATTGCCCATAACAAATATGGCCACTGAGCGACTTTGACACACTGTAGCGCGGCAGAGTAGACGTGTGCGCCCTGACGTCACGACGTTTCGTTCGTAGGAAGGAAGCCCTAGCCGGAATAGCGAAATAGCGTCGCTCGTAGGTTCAGCGCCTGAATAAGCAAAGACCGGCCCGATAATCTGTCACTGTAACCCAGTCATGTCTGCTTACGCGGTATCCGGTTTTTTTTCCGGCCCGGAGTTGCTTGAGGATCCGGCCCACGCTTCGGCGCTGTTGGCGCAACTGAAAGCCTTTTACGATGCGCGGCTGCTTTGCGATGTCACCATCCGTGTCCTGGGAGGAGGCCCCGCAGAACCCGGGGGAGGAGGCCTAGAAAGCGGCCGAACTTTCACCTGCAACCGCAACGTGCTGTCTGCTGCCTGCCCCTACTTCAAGAGCATGTTCACAGGGGGCCTGTATGAGAGCAAGCAGCAGCAGGTCACCCTTCACGACATGGACCCCGAGTCCATGGCCCTTATTATTGACTACTGCTACACAGGCAAAGTGACTGTGACAGAGGCCAATGTGCAGCGGCTCTATGCTGCTGCCGATATGCTCCAGCTGGAGTATGTGCGCCAGGCGTGTGCCGGCTACCTGGCTCGCCGTCTTGACCTACACAACTGTGCCAGTATTTTGCGCTTTGCTGACGCCTTTGACCACCCAGAGCTTAGATCCCGCTCTCTGGCCTTCATGGCAAGACACTTTGAGCAGTTGTCTGTTGGAGATGAGCTTTGTGAGCTGAGCCTGGCGCAGCTGAAGGAAGTGCTCACAATGGATAACCTAGATGTGGCTAGTGAGAGAGTGGTGTGCGCTGCTGCTTTGCGTTGGTTGGAGGCCAGTCCCAAAGACAGGGCAAGTTCGTGTTTGGAGGTGCTACGCTGTGTGCGATGGCAACACTTTACCGAGAAAGACTGTGTCTATCTGGAAGGCCTGAGGTCCAAGCCCTTTCTACGCAAACATTGCTTGCAGTATTTGGATGCAGTGCTGCAAGACAAAGATGGCAAATTTGCCTCCCCTGCCCTACCTTGTCAAGAGGGAAGTCCGCTGCGTAGGATTGGCATGCTGGCTAAGGAGATGGTGATTTTCTTTGGGCACCGCAAAGAGCCTTTCCTGTGTTATGATCCATATTCAGGTGACATATACACAATGCCATCTCCACTCACAAACTTAGCCCATGGAAAAGCCGTGACGTCCTCTGCCGTGTGTGTCTCGCCAGAGAATGACTTGTACTTGGCCACGCAACCCATGAAGCAGCTGTGGGTGTATAGCGCTGTACAGAACAGCTGGCAGCTCTTGGCAGAAAGACTGTTGTGTAGGGAAGGCATGGATGTTGCCTACCTGAATGGTTACGTCTATATTGTTGGGGGTCGCGACCCATCTACAGGTGCCAAAATTAAAGATGTGGAGTGCTACAGTGTGCAGAGGAACCAGTGGGTGCTAGTAGCTCCACTCCCTCACTCCTTCTATTCCTTTGAGTTGGTCACCGTCAACGACCACTTGTATGCGGTCAGTAACAAAAGGATGCTGTGCTATGATCCTGCTTGCAACCAGTGGCTGAACTGTGCCTCTCTAAAACGTTGTGATTTCCAGGAAGCCTGTGTTTTCAATGACGAAATATACTGCATTTGCGACATCCCTGTGGTGAAAGTCTACAACCCCGCTAGGGGAGAATGGAGGCGGATATGCCAGATCCCGACGGAAGGAAACACAAATAATTACCAGATTGTACGTCATGGCTCCAAACTCCTGCTCATCACCTGTACCACTGTGCAATGGAAGAAGAACCGTGTAACTGTGCATGAGTACGATGTCACTAATGACCGCTGGATAAATATTGGCACCATGCTTGGTCTTCTGCATTATGACTGTGGTTCCATCTGCCTGTCTGCCCGTGTGTATCCATCCTGCATGGAACCAGGGCAGAGTTTCATTACAGAGGAAGATGATGTTCGTAGTGAGTCTAGCACTGACTGGATGGATGGGTTCAGTGAGTTGGACTCTGAATCTGACAGCCTCAGTTCTTTCTCAGAAGACGAGTGGCCAAGAGTCTCTGTAGCGAGGCATCGGATATATGTAGAGGGTTCCTTCTAACTGCATTGACATTGTGTACTATAAAACACAAACGCTATTTTGTATATTTTTCTTTGGTGGGGCTGTTTCTGGGTTCCTGGGGCAAACTCTGTCTCTGAAAATGAACACACCAGGCTTCTTCTTGTTCCTTTTCTAAACATTGCCTATTCTTCAAAGATAAACCACAGCAATGTTTAAAAAAAAAAGACACGCACAAGATTCTGAAGGGTTGCCTGCTGTATAGTTGTTTTGTGGTGCAAATATCAGTGTATGTTTAATACTAATCTATATAGATAGAGCTCAGTATTATAGTTTTTGCATTACAGAAGATCAGTTTATCATCGTTCCACTGACTTTGCCAACAATAAATCAAGAAAGTGTATTGTGCCACTTGGTATCTATTCTGTCTTAATTTGAATGTTTTCTTTACAATAGAACACATAGGAAGCAGGTTCTAATATTTAAATGTCAGGTTTAGTTATTTAAAATCAGCACATTTTTGTATATTACTAATTCTAGTGGCGATAAATATCTAACCAGGCTTCATCACCTTTACACAGAAATTGAATGTTGAATTTCTGGCTGTGTATTCTGGTAATTTTGGGTGATTACACAGTAGGAAATCAAGACCAAAAAAAAAAACCTATTGGGCCGCAAATTTCTGTTTGACACATGTAGTGTTTTAAATTTTCCATATTGTTACTTTGCAAATCCAGTTGTCCTTAAATTGTAGTATACTAGTCCAGAAGTGTGATTGCTATCCTTTGAATGCACCTTTTAGTTAATATTCTTGAATCAAACAGGTTATATTGTATTGTTATATGCGACACACTAGAAGGGAAAAACTATGTAGATATGAATCAGGTGCTGTATTTGAGGTTTCTTTTCCCGTGTTGCAGCTATTGCCCAGTGACCCATTGGGACAAATTTCTAAAGATGGATAGACAAAAAAAAATACTGACACGATACTGATGGTGAAAGCACTACTATATAAATGATTACTAATGTAATAATAGATGACAAAACTTTTTGAGAGAGCTCTATGCAAACACTGCATGGAGAGCAGAAAAGACTCATTTGGCATGGCTGCCGTGTTGTTTGGGGGAGGGGGGTTTGTGCCTTTACTTGTAACAAAAAGTTTGGTTCACCCTAAAATCTGTTTTTGTTGCCTTTAATAGAAAATGGGTGTTTTTAAAGGTATAAACAGACCAATGTTTTAAATGTTCTAAATTACATACATAAGCCAATACTTATATTTGAAACTTTTATGTGAAGCTAATCAACTGTAATGTGTATCTTTTGCTGTGTTTAATTTGTTGTGAAAAATAGTAAAACATAAAAGCCAGAAACATAGATTGTCCAATTTAAATGTGCAGCATGTCGTGTGTTCATTTTCAGATTAAAAAAAAGTTTCACCAAAGTATTTTTTGGATGTTCTAAATGTACCAATTAATGGTTAAGAATTTTATGCAAAAAAAACATAAATACTTTGGACTCTGACCAATAAATTCTGTGGCAGGGATCTGTTTAATCTATACAGGTAAAGTTGGTGGAAGGTATTCTCTATGTTGCCATACATGGAACCCAACAGGTTAATATTTAGGAAAATGTACATTAATGTACAGGACCGTTTTAAAACTTCCATGAGTAAGCATTAGATCTAAGTATCAGGGTAGTCTCCTAAATCTATAAACATTAATATGTAGATGATCTCTCCCCCCCCCCCCCCTTTTGCAGTTATAACAGCTTCTAGGAAGGTTTCCGCAAAATTGTGGAGTGTATCTGTGGGAATCTTTGCCCATTCATCTAGTAGAGCATTTGTGAGGTCAGGCACTGATGTTGGATGAGAAGGCCTGGCTTGCAATCTCAGTTCCAGTTCATACCAAAGGTGTTTGATGGGGTTGAGGTCAGGGCTCTGGGCGGCCGGTCCAAGTTCTTCCATCCTGAGCTCATCCATTCATGTCTTTATGGACCTTCTTATGAAGAGCAGTCGTGTTTATTTTTCCTGGGATTACTATACCCCCAGATTTTAATTGTTATTTTTGTATTGCCCCTTTTCTTTTCTATTCTGTTTTGTCAGTGAAATTCAATTCCTTCCCGTGAGGGAAATGGGTGTCACCAGTTTCTATTTTCATTAAGTGTTGTAGTTTGGTATGGGTAAGTAGTGGGTTGTGGTATATCAGTCTGCTGGGATATTTCCCAGCTTCAAACTGTTTCTCGATTCTCTTGTTTTGCCTCTTGAATGAGGGACCTTATCTGTGCTAGGTGAGCAGAGAATGTTTGTCCCTTTCTATCCTGCTTGCTGAGCAGTGCATAAGCTTTATGCCCTATTGTCCTAACCCTTCTAGAAATAGGAGCAAAGATCAGCCCCCAGCTGTTAATTGAGAAAAGAGATGACAGGGAGGTGGTTCTAACTCGTGTATGAATCTGGTATGTCGTTTCTCTCTGTAGTCCTCCATCAGAAAGTACATTTCGCCTCCTTGATCGTTGTACTAGTACTTCGTGATGTCTATTGTTCTGTGTCTAAAATAGTCAATTCTCCCGCAAGCTACCAGGATAGGGACTATATAAGTGTGTACGTATATTTTTAAACCCAACGGTGCTTATTTTGTACAATGAGTAAAGAGAGAAAAAAGGGGACAGACATAGGTAAGTATTATACAGGTTAAACCCATTACAAACTATAATATAGGAGGGTGAGATGCTACTGCGGCTTAAATCAAATTTAGAGACAATGATCGTTTCTTACAAGTCATATAACATACTAATCTACACCAGAATACCACATTGGGACTCATTTGCTGTAATTTCTCCCATGGCTGGCTTGTGCCTAAGTATATTTGCGGCTAAGCTCATTGATTTTCTTAAGACCCTCTTTGTTATTGATTGTTTTATGTACGGTGATGAGGAAAGGAAAAGCTGAAGGCAGCTCCACGCGGCTGCTTAATTTCTGGTGTCCCCAATGCAGACATCGAAGCTTGTCAGCAAGATCTTTTCTCCCAGCACGTTCTAGTGCGTCCTGCAGAATCTTTGTCTTGTTCAGTTTATTCCACGATTTCTCATACCTGCTCGTGCAGAAAGAATATTGTCAATCCAAAAGGCTGCTGTTATTCCAAACAATACAAATACATGAACACAAAGCTAATTGTACTGGGTTCCATCATAAGTGGGTTATACGTGGCCACAAATTCTTAGCAGCGCTTGGCAATCACTGTTGGGTAATTAAAAATATAGAATATGTAGTCATCCTGTCTTTCTCTCCACATTTCCTTGCAGGGATATAGAATACACATACCACTCATCCTACCTTACTTTCACTGACTATTTTGCTGACAACCATGTTTGGTAGCCGCACAGATCCATGTCAACAACACACTGACACATCTATCTTTTATTCTACCTCGCTTATTCCTAATTTTGATATAGCTACTGGCTTAGAAAAGCAAAGCATTTCCTTCATGCTATCAGATAAAATAGTGTCCTTAAATCATCCATTCTCCATTCAAGCCTCGTGGAAAATGTATTCTATGCTATGGTTCACACTTAACTCATCCAGCTGCAATCATAAACTGGCCACCCACTCACTCAACAGCAATGGTAAAGCGTGTTTCAGATGCTCCATAAACTAAAACCCACACGGAATGACTAGTGTAAGACCTGCTGCTCCAATACAAACTTATTGGTGTCTTGTACACTGGTGGCGTGTATCATGGGGATGATGAAAAATCTTGTCCACCCCAAATGCCCTTCTACTCCACAAAACTAAACTGCCGTTCTAATGCTACTATAAACAGTAATGGTGTGCCTTATGAATCAAGTTAAACGCCTCATACTCCTACTATAGAACAAACCTTTTGCTTCCAGCCATAAAAATGTGGGTGGTCTAGGTAAAAAGAATCTGGGGAATTGAGGAGCTATGGCACACCGTCCAGACTAAATACCCCCAGGATCTTAAAGACCTCGGTTTATTGCCATGAGTTTATGGCTTCTCCTAATGCAAAGTGCACCTTGAAAGATCCTTTGTGCCCCTGCATTTTCCAGAGGTAGCCACCTGGGCTTCTTGTCTACCTTTAACATCCAATTCTGGTTACTTGCTATGTTGATAGATTTATGGTTATATTGAGTGATGCTCTCAAACATCATGCTACATAAATATCTCTAATTACTGGGGTTCCGAGATCTTGGACATTGTATCATCTGCTATATGGAGTCTTTGTCAAAAAATATTACCACTAGGTGAGCCAGAAACGTATATTTACAAAAAGATACAATGTGTTTGTGAGGTTTAGACCTGTCTGTTTTTTACTTTTTTTTTTGTTTTTTTGGCTCGCTATTGATGCAGCTCATGTAACAAAAAAATGGATTTACCAGATTAAAGATACAAGAGACGCTAGTCCAAAAAAGTTTGTGATGCATTTTAGTGGAACAGGGCACATAGAGATTAGCCATTTGTGCTGTTGACTCATATAAGCTTTCAAGATCTCAGAGGTCCTTTTTCTACACTACATCTGTAGAAGGGACCTATGAGGTTTTGAAAGCTGAGGTGATCATTCGTTCCTTTTAACAGAGTCATTGTTATTATTATTATCATTATTATTATTATTGTATTATGGGAACCAAACAACCCACCTAAAGATCCGGTTTCTTCAGAGTACTGTGGTCAGCTGTTGAATGCAAATCTACATTGTGTATGTAGGTTATAACACAACAGAACACTTTCTATGAACTCTCTAAATGCAGTCAATAATTCCTATTCTTTTGCAACTTCATTCCAGTTCTTTGTCTTGGCTCAGTTTTGGGTTGTATAATATTAGGCAATATTGTTGATTATCCTGGATTACATGTAAAAACGGCAAAATAATTGTTATGTTAAGAACACCCTCCGCATTTGTGATGTTAGAGTGTGTTTTATATATAGTGCGTGGCACATTAGGCATGTACCGGAGCTAATAATGATTGACAGTTCTCTGTGACGCTTATACTGGGAAATTTGCAGGCCTTATCGGTTGTCACAAATGGCGCGTCTGCTGCAGCCTGGAATACAGTGATAACACTTAAATTGTAATTACCAGCATTCCAGCATTTTCTGTGCTTGCACCTTCTTCTCTACTGCAGCTGTGTGGAATTGTCTGATTTCCGGTCTGCTGAATCCAAGTTCACTAGCAACTATAGTCCATTCAAAACCTAGCTGACTACCCAGCTCTTTGACGGATTTTAGGTTAATCACAGCATCCTGTTGTGTACAAAATAACATATTAAAAATGAAGTTAGATTACAGTATATTCAATGTAAATTATGATATTAGTACTTTCTCTATAGGAGGGAACAGATTGATTTTGTCTCAGGATGAACAGGAAGATTGGTGTGACCATTCAGCCTGCAGTGGTCCCCTTCATATCATTCACCAGTAATCCGCAACCTGTAGGGCAAGAAGCTGTACATCAATGTCACGGGGCCCGGGGTCCTCATGCTCAGAAATCTTGGAGGCCGCAGTTTTGCACAAAGGGTAAACCAGCTGATGATTCTTAGTATTTGGTATGAAGAGAAACATGGGAGTTAGTGTTAGGCAATAGCTGGAGAAATGCCTTTTGGTGAAGTACGGGGGCTGATATCTCCTGGCCGTGGGGGGACGAGCAACATCAAGTGGCCCCCTGTCACCCATCCTTGTGGAAAGCCTGTCTTCAGAGCTGCAACCACACAGTGCGAGGTGCCACACTACTTGCATTATGTAACCCCACTAAGCTCTGAACTCCAAGTGTGGGCCAGACCAATTTGGACGTTCCCTGTTTGAAGAATTTGGACTGACTAGTGGGTCGACTGCCTACTTCAACTCATATCAGCCCACCTCTGGTGAGGCAGGCAAAACTCTTTCCATAAAAATGTATCCTGTCAATTGGTATGTTCTTTACCATTATATCATAGTTGGAATCCCTCCTTGAGTCAAGGTGATGTAATATAGTCCTTGTTTGACTAATAGGATTGAGCATTTCATGAAGTCATGAACATGTAGGGTTTCTGTTAGTACAGGTGCTGGCTACCACATCTGGGAAGTTTCTACTGGGAATATTTGTGATTTGTTATTCAAAAATTTAGTAGGTCTGGTAGCCTATTCATTCACAATTGTTTCACATGTGTGGTATATGGTATGGTCCAATCTTGGGGCATTGTATATGATTTCTGTATGTGTTGCCATCAACCACAATAAATAACATTTCAGTTACACCGTGGGGCATTTACCTTTAGTTGTGCAGCTTGCACATGTGGAAAGGCTGACCTAGGGGTCCAAAACATTTGTCAGCGTACTCTACTAGTACGGGGTAGTAAAGGCCAGTAGAAGGCCATCGCTTGTGCAAAGAGAAAATAACGACAGACCTCTTTAACGGGAGGAAAGCATATATAGTTTTGCAAACTAGTAGGTGTAATAAAAGAACATTTCTTACCTCCTGTGCTTTGTTGGGCATTTTGTATCCTGCTGACCAGTGCAAACTGCCTCCTACAACAAAATATAATCATAAAGTTCTCTCAGTGAGCTGATTATCAACTCATTGGGTGAATTATAGGTGATCCTCAAAAAACTATTAGATACACAGTCAACTAAAAGAAACTAGCGGCTTTCTTATTGGATATGTGTTTTGATTGCTTTCTTAAATCACAATAGCCAGCATCCAAGGGTACTATCAGAGTAAAGGATTCCATAATGAACAGAAAGTTGATAAGTGTATGATTAACACCTTATTGTGCATCGCTGATACCACAGTGGTCTCTGGCAACCTTTTGTGCTACTGGGGCATTCGTGTGAGGGGAACAAAGGTAAAGAAAGCATGAGCAGTAAAAGCCGTGGGCTGGAAGCAAAACCATGGAGATACATTTTGTGTAAACAATGACACTATTAAAATCAAATACTAGAAACACCATATCAATAACCTGGAGCTGGAACAAATGTGGCTTCACAAAGCAGGAAGATCACCTCTGAGATCCCCCCTGCTCTGGCCCATCATTCCCAATTTGCTCATTCAAGCAAGAGCATTCAGAATGAAAGTAATCCGGCACATTTAAACACAAGCCAATGTTGTAAATGTAGAAAAAATCAAACATGACATGACATAGGTCACATGTATGTAAATACCTCCCTTCACATACAAGTAAGTTAGAAAAAAAAAAACGTCCAGGGTGAGTTTATTCATTTATGTTTCCCAACGAGTGTGAGGTTAATGTTAAAATAGGTCCTTTTTCTGTCTATTAAAAAACCCCCAACTATTCACACTGACAGATGTGTCTGCTCATATTTTCATAGCGGTATCTGAAGGCGCAAGTACCTAGAAAAGCCATTTATGTACTAACAAGCATCCTGCTCTGTGAGCGTGAGCAACCAACACCCTTTAACAAATGGCCAAAGAGGGAAACTGTTTAAAGAAGAGCAGCTTTTTACATCGAGTATTTGGGGAACTTTGTGACCTACTGATGCCATTTATGTAACTCAATAAGGCAATAAGACCAATGCATTCTATTTATGCAATTTGACATATAATTCCTGCTGTTTCTCTACCCGTGATTGTTACTCTTGGCCTGTCTAATACACGGTCACCCAGAAAACATTCTGAGCTCCTAGAAGAAAGGCACATCAGCGAAGGAAAGAGAGACAGGACGATTGCCCACGGAGGCAATGCTCCCTGCCGGGCCACCTAATATTGTGGAGAAGTGATGATGGCAAAGGGAGACATTCAACAGAAGAGGAGTTCTGAAATGAAGTAAAAAGGTTTGTGAATTTTAAGAACCGAGATCTTGAGGATGAAATACCGTCTTAAAATATTTCTGTGTACATGTTGATTAAGTTTAAAGAAAATTAAGTCTTCTGAAAAGCAGCACATGATGTCATACAATATGATGACAATGTTCTTTGGGGTGACCAAGACATTTCCACTGCTATATTACAGGAATATCCTAAAGGCTTCATGGATTCTGAAAGGAAAACGTAAACTTCAACAAAAGTTCCATACAATTAAGATTATTTTATGTCCAACACCTACCTTTGTTCTCTACCTTCTACCAGTGAAACATTTGCAAACGAAGTTGTGGATTTTCCAACTGAAGTAAATGAACGCATATATCAGGGGGTGTTGCTAGGAGGTAACTACAACAAAAGCCAAATTTCATTCTGTTAAAAATTAAAGAAACCCTGTTAGTATTAAATGTTCTTCATGACAGGAGATGATAGCTTGAAGGCTGTTTTCCCAGGTACTTTAACTCTGGGCTTTGCTACCGTGTGTCCATGATACAAACAAATGCCTTTGTGCTTGGCCGCATTGAATATGATTTTAACAATTAAATTAAATCGAGCGTTAAAAAGTACACTTTTCCAATGTAATCACACATTTCAAGAGCGCTCGTTTTATTTAGTTGTTGTGCAAGTATTTTTTGATGTATTTTCTGGCATTATTTTCGCACTGAAAACGCCACAGTAGAGCCAGACTTGGCCTTTTGGTGGGGATAGGAGGTTGGTGCTTGACTTTTGCCCGTCACCCCTCCTTCAAGACTTCAGTGGGACCCACGAACACCTGATTCTCTTTCTGCTAATTGTATGGTGGGAAGCACAGGTTACCCCTGGGCTTTTAGGAAAAAAAAATATGAAGAATATGATAAAAACATTAAAACAGTTTATGGTCAAAAGAAGAAAAAGAATATCTCACATGAGTTTTCATGATTGGTCAGAATAGGTTACAATATATTAACCCCTTCATTCCCCTATAGACGTACCGGGACGTCCAAGAAACGCCCACAAAGAAACCCCTATGGACGTCCCGGTACGTCCAGCCCTTCGTGCAGCGTCAGGGACACATCCCTGCCGCTGCACGGGACTCCCCCCTGGCAGCAGAAGCCGGCATCGTTGGCTTTCTGCTGCCCGATCTCCCGTAACAGCTTCCCTGCGATGAGGCACAGAGACGCTGCGATCTCTATGCAGGTCTGTGAGGACCTGCATAGAGATCACAGTGTGATCGGTGCAGGGGGATCGCGGGGAGGGGAGTGAGAAACCATGTCTCTCACTCCCCCTCCCGCCCTGAAAGAGAAAAGCAGAAAAAAAAAAGTTAATTCATTTAAAAAATAATATTAAATAAATCATTAAAATAATAATATATAAAATACAAAAAAAAATTATAATGTGAGCTGTGATGTCATTGTGACATCACTGGCATGTTCAGGAGGTCCCTAAGAGGACCTCTAACCATTTCTGTGTAAAAATAATATATAAAAAATAAAAAAAATGTAAAAAAATTTAAATAAAATTTTTTTTTAAAAAAAAGATATAAAAAAAAGATAATAAAAAAATTATTAAAAAACCTTACTTCCCATTGCCCTAGCATAACATCTAGCCAGTATAACCCTTCTGCCCCCGTTCACAACCCCCAAATCCGTTAAGCCATAGGCATAAAAATTATACAAAATTGTACACCTTATAGTATGCTCCCTGGTGCTGGGAAAGTCTGGAAAATCTATATAAGTTAGGTATTTCTGAAATCAGGACACCTGAATTAATAAACTTGGAGGGGATTTTCCATCACTTTACCTAATTTTGTGAGGATTCAGAGGGAAAATGTAAAAAAAAATTAGTTTATTTTTCTAATCTTCGCTAGTTTTTACTAAATTTCTCATTCTAAATTTTCAGCTAATCATCCAACTATGGTATCAAACGAAAGCTCTATCTCTCCTTGAAAAAACAATATATAGTTTATATGGGTACACTATTCACAGGAAAAGAGAATCATCGCTAAACCGACATACCCCAAAAATGGCAAAATTGCTCTGGGCTTTGAGGTACCAAAAACCCCTGGGATTGAAGGGGTTAATAAGCACGTCCTTGCAATGAACACAAATAAACTGAGAGGAACCAAAGGGATCCAAACAGGTAAAAGCAAGAAGAGTGAATATAAAGAAGACGGGAGAGGATGGGGTTCAATAACTATATATCAGCATTTAAAAGTACATATAATTATTAACCTGTCTACATCCATCTTTCCTAGCATCACTACTTCACATAGTTCATTAATAAACAATTTTACCAAAAAGTTCTTACTTTCCCTAGTGGTGCTCTCCTACAATCAGTGGCTTCTTAGGGACCTTCATTTATCGAAGAGCCCCCTCTTACAGGATGGGGGTAAGCCAGCTTACTCATAAAGCTATACAGTAATTATTTCTCTTTGTAAAAACAAACTGGTGATCATAAGTATGCTGTTGCATAGTTTATCTGTAATTATCATGTTCAGTTTTGTATTACTTCTTCCAGGTCCCCAAGAAGCCTAGAGCCACCCCTGTGCCCAACAGTTAACCTCTGGGGAGTAAAACCTTCTACAGCAGATGGTCAAGTATTTTACCAGGGAGTCAGGATGGACATGGGTTTGCTCACTGGTGTAAGGAATGGTGAATAAAGTGATATAAAAGTACAGGGTGTGGCTCCCAGAAATGAAGAGCAGGCATGCTTACAGTGCCACCCTATGGTCCAATGTATAAACATAGTATAGTAAAGAAAACAGATGTTTCCCAAAACACTATACAAAAAGAAAAAAAGAATGTGAGATGCGTTTTTTGTTTTTATTTCAAGAGACACACTCATATCAATTGTTTCAACTCATAGCATGGGTTTTTACAGCTAATAACATGCGCACACATGCAGCGCTGCCTATTTCTGAACGAAAGATATCAGAGAGGCAAACACTAATGGCTTTACTGATCCCAAAGGAAAGGAATCATACGCTTTAGGACCCCTTTATGTAGACGTACATCCTTCCAGATTACATGTGGCAAGGACAAAGGTGCATTCCTTCCTACACTAACTGTATAGCCTCTGATGGCAACAAAATAAACACATGAAAATTGATATTTCAAAATACTGCCACAATATGGACAATGATACGGAGGCTTTTGGCCTTTCTTGGTGCAGGGTAGCTACTCAAAGCTTTGCGTCCTTCAGTCTAAGCTATCCATTGGCTGGTGGGGTGTTAGACCAACACTGCGGCTACAAACTATACGAGCAGTAACGACAATGGAAAAAGAAAGATCTCCGCTGTGAGATGTATAAAATCTCACATATAGTTTAAAGTATGTATAACCATGCCCTCTGAATTGCATATATCAACATCAACTAATTAAATTAAAATTAATTCAAATGACAGATTGTGAATCGGTACAATACCTGACATGGTAATGTGAATCGAATTACAAACGTTATTTTCCTGTTGATCAGATGATCATTTGTATACAATTATTGATCATAACAAAATCTGTTTGAAAGAAACAAGCATTAACTTATACCTCAGAAAAAATCAACACGTTGCAAGGATTAAGCGATCAGTGGATAAACTCATAAGTAGCTCTTAGAGTAAACTTTCTCTAATCCTATGTGAAGTCAAATCATTACCTGGATAACATTCACTCTACATTCCTGGTCTGCTTTCAAACATCCACTACGCTACTAAGCGTCACACCAAATATTGAGTCACAATAAAACATTGGTCTGTCAATCATATAATAATAAATAAATAAATAAAAACCATCTTTACAGACATAAGATGTTATCCATGATTATTCAATGCAAAAGAACTACCCTATACCTGAATAGGTACAATATATTTCTGTTTGTGGAGAATAAAAACACACCAGAAGAAAACTAAAACTTTATTTTATAAATCACACCAAGCATGGATTTTATAAACAGCTTTCACCCATAGACCCAGTTAAAAATGTGCATTTTTAGTGCAAGTTCAAGTCCTTTACTGATCACTTGCTCTCTGACGTATGTTTCTGGATTTGCCATTTTCAAGCTTCCTTTTCTTGAAGACAGAGGCCCCGCTTGCTGTGTCCCCAAGAGATGTGATTGTCTTCTCTTTAAATTTTACTTTTGACTCCTCTGGAAGGTCTGGCACAGAAACGGGAGGGATGTCATACTCTATGTTCGGAAGCTCTAGATCCACCTTCTCACTAAACGGTAAAATGATACAGCATGTTATACACATATATAAAGGAATATAAACACATTTGTTGTTCTAAGCCGATTGTTATCTTAAAGTGTAACAGTCATTGAAAACTTCACAGTGCAGAAAAGCTTCCCTTAACTATGCGCTAGCCGGTTTGCTAACAAATGCATACGTGAGAAGTTATCGTACATGAAAGTTTTCTTGGCCCTCTAGTGTCAAACACCAACAGCATAGATGTCAAACTAGAAACATGGCAATTGGGTGGGCTAGGTGCACACAGCATTTTGTGACTAAATGGAGTAACTGGGGGAGAGAGGAGCGCATCCAGCCAGTCGGTCATGACAGCCACTGTGATTATCAAATTACCTGTACCACTCGCAATACAGAATATAGTTGGTTATTCTGTTCTGCCAAGGACTGAGCTTCCCTACAACACACTTAAAAAAAAAATCCAACACACAGAATTGTACTCAATTTACTTTTAATATAAGTAAAGATTTCTAGAGTACTTTCCCCTTTTTAACAGCTGTTCCTAGTCAGAGGAAAAGCTACTGCAGTTACAATTTAATAAAAATACAGCTTTACTTACTAGGGATCGACCTCCGTCTTTACTTCTTCCCACATTCCATAAGGATTTGGTTTATTTGGCCTCTTTTCACGGATCACGGGCACAGGCTCTTTTTCTTCGGTAGCCCCCTCTTCAACGGCTTCTTTTTCTTTAGGTTCGGAGACTTCTTCCTCGTCACTGTCTGATTTTGTTTCTGTTTTACTCTGAGACAAATAAAAACGTACATTGTATATTTATGTTACGCTTGCATCACATTAATCATGTACAATATACCCTTACTGTACAGTAAGACACCATTATATAAAGCCTGTAATGTGTGATTAGAACATGGTCATATGGCTCACCCTAAATGTTATTTTCGGTGCCTGTGTAGCATCGGGGACTTCTGTTGCCTCTTCTGATAATTCTCTCTCAGGGTTGGCTTCCACCGCTTCAGTCTCTGTCTTTTCCTCACTGACAGCTTCATCCTTTGGGTCATCACTGGATGGTTTCTGATCAATCTCCTCTGGTTTTTCCCATCTGGATTCTGCTCAACAGAAGGAAACATTAAAAACTATAACAGACTCCAAAATCCAATGCATACAGCACTACAACAAATATACATTTTACCTCCTGTTTCAGTATTATAGTAGTATGTGTAGCCTTCATCAGACACTCCTTCTACCCATGCACAGTGGCTTGCTGCCTGGTTCTAACACAATCAAAAACATACGAAGATAACCAATTAATACTATTAAACTTAAAGGCAAACAGACAAAACCAGATCAACTTGTGTACAAATTGCTGTATGCAGGAAGTATACAGGGCACCCCTAACCCTAAAGAAGGTTGTTGTCATGAGAATGAATATAGACATTAGCATAACTGAATCCCACAAAAAACTATAGTTTATAGACACAAAAAGTTTTTTTCCACACTTCATTTAGAAGAATTGAGTAAAAATGTCTTGTGGCCTTACACAGTCATTACCATTACAATGACTCCCTACCCCCTTCCGGCTGAAATGTGACGTGTTGTGGAGAAAGAAGCCGGGCATGAACAGTACATTGTTATCTGTGAACAAATTGTTACAAAATGGAATTATGCTGAACCCTACATCAGAAGACAACAAAGATCAAAAGACATCCATTGAGCGCTACATTACAAACAAATTACCTTTTCTAACTGGTCTGTAGGTTCTTGGTATCCCTCTGGTACTTCCCATTGTGTTTCTGAAATATAACATATCTTTGAGATTCCATATTTACTTCTTTACCATGTACACTACCATTCACTACCAAGTTTGGGGTCACATAACAAGGACATTTCCAGTTGTGTAACCTAATTGCAATGGGTTTTCTGATAATCAATTAGCCTTTTAAACATGGATTAGCAAACACAGCAAATAAAGGGCCTCTGTACGTCTGTGAAGATATTCCATTAAAAAACAGCCGTTTCCAGCAACAATAACCAATGTCTACAGTGTATTGCTGATCCATTTGATGTTATTTTAATGGACATATTTAGTTTTTCTTTCTTCTGTCCATCTTCTGGTGTGTGTTACATAGTTACTCGATATATATAATAATAATAATAAATAATAATAAAAGACCCTTCCAAGTAGCTACATCTTTTGAGAAAGAAGGCAAAAATAAAACGTATTTGTCCCCACTGTACTCCCACATACATAGTGGCTGATTTTTGGGATTGATTACACTCATACCGTACCTCCTGTTAGCAGATTGTAGTAATAAGGGTAACCCTCTGGCGAAACTCCTTTTGTCCACTGTTTTTTGGCGTGATGTTTTTCTAAGGCCTCAATTTCTTTCCACTTTTCCTCAGAACGGAGCTTATTGTGCTGAAAACTTGGACCTGCAGGAGCTACAAATATAGCAAACTAAGTAACGCATTTCAAATGAAGCAGTCGCTTTACAGGCTACACTAACTCTTAGAATAATAATAAAAAAAAAAGTTGGTGAAACTGATCTTACAGGTAAAGGAATTATACATGGCACCCCTAACCCTAAAGAAGGTTGTTGTCAAGACCAGTGCCACTGTAGCTACTATTTTTTTGTGTGGGTATTAATCCTTCTAAACCAGGGGTGTCAAACTCAAACACTTGGTGTTCTATTGTTGATTTAACCATTTCGCTGGAGCTATCTGGGATATCAAAAATGCTTTTTTTTTTGTGGTCCTTGGGGTCTGGTATTCTCTCTAGATCTACTGTGGGAAATGTACCTTTATGAGGTTCCAAGCCTAATTAAATGAGACCACTCCTGGTACAACAAACGTGAGAGGGATGGATGTGCTTTTATAAACCCATTTCACTATTTTATTGTGGTTTAGCAGGGGTAATGTTATTACAAATGATATTTATTTTACTTTTCTTTATCTATCTGTGTGAATATGGATACAGGGCATAGAAAAGAATAGATGTGTTAATATATAGAAGGGTAAAATGGATATAGCACAAACTATTATGCCCTACCTGGCTTTTCTCCCTGAAGTCTTTTAAGGTCTTCCTCATAGGCTTTCAGAGCAGCTTCTTCCATTGCTGCAAATTCCTTTGACTTCTTTTCATCTTCCTTTGCCTTGTCCATACTTCTCTTCTTAATCTAAAGCAGAGTTAGGTTACAACATTTAAATTAATTAAATTAGGAAAGGAATTATTACATTTCAATATTGAAATCTTTTAGAGAGAACTGATTTTACGTTAATGTTTGGCAAAAAAAAAAAAGAAACAATGTGAATAAAAGAACGTCATCAGTAGTAAATTATCTATTGATTTCAGATCATTATTATTGTTTTGTAAATTGAAATGTTTTGGTTTGAAACGTAGTGGGAGGAAACTGAGCCCAGCATGATAGGTAAGCAATCAGGACTTACAGAAACAAAAGTAAGCAGGGCGTGATCTTACAATATAGCAATGCAAGTAACTCGTGCAAGCAATGGATTTACACAAACACTGTACCTCACTGATTTTCTTTGTCACATTTTCTTTATGATTTTTTCCTCGTTCGTGGAACTCAATACTCTGATAAAGAAAAGAAAAAGGGGTTAAAGGTGCTTAAAAAATTCTGAATAAAATGTTTGGATACAGATCAAAAATCAAAACAGATCGATAGCAGTTGGTAAGTTTTATTCTGCTGTAGATGCATTTTTTATACTATGTGTCTGTGCAGAGATCTTACCGGCTTGTTGTCTGCAATCCAGCACTTGCAATAAGTACAGAATTTCTTTGGCTGCGATTTCCAATAGTCAGCCCTGCAAACACAAGTATAAAAAAAACAACCAAGGTCAGCTAACGAAAGGCTCGATTCTATATGGAGCACACATTCTGCCCTTCCTGCTTCGCACTGTGGTGGTTGTTACGCGCAACTGAAGTAGCCCAATGTTCCATGAAACTAAATGCGTTTGATGTACTCCTTAGATAAAACACGCAGCTTATTATCGCTACAAATGTTAACTTCAACAAGTAGCAACCCCCATCATGGGAGTCTCTGTATGACACGAATGGGGGGGGGGGGGGTGAGTAAAATTTTTTATTTATTTTAATGTAAAGCAACCCTGCAAAGATATTCAGTTCAACAAGTTGGTATGTTGTACTTTTTAGCACAAACCCTTGAGGTCTATGTTAAGGTCTCTTGATTATTTAATTTGATTTGTATGTATTAGTATGTATTACAATGTCAGAGAAAATACATTTCTGTGAATTAGTTTTTTTTGTCTCATCGACTACAGCAAGTGAAATCACACAAAACGTAGTGTATTCTGCGGGCTAAAATACTGATCAAAATATCGTACCTTAAAACAAAACATGAACTATGTAGAAATAAAATAGGCTGTCTCCTGACGGATACACAATTGTAAAATTTCCACCCATAAGAACGTACAATTAGTACAAGGCTAAATAGCTGGCCCAGGGACTTCAGAAAGAAATGAAAGACTTACATGTTGTCCTGATTGCTTACGTCCTGTAAGACAAAATAGCGTTTAGGTTATTTAAGCGACAGTGAATACAGGAGGTGAATATTAAACATTTATGCCATATTTCATCACGGCGTTATCTCATTATACGTCTGACAGGTTAGGTAGTGGAGCTTTTTGTATAATGTATGGGAAAGGGAACTTCATGGGGACAGATTATTTTTAGTTTTGTCAAACCTGCTCTCTAAAAGATATTAATGAACACATAAGAATAGAAAAACGTTAACAGATGACTTACTATTCGTATACTGGACACCTCTTATAGACGTAGAATTTGGAGGTTGCACGGCAGGTCCATCCTAGTTTGTGAAAGTGTCATTAATACACAATTAATATACTGTAAGCGATCGCACGTTTTCATTTATTGTCAAGCTGTATGCTGTTACTACAAATGTTAGTGTTGATTCTCCCGATTGTAATAGCTCTACGTAATCTGCTGGCGCTAATGAAATGTAACATCCTTAATGTTAGGCTCATGCCTTTTGGTGCCTGGAATGTGTCGGGTACACAAATATAAGACTAGAAACCTTAATCCAGCCCACGTAACGGAGTAGTCTCTACAATATGGAATAACACGTACTACTTGTTATATCTTGCTCGCAGTTATACAGCTCTGTAAAATACGATGGCGCAACGTAAATCAATAACGAGGTCTACGTTGGGGGTTTGATGGCTCATCACATTCACCCCTTTCATTTTAAAGGTTCAAAAAGGGTCCGTACGACCAGGCCTGGACTGGCCATCGGGCACCCCGGGCATTTTCCCCAGGGCCGGATTGACGTAGGGGCTGATGGAGCTGCAGCTCCAGGCACCTACCTTAAAATAGGCTCAGTCAGGACCGGACTGACTGGGCCTATGCGGCCGCATTAACGCAGGGCATAAGGGGCACCTGCCCCTTAAGCCCGCAGCAACTGCGACCGTGTCCACCTCTCTAGGAGGCCGGGCAACCCCCACCAGGGCCGGCCTTAGGGGTGCGCGGCCGCACAGGGCTTAAATTAAAACATCGGGGTTTGTTTTTTTTGTTTACTTTATTTAACATCCTTCATGTTAAATAAAGTTTGCTTAACTTTATTTAACATGGAGGATGTTAAATAAAGTTTTAAAAAAAACAAAACCCTGATGTTTTAATTTAAGCCCTGTGCGGCCACGCACCCCTAAGGCCGGCCCTGGTGGGGGCTGCCCGGCCTCCTAGAGTGGCGGACGCGGTCGCAGTTGCTGCTTACTCCGGCAACAAGGTAGGTAGGGTAAGGGAGGGGGGTGCAGTGAGAGGGGTTAGATAGAAAGGGGGAGATAGAGGGGGTACATAGTGATAGGGGGAACATAGTTAGAAGGGGCAGATAAGAAGGGGATGGGGAGAGGGGGTAGTGTGAATGCGTACAAGAATGAATGAATAAATGTGTGGATGAATTGTGTGAATGCATATGAGAATTAATGAATTCATGTGTGGATAAATTGCTTGAATGATTTGTGAGACTGCATTAATGAATGTGTGTTAATGATTTGTGTGAATGAGTGAGTAAGTGTTTGTGTCTAACATGAATGTTTAAGTGATTTGGGGAAATGCAAAGATGGTACATGAAGGGTGGGCTTTAAAAATAAATAAATAAAAATGGGCTGCTCAGTCTTAAATGCCCGGGCCTATTTTTTGTCCCAGTCCGGGCCTGCGTACGACTAACAAAAAGTTACACCAAAGCAGTCATCTGCAGCTTAATCTCAGGGACTTTCTTATAAGCTATGAATGCGGAATCCATATGGGCTTTTGCTGCAACGCATGAGAGATTTCCTGGACATTGTGCGGACAGAGCATTACGAAGGGGTGCTCATTTCCTCGTTTAAAAGCTTACTGGATCAGACCTTAAAAATAAATTTTCTGCAAAAGCTGCACTTAGTGAATAATGGCCTATTTCAGCGTTTATTCAGCTACTTTATTGTTTTCAGTCTAGTAGTTCAGACACAACAGCGCAGATAAAGCCTGGGGGTCTACGATCGGTCGGTCTACCTGTTACAATCACACATACATGGAAATACTCACAGGAAACACACAACGTCTGAGTGTTGGTCCCCCAGCCTGGCAGCTACACGCACTCACCTCATACTAAACAATCCCCACTATCCGTAATGCTGCCCGGTTTGCTCTAGTGTACACAGTGCGTAGCGAAATTAATTCGGGTTTGGGAGGGGCAGTTTCTATTACTCGTCTGGAAGATGCAGATAAAGCTCTGGCGAAAAATAAGGCCGGTGATCAAACATGCACTAACTCACACTCCTCTGCCATCACATCCGCGGCCAGTTAGTACGGGTGCCGCGCAAGGCCATTTCCTCAGGACGGTGGCCTGTATGGGTTTAGCCCGTTTCGCAGCCTCCTCCCGCCCCGTGCAGCTGGTGGGTGGGGAAATAAACTTGGCATGAGAGCTGAACAGATAACTCGCTGCGCTCAGTCCTGTCATCGCACAGCCGGGGCAGAAGAGACCGCCCGGAGTATGCACTCAGGTAAGTCTCCTCCTACACCATGCTAGAAACATACTCGGCGCTGTTCATGCGACGGGGTTTGCTAACACTTGGCCGCTCTTCCGTTACTTTTGTTATGTTGTTTTGCGTAAGTGTTGCGCGGCATGTGTGTCCCTCTCTGTTTAGTTGTGAACTAGTTGTTTAGTTTTACCCATTGTCTTCAGACGGCAACAAACTGGCACGGGTTTGAACCGTTCTACCAAAGAGTGATAGAGTTACTGGTACTTTACAGTGTGTTATGACGAGTTACGGGACGGGGTCGCAGAGAGCGGAAACTCGTGTACCGGATCCCCTTCATTCTTTGTATATACACAAACGGGTACGGGGTGAGGTCACGTGACGCACTCCCTGTCAGAGAGCGCTCTCTGGCGGGTATCAGTCACGAGTGACGTTGGTTCTACGTCGTTCACATAAGGTAGAGCTGTGTTCAGTGGCTGAAAACAGCTTGCAAGGATTTCCCATATGGTCTAGCGGTTAGGATTCCTGGTTTTCACCCAGGCGGCCCGGGTTCGACTCCCGGTATGGGAATTCTCCTTTTTCATATATATATATATATATATATATAAACCCACATATAACAACTTGAGTCATGTTATTCTGTTAATAAGTCAGAGGCGTGATTTTAATGTCTTTTGTTCATCAGTTTCCAGATGTTTCAGCACAAGAGATGCACTGGCACTTGATGGGTTAACTGTGTTGCAACCATCGCTGGCAGTGGGGGTTACACACATATACCGAGGCCAGGGGAATTCTGGCCAGTGCGGAATAATGCCATCTTCTTAATTGTTATAGTAAACAGAGTTGTGAGTTTTTACCGACTTCTACCCCCAAAACTACACAGCCATTTTCTTGGTGGCTTTGCGAAAACAATGCAAAGTAAAAATGTTGTCAATTGAGCCAGGGATATATTGGTATCAGAGAGCGCTAAGGATCGCTTCTGTTACGGTTTGTTTGTTTGTATTGAGCTTTCTGTACATCCATGCAAACAATAGATGTTTTGTAGAAGGCTTGACATGCTGTTCTACATATACAGTCCATAATGCGTGATATCATTGGTATAATAACCTTACTATTATCATATATGTTTGGCATTTGTTAAATAAACCGTGTGTTGCTTTAGCTGCAATCTACAGTACTGACCGCAGGATGCAAAACATTTTGCTCACTCAAGGCTATTGTGGGGGTTGATCCATGAAGAATGTTCTTAAATAGACCCAAAAAATAAGAAACACAAAACCAATGAAATCACAGGAACTATATTATTATTATTAGTAGTAGTAGTAGTAGTATTTATTGTTTTATATAGTGCCATCAAATTCTGTAGTGCTGTACAATGGGTGGACAGGACACAACAAGTAGAATGTAACCTAACAATTTGACTTACAGAGACAACCGGTGAGGAGGGCCCTGCTCAAACGAGCTTAGAATATATAGATATAATAGTGTTATATGTTTTTTAAAAAGACACAATGTAAAGACTTGCATCTTAATCAATCCTTGGTCTTGTCTTTACGGGATAGCGTAATGCCTATCTCTTGTGTGTTTAAATTTGTTGGCTGTATTATCCCCCTGCCTCTTCTGCTGAGAGGCCGTTCCACTTATCTACCACCCTCTTAGTAAAGTGAAAACTTCCTCGTGTTTCACCGAACCATCAGACCCTCTAGTTCTAACATTTTCCTGCTTTCTTCGTTGATTTTCTTGGCTTTGTGTTGTGGCTGTAATGTCGGCGTAGGTACGGCCGATGAACTAAATAATTACTAATACTTTTCAACGTTTTCTAAAAAACAGTCGGCTGTTTGTGTAACTTGGTTGATTATGTCAAACGATCAAAGCATTTGTTTGTAGAATTATCATGTAAAGTTCCCACGGTGATTGAAGTAGCATGTAACGGGGACTCGTGTATATGTGAGCGCACGATGTCCCGGCATTGATATGGCTGCGTACACTTGGGATGTCGCACTGCTGAGTGCTTTCTCATGACACCGTGTCCTGCACTTCTCCTAAATCATACCCAGTCATAGGTTTTCACATGACTGGCTTCGGTGGGATCCTCCCAGTCTGGGATTTCCCTGGAAAGTGAACATCGCTGCCCCCACGTCGTGTTCCCTAGGAAAGTGGATCATGTGACTGTGGGAGAAACCCCGGCGTGGGGCTCAATAGACATGGCAGCTATTGATTGGCTGCCTTTGAATTCCCAGCTATTGCACCATTGCCTCTGGGCTCGGCTGCTCGTGAAAGACATATGAAACATCAAATTTATCTAGTGAAATGTGTGGAAAACATGCTCATTGTGGCTATTTCTGATCGCGTAATAACGCTTGAGTATTTTCTTGTATCAAACTTTTTATTGCAAGTTCACCAGGCTTTCCTGCAGGAAAATGTGTTTGGGGCAGTATATACTCACATAGACTCTCCGATAGATCCTTTACTGATAACTGTAAATAATTCATCCGCAATCTGTCACGTCAAAGGCAGTTCATTCACAAAAGTCTGATGTTAAAAATCTGGAATGTTCCATGTTATTTTTTTTTACTTTTGGTATGTGAAGATGTGTAAAAACAGTCAGACGTTAACATTTGAAACGTATAATGTGGCCGCCAACATAAGATGCGGGGTTTCCAGAACGACACCTGGCTCTGTACCAGGGCCGCTCGTCGGTTTAGCAGATTGAATGAAATAAGTAATATGTGCGCTGTCAATCCTGTGCATTCCAGCGTGTCGCTGCGTTACTTATTTGCAGCTAGCACATTTCCCTATTAACCCCTTAACGACAATTGCCGGTCCTGGCACGACACGGAAAAGCATGTGCTTTACGACAATTGACGTGCCAGGACCGGCACGTCTTTAAACGGGTGCAGAAAGCGGTCTGTTTTCGCTTTCTGCACCCAAAAAACGTTGCTGAATGCCTCGACCTCGAGGCATTCAGCAACGCCGCGATCGGAACGAAGGGGCCATCTCTGGCCCCTCCACGGGGCGTCAACATCCGCCATACTTTGTATGGCGGCGGACGCCCGTTTTAAAAGCGTTTAGGAGGCGATCGACGATCGCCTCCTAAACTTAAATGGTGTCGCTGGAATGCCTCGATCAGGAGGCATTCAGCGACACCAAACACTTACCTTTCGATGGGCTGTGACCGCTCCGGAGAGCGGTCACAGCCGCAGCTGCCGATGATCTTCGCCACCAAGCAAGATGGCCGCTGCCCTGTAACAGGAACCAACAAATTTTAAAAGTTCGCTAGATGGTCCAGACCATCTAGAGAACTTTGGCTCCACTTGCAGGTTGAATACAGGTACTGCATTCACCATGCAAGTCAATGGAACCCAGCTTTCTAATCACAGTGTGATTAGTAAAAATAAATTAAAAAATAAAATAAAATTAATAATAATTAGAAAAAAAATAGTAAAAAACTAGTAAAATGTAAAAATCATTTCCCACTGATGTCACTATCAGGGGAACCTCCAAGTTGAAAAAAAATGTTAAATTTTTTTTTTTAAAAAGACAAAAAAAATATATATATATATATATAAAAAATATATTTTTGTGAGCAAGTCCTAAAATTAGCATATTAGCTTAAAACAATTCTCGCATGGAAAGAGTTAAAATACTGGCATATTAAATGCCCGTGGGGTGTCTACTTTTAAAAAAGGTATGATTTGATGGGGTAAATTGAATTGGCCAGGTTCAACAACGTCCCAATTAACACCGGGGGAAGGATGGCCACACACCTAATTTCCAATTAGAAAAATGCACACGTACCAAATGTGGCCTTTTAGTTCCCACAAAAATGACAAACCCATGCATGTGGGATATCACTGCACTCAGGAGATGTTGCTGAACACATTATGGGGTGTCGTGTGACAGCGGCATATACCAGGAGCTGTAAATTCATACATAAAGTAGGTGTGTGTGGGAAAAATACACACACAAAAATACTACTGCAAACTTTGAAAACATGCTGGTGGTAAAATGTGTGCATGCAAAGAGTTAAAATACCAGCATTTAAAATACCCTGTGGTGTCTAGTTTTGAAAAATATATGGTTTTGTTGGGCACACTGAAATGGCCCGGCTCAAAGATGTACCAAATAGGGCATGGGCAGTGGATCCCCAAATGCCAAAGTTCAACATTGAAAAATGCGCATGCCCCAAATGTGGCCCTTTTGCCCCCAAACAGCCAGGCAAAATCATTCATGTGAGGTATCGCTGTACTCAGGAGATGTTGCTGAACACATATTGGGGTGTTTTATGATAGTGACATAAACGAGAACCTTTTAATTCATACCTGAAGTAAAATGTGTGTGACAAAACAAATGCAAAAAAATGACTACCACAAAGTTTGACAAAAACTGGTGGTAGATATGGTGCATGGAAAGAGTTAAAATACTAGCATTTGGAATACCCTGGGCTGTCTAGTTTTCAAAAATATATGATTTGATGGGGTAAATTGCATTGGCCGGGTTCAAAGATACCCGAAATGGCCCATGGGGGGAAGAATTACCAGATTTGGAAAAAATGGCTTTGAAATAGCAAAACGCTACCTGTACTTATTGCCCCATAATGGGTAGAAAAAAGCAAAAAAACATAAAAACATTGGGTATTTCTAAACTCAGGACAAATAGTAGAATCCATTTAGCAGGTTTTTTCATTACCTTTTATAGATGAGTAAAAGATTTTTCAACTAAAAGTTAGAAACAGTCATTTTTTTCTAAATTTTTCACCATATTTTATACTTTTTTTAGTAGTAAATAATATGATACAATCAAAACAATGTCATCTAAAGAAAGCCCTTCTTGTCCTGAAAAAAACAATATCTAATGTGTGTGGGTTCAGTAAACGGGAAAGAAGAAAATTACAGCTAAACACGAGCAGCGCAGAAATGTTAAAAAGGCCATTGTCACGAAGGGTACAAAAAGTAAAATCAGCCTTTGTCACGAAGGGGTTAAAGTGATTTTACACACTGCATGTAATTGGGATGTTTAGAGGAAGAGCATTACTTGTAGACTTTCCCGGGATTATTCGCATAGGTGGGCTGAGATCACTCCGTTTCCTATTACTCACTTATTTACACTGCTGCTCATTTTTATGGGGTGGGGTGAGGAATACATGTTTTGTAATTCCATGCTCGCTGCTCTGTATTGTGCAATCCAAGGGGTGGGACTACAAATCCCATGATGCCCAGGCTTTTTATACTGACTAGCCACAGCAGCCATCCAATATTTTTGATATATCATTGATGTTGCAGTTCAATTCTTCAAACAGATAATTTCATGCATATTTATCATACTTTTCATATATTTTTGAAAGAAGCTAAAATGTACTGAAATGATTTTATATCGGTAAATATATTTTTCATTAATGTGTGACCTCTAGAATGCTACTTTCCTTTTATGAATTAATATGTCCTTTTGACCCTGTTAAGAGAGATAAGGCAATTTTACTAAACTACTATGTTTCCAGAGAAAGATGAGCGTTACGGGGGGGGGGGGGGGGGGCCGGGAGATGCCTGCCTATTTGTCTTTTTTTTTTTTTCTTGGTCATATATGTTGTAGATTATATGTGGGCTGCGTCAGGTCAGTGTTGACAGTCAGTAAACAACAAACATGTCAAAAGATGAATAGGAGCCCCCATTCAGTGGGTTTTTTGTATTCTTTCATTTATAAAGCGATTAGGTAGCTCTTCTTACAATACATACATTCAAAGGCTATGAAGACGAGCCGCTACATTAGGTAAAGAGGGCCCTGCTTGCAAGGTTTTTGGACACACTTTTTTTAATTTTTTTTATTTATATGCACACATGTTCATTTTGTGGGTATTAAAACTACTATATCTCCCAATATTAACCCTATAGGCAATGTTCCATTGTTTTATATGTTTCAGTTGCAGAAAGTTTCCATTCCATTAGCCGTATGCAAGCTAAACATCCAGATGTTGTCTAAACACGCTGTACCAGTTGATGACATCACCTATAGGGAATGCAGAGCGCACAGTCAGCATTTGTTCATTCCCACCCTATGCCCACAGTGTTCATAGCTTGGCTACCTTTCACATATTCTAAAATGTAGCAATAATAGAGTAGAATAAACAAAGTACCAGGCAAACGGATTCATAAGATAACAAGGGTCCGGCTTTCACGTCTCTCTGTCCTTTCTCTCTTTGATAGCCTTCTTTTCTTGGGGCTTGCATTATTTATTTGGTATGAGGGTATTACAGTTCCAAAGAGCAAAAAGTCACAATCATATATATACCGTATTTGCTCGATTATAAGACGAGGTTTTTTCCAGAGCAAATGCTCTGAAAAATACCCCTCGTCTTATAATCGGGGTCGTCTTATAATCAGACCTCAACTAGGTCTGACTATGAGACTAAAATCCAGATCCCCCGCAGCGATGCAGGGGACCTGGATCCTCCTGTCTCTCTCAACAGAGTTACTGGACAGTGTACATGTATTTTACCACCATTTATAAACCCACCTGCAGTATATACTGTGGTACCCTATAACAGGATTCTATAACAACATTTCTTGCTTTCCGTTAAGCCAGAAGAACCTATGAAAACATCTACTTTGGGTAAGCATGTGCAAAACCATAAAAACATCTTGCGTTACATCTCAGTTATAAGATGACCGCCCAAAATTTAAATATTAATTTAGAAAAAGCCTGAATATAAGACTACCCTATAGGAAAAAACGTTTTACTGGTAAATATTCACATATAAACTATTGTTTTTATATTTAATAAAAACTGATTGAGAAAAATGCATTTTTTGTTTTTAATTCCTTTTATTTGCCAGTTTGCCACTCAGCCTCCCTGATATGCCTTATTCCAGACAGGAGGATCCAGGCTATTCAAACCGAATACTCAGGGCAGTCCCCCTTAAACAACCCAAAACTTTAAATGAAACACAAAAACCACAAGTGAGAGTCTGGTGAGCTGTAAGTGATTAAATAAAAAACGTGTTATAAACACCATAGTGAAAAAATGGTGTTCAAAAATATATATATGTATATATATATCCACGGTTCTTCCTCCAAATAGAATGTAAATCATGTACATGGAAAACAAAAAAAGCCATACATAGCGCAACTTGTAGCCAGAAAAGATAAATAAATCCAAATATATAAAAATAAAATAAACGCCAAAGGACAACCCCTCTTAAAAGGAGTAATACAGATTTAATAAGTAGTAGAGGACAAACAGCAATGAGCTATTGAACTCTTCAATACGAGAGCAGACGCAATGTATGCGTATCAGGAAAAGCTTTACCGAACCGGCAATGTAAGAGACTGTTCCGGTCATCTTTCATACGTCTCTCCTCAACGAAAAAACAAGCGTGCAAAGCGGCAGAGAAGAAAACGGTTCCGATACTCGTTTGGCGTTTCTCTCCTCATAGAAGGACGCCGTGTAGTTTCCGGGTTCTCGTATCTGACGTGTTCACCCAGACGGAATCCAAACAAGTGCAGCATTACGTGTTTCGCCAATTGTATCGGCTTCATCAGGTGCGTGCATCTGCTCTCGTAAGCACAACCGCTTTACGTTTATCGATATTGAAGAATTCGATAGCTCATTGCTGTTTGTCCTCTACTACTTATTAAATCCATTCTATTTGGAGGAAGAACCGTGGAGATAGTATATTTTTTATACCATTTTTTTCACTGTGGTGTTTATAACACGTTTTTTATTTAATCACTTACAGCTCACCGGACAGCTACATATCACTCAGACCAAACTGCTACACAATGTTAGAAAAACAAAAAACCTCTAATAGTTTTGCATTAGAAATGCCGTTAAAGCACATACCTCAAGATGCCGTACCCAAGTGCTGCTGCTTGAGAACAAGAGGCGCAGGCGCTGCATGCTGGAGGTTGTGCTGGTTTGCAACAGATCTCCACAATGTAAATGATATGGTTACAGGGGTTACAATGTCATCGACCAGTCCATAAAGTGAGTTTTACACTGAAGAGTTTAATTGCTCAATTGGACGATCACCCATCGCCCCCAGACACGTTGCCTTAGGGCTAGTCAGTCAAGATGAGACTATATGAATTTCTCGCACGCCTGGTGATTTATTCTTTGGATGCTGCGATCAGCACTGAGCCCAGCCATATTGTGTCAACTGTAACAGTAAGGCAGGCCAGCATGCGGACTAAAGGGGAAAACTCAGGGATTATATAGAGCCGGCCCCAGAAACAGTGTATACTACTATGGAATTCATGGATAACCAAAACTTCATTTTTACAAATTTCTCATTAAATTATTTTAATAGGACTGTTCCACTAAACAGTCCTAAAAACTTGTAAAATATATAAAAGATACAAATAAAGATACAAAAATAGTATACAGGTTAACAAAATTGTGATTTTCTTTTTTAGCATTACTTGCTAATAATAATGCAGATACTTTTGCAATCCTTAATTTACTAGTGGACAGTAAAACTCTACACATATTTCAAGGGGATTAATACTAACAGCACAAACATATATTCATAATCCAATCAAATTCACTGAAGGATTGACTTGAAGCTCATTTAGTAGGAAGACTGCTCATTGCCCATATATGGAGCCTGCATCAGGGACTATTATGACATTACGTGATGTGATAATGCACCTGCTGGGTAACAATCTAAGTGACACCCAGAAATCACTGAGTTGGTGTTGTTTTGGCGAGTAGTGAGCATTGATAACTGATATACTATTGAGTTGGAAAATGTCTAAGGAGAAAAGTGAGAGGAAGAGTGACATTCCTGTGCAGACAACGGAGAGAAAGGAACCCATGCCTTTCCCACCCTGTTTTGAACTTCCTAACGGGCACGTTGTACTAAAGCTGAACAAGGGTTTTGCCTACTCTAGAACATCAAAGGGCAAGAAGAGACCAGTATCTGGACTTGATCAGCAAAATGTCAAGAAAAAAAGGAAGAACACTGTGTCTCCAAAGGGTAGCAAACCCCGTAACAGCAAGTTTAAGAAAACAGAGGAGAAAGAAGAGGCATGTGAGAAGAAGAAAAAGGTCTCAGTGGGGAAGAGAGATGCCGAGGAAGCTGGTTTATCGTTTCAGAATAGCGAAACGGCCCAATCTGTCTATCCTAGGGTTAAAGCGGAGGCACCAACTTCCCTTGCGAGACTACAATTCCTTCAGAAACTTGGAACTGGAGGCTACGGAAAGGTCCTGTTGGCAGCAGACGTTAGCAAACAGAAATGGGCTGTTAAAATGGTAAAGAAGAGACACCTTGAAGAACAGGACAAGGAAGCTTTTCTAATTGAAAGCAAAGTACTGCAAATCGCAGCAGGAAGCCCTTTTCTTGTCCACGGTCATTCCTTCTTTGAGACGCATAACCATCTCGTCTACATTATGGATTACTTCTGCGGAGGGACTTTGCTGACGTTCCTTGAAGAGTATCGGATTCTTGACAGCCACGTTGCATCCTTGACGGCAGCAGAAATTGCCTGCGGACTACAATATCTCCATCGTCATGGCATTGTGCATCGGGACCTTAAACCTGAAAATATCCTTCTGGACAGTGGCGGCCGTGTCAAAATAGCAGATTTTGGACTTTCTGTCCCAGGCATGTTTGGGAACAAGAAAATAACTGGACGTGCTGGGACAGAGGGATATATGGCTCCCGAGATGATCCTGGGAGGACGTTATGACTCTGCTATCGACTGGTGGGCTTTTGGTGTTATATTATACGAAATGATTGTTGGAGAACACCCATTTGATAACGGTGATGATATTCGTGCACTAGACAAAGCAGTCGTGTGTAATAAGCTGAACCTCCCATTCTGGCTGAGCGCAGACGAACAAGATATATTAACACAATTTCTGTCTAAAAATCCATCCGTTCGGCACAGGGCGGCAGCCAACATCAGATGCCACCCCTACTTCAAAGCAATTGACTGGAAAGAACTGGAAGCTGGCGGAGTATCTCCCTTTCTGCATTAGTCACACCTTTTATAGGATATTTCTTAGAATAGAGAATACCAGAGAAAAAAACAGAGACTTATTTCAATGGTTTCTCATTTGCTATCCGGTTCCACCGACCACCCTGCCTTCCATCTGGTGAAAGGGTTTATGGTCTAATAGCATTTTATTCAGATGTTAATCTGATCAATAAATAGAAATAAGGCAAAAATGTTTCTGTGTCATCGCTTGAAAGGCTGGAAGTTATAACATGTAATGCCCTGCTTTGCAAATCTACCCCAGGCAAGGTTTAATACTTCAATAAGAATAGCAATTCTCTCACAAACTCTAGGCCCATTTCAGAAAACCCCTGGTTTCCTTGGGACCTGGATAATAAGGTAAGGCAAAGTCCTGCAGAAGTCAGATTAGGTCTGTGTGGTTTAAGTTAGTATATTTTTGAAATATCTCCCGTTTGTTCTTGATATATGAGTAATTTGTATAGTGATGTCTCTAATAGCATAAGTTCCTTTCCTAACTGGCATACCTGAAATATACTTCAGCTTCAGAGTCCCGTTCCGAGCTGGCAATCATAAGTGCTAAAAATAGTAATTTCCAAGACTGCTGCACGCGCATGATAAAGTTTGTAGCTTTTTAAACAAATACACCAACCAACCAACTCAAATGACAAAAAATTGCTAGAACAAATCTTCCAGTGTGAAGAGATAAAACATACTATTGTGAGATGAAAGTGCAAGGGTCATGAGCATGTTGAGCAGAGGCAGGCCGTACCATGCATTCATACTGGAGGCTAGACATCAAATGAAGTGCAAGTCTAGTTAGGGCGCTCCTCCATTTTCAGTAATTTACACCCAAATTAACCCAGTCACAACCAGAAACTTGTGAGCTGTTGGTCTTTTCCTTAATTAGACATTAGAAACGGAAGACACTTCAACTACCATATCTACTTTATAGCATATGATAGCTGTGTTGTCTTTTTGTTGTGTGCTCCTTGCATAATGCATGGGGCTGTCATGTTGGCCCCAGCAGCAGAAGGACCCAACACCTGCCTGCCAACCCTGTGACATCAAGTAGGGAAGAGGGCATGAAGGAGTTAAAGGGGGGATAACAAACTACACAGAGTGCCAGAGTAGCCGAGGCACTTCACGACACTGTCAATCAGTCTGGTCCTATAACTCCTGCCTGATATTTTAATACGTCTTGTTTTGTTATTATGATACGTCAATAATTCTGGGGTAATTGTATACCCCGTATTATTACAAATGTACAGAGACCAAACTCCCCCTATGCTTCTATCAGGATGACCCATTGTTATTTCTTAGGCCCTGCTAAACCCTCTCCAGTTTTGTTTCCTGTCATTACAGAGGTCACACTGTAACCATACACTTCATGTTATGATTCTACAGTGGAAACGTAACCGTATTTCCGATATCATGTAAGGTTTTATGGCACCCAGGATAGGACATCTGGTATCCTTTTAAAGATGCTCTGCTTGGATGCTTTTTATGTTCAACTAACTTTTATGGAGAGGCCAGGTTTCCAGATAACGTTTATGGCATGATCTTGGCTACCGAAAAAAAACTACGTTTCCCCTTCTTCATGCTAGATGCCTTGTTAACCCTGAAACATGAGCATTTTGCATGACTGGAGGGATTCTGCAGAATTCCCCCAAATGCATTTGCCCCTTTAGCCACCCCAGCTATTTTCAATGAAGGAGATATAATTCTTGTTTTATATAGCACCATCATATTCTGCAGTGCTGTACAATGTACCGGACACTACAAGTAGTATATAACGTCCAGAAACCAGAGGTAAGGAGAGCCCTGCTCAGATGAGCTTACAATGTAGAGGTGTGCTTAGCTGAACACATCTCCTTGCAACCAGCAGACTTGCCACCAGTTAGCTCCAGTACTGACAAACGCTTTGTGTGGGGGTCAGACCTTTGTGTGCAAATTGAAAGCACTCCCATTTATTTATTTTTAAGAATTCATATGAACGTTCAGTAATAAGCATTATTATTTAGTAGGGATGTTAAAACTGTAAATTGGGGTATTTTGGTCCTTAGGACTTTGTAAGAATGTAAGCGTGTGTGTGTATGAGAAACTTGGAGGGGCTTCTACCATAAATCTAGTGTAGCATTTGTTTTGATACACCCTTGGGTGATATGTAAGGGTGCCACCAAAAATTGCACTTGTGGCATTGCTGTTTAGGAAGGGTCAGGTTAATTTTGTATTGAGCTTCTGTGCTTATGCCAAATACTACATGAAAAGTCACCAGTCAAAAAGAACATGGGAGCATACGGATGTATATACGTGGAGATACATATATTACACACATAATTAGCAGCGAAAGCATTTACTGTGCAGACTTGCATTGACTACTGTACAGGCTCTCCTGGCAGACAGTGTTGGTGCCAAGTCTATGGCGAGCTGCAGGGGTCAGGAAAGTGCAGCAGAAGCATAACTCAGATGAGTTGAGCCACAGACCTAAATAAACTGCTTAAGAACCCGGCAGTGCTTTAAGAAACTTGTGGATTTCCTCTGAATCGCTGCTTTCAATCTGAGGGTTACTAATTGTGCCCCCAATTCATCGTGCAATCCATATCCACTGATGACTTGCCCACCGCCTCGGACAATTATCCTTCATATCATATCACAAGTTAATGCCCTTCAAAAATATAGCAGTTTTCTGAAAGTTAGTTTTCCTAGTATTAGTATTTCCTATCTGTGAGTTTTAAGTGCTGTAGTGTATTGTTTTTGTTTAATCCAGCACTGATCAGGGAGTATCAACCTTGATGCAGGGGAGAAAATAAAATATCTATGCTGGCTTTTTGCCTAATTGGCTTGTCTATTTACAGAGTGAGAATAGATACAAGGTATCGCACTGGTATTTAACACATTTTATTAAGGGGATTTATAAAATAACACGCTATCATATTTGATTAGATACACTATGTATCCAATTTTAAACAATCCAAATATTTTCTTTAGTGTAGCTTGTGTATGCAACACGCAGGGCTTTTTTGTTATTGTCGGGACTTTAGCACCTTTGCTACAGGTGAAATCAGTAACCTGTTGTTAGGGGATCATGCAAAAAAAAAAAAAACCTTTTCACAAGTCTCCACACTGAATACAAAATCATCTGATGATTGCTAAATGTGCCCTAGTGCCCCCATTCTTCATTACTTCTATCTGTGTTTTGTGTACAAATAACATGCCTACCTCAGGGCCCAAGAATCATGGCTCCTAAAATGTTATTGCCCATTTCCCAACATTAATAAATAAGAGGTTAAAGAAAATTGTAGAACCTCAAAAGGCATACAAGTATGACTGGAGGCTGGACCCAAATTCAAGAAAGAAAATGCATCTTTACAGAAGCAGAATGCTGAATACGCACAATAAAGATGGAAATCGTCCTCACTCCCAAATTGCACCTGACGCGTTTTGTCCAAATGATGGACCAAAAATACCACCACCAATTTTGGCAAAGGCTGGTGGTAAAATTTAGTACATGGAAAGGGCTCACATACTGACATTTGAAATACCCTGGGGTGTCTAGTTTTCAAGAATATATGGTTTGATGGGCTAAATTGAATTAGCCGGCTTCAAATTTGGCCCTATTCCAAATGCGCGTTTTACCTCCCAAACAACCCAACAAACCCATGCATGGGGGGTATCACTGTATGCTGGAGATGTTTCTGAACACATATTGGAGTCTTGTTGAAAATGATGTATACCAGGAGTTGTACATCCAAACCTGAATTACAATTTATGTGATTAAAAAAAAACACAAAATTAAATTACTAGCAGAAAGTTTACAAAGGGTGGCAGTAGAATTAGTGCATGGAAAGGGTTAAAATACCAGCATTTGAAATACCTTGGGGTGTCTAATCTTCAAAAATATATGGTTTGATGGGGTAAATTGCATTGGCCAGCTTCAGATACCCGAAATAGCACATGGGGCAGAATGACCAGATGGTCACAAAATGGTTTTGAAATAGAAAAAAAGTATTGCCCCATAACGTGCAGAAAAAGCAAAAAAAAACCCAAAACATTGGGTAGTTTTAAACAAATAGTGGAATCTATTTAGCAGGTTTTTTCATTAGTTTTTTTTTTTTTATGTGTAAAAGATTTTTCAAATAAAAGTGTGTTGTTTTTTATTTTGAAGAATTTATTTTATCTGAAGAAAGCCGTTCTTGTCCTGGAAAAACATGGGTGAGGAGAAAACTACAGCTAAACACGAGCACCACTAAAGTGTTAAAACAGCCATTGTCACGAAGGGTACAAAAAATAAAAAAACAGCCTGGTCCATTAGGGGTTAAAAAAATAATCCTAAAAGCAAGGGGCAGTTGCACTCGCACCGCACCAATAAAGCAAAGACTACACAATGAATTACATGAGGATAAGGGAATGAGCGAATGAATGCCATAGTGGATGTTCTGCATCTTCGCTATACTACTGGGATCCTATTGAACATTCTTGCCTATTCCTACACCGGCTACATAAGCATCCTTTAAATGTATTCCGCCATCCAGTTGGAAACAAAACGTAAAGCACTAGATGGACTTGATGCCACTGTGTATGCTGGGAACGTAGGCAAATACTTTAGGGAGAAGTCATTGGAATTCCTCACAAGTGACACTTTTTAAACCGAATGGTCTATGGTTATGTGTAGGTTCTACTTAACATGATATTCTAGATGTGTCGCCAAATTTAAATATCCAATAGACCTCCCGTTGTGCCAGGAGCCTCTGTAGGTCTCCACCTCTTTACGATCTAGTAACCAATTTGAGCCCCTGGTGCTGAAAGCCATTAACCCCTTCACTATCCATCCAAAAAATGTCTGCCAATCAGGGGTGTGGTACTCCCTGCACATCTACAATACAAATGTTCTCTCGTCCTAGCCTGTAGGGGGCGACTGGTGAGTGTCCCACGTATTGTGCATTACAATTTAAACTGGTTTGTAAATAAATCACTGATGAGGTATTATAATGGATATATTTTGTAATGTTTACCTGTTACAGTAACCGAAATGTTTTGAAATGCACATATGTGAACAGGAAATAGAAATAATATGACCGTATTTCTAATTGCCGATAGTAGAAAGCTTTCAGATCCTTCTTTTTGCCAAAATTACTTGGGGACAGACACATTTCCCAGCATGTCTAGTATTTTACCATAAGCTTTAGTCGTACCGTGCTGGCTGCAATGCATATCCGCCTACATGGCTCCTCCGTATTCACGCTTACCCCAAAGTACAACTATTTCAACTAAAATTATAAAAAAAAAAAAACCTCCTGGAACAGATGTTTTGCAGCATTCTGGATGGGGTTCGGTATTGTCACTGTTAACATTAATGTTTTTGTGCTCTGTAATCTGTATATTAGATTAAGGCTGTGATGTTAATTTGCATAAAATATCTTTGTTGCAAATCCAGCCAAACCTACAACTTTAAGAGCCTTTTTCCCTTCTAGTGGATTCATTCGGATGTGCTGCTGCTGTATTGCTATGGAGGCTGTTTCAATAATTCAGGAGAGTTCTACAAATATTTTATCTTTCTATCTTCAAAGGCAAAAGAATGACTTAAGAATGGAGCGTTTCATTCCCCTGAATGTCTGCCGGTGTGAGGCGAGGCTCTGACATTCACATTCAATCTGAGTGTCAGAGGTGACCGTGATATATAGATTGTGTACTTCTCTACGGACCGTATAGGCTGGGCCTGGGGTGCACACCATACGGCAGATCACTTGGGCAATCGGGCCAAGCTTTATGGGCCTGTTAAAATCCCATTTACACTAAGTGTCTCCGAGACATGGGGTGCTGGCATATGGAATCACATCCCATGATGCGGCTGGGGGTGCTGCCGTGGGTGAAGCACCAAAGGTAAATTATAACTGTGCATTCCAACACATAATATAATGGCATCTTTTTTCCCATATATGCAAAAAAACCCCCACAAAACTTCAAAAGGGTGGGGAAAGAGACAAATGCATGCCAGGCGTTTATGTGCCAGCCGGCTCACGACTGTTTGTTCTTTGTTGTAATACTTTTGAGTTGTAGTCCCTGTTTGCGTCCCTGATCACGAGACCTGCGTAGATAAGCACGCGTTGTATGTCCTTTTACCACACAGTCATTTTAACATGAGTGGGGATGGTTTGCAATTCTTTAGGTAAAAGTTGTTAGGACCCCAGCTCTTGAATGTATGAACATATTCCGCAGAAGTGCCGCCTGGAGCGGTTGCCCCACTCACCTCCATTGGCGGGCCGGCCCTGACATCACCCTGTGAAATAATCCCTTGTAAGTAACCTCTGTAATGAGCTACACTTGATCTCATACACGGCTAAGCTTTTTGGAGAGCGGCCTCATTGCTTTTATGCGCTCGATAGTTCTGTGTGAATAATAAAAATAATAATTTTATTATCTCTCCCTATTGATGTTTCATATTCTTTCTTTCACATAAATGATCTATTCTCTCTATTCCGTTCCTTGCCCATCTTCTTTTTCCCTGTGGTTTCCAGCAGGCCTGGAGCTTGTCTTTGGTTACATGTCTGATGAACAATCCTAAATTATTAGTATTTATTAATAACCACATGTTTATGAAGCACTTGCTACTACAGCATTCATTTTGCCTGGGGCTGTTTCAATGCTTCTCTGTCAGTATACTCGGCGGCAGTAGCTTCTGCTTTCGGTGCTGTCCCTTTAATAGCGTATAGGAGCTCCCCCGGCCCCTGCTATCTGCACTGCGCGCTCGTTTGTTTGCCTGGGTGGGGAAATAAAGCTCTTTTTATCAGCAAGCAATTGCCTGCGCGCCTGTAACTTCTTCTCCATTTTGCTGCCAGGCAGTTTTTATGTGTATGCCGGTAAACCCCAAAACGATTTCTTTCAACTTTAATTCTAAGTTGGAACCCAGGCATCATTTTACACTTTGTCTGATTTTCTATGAGCTATCTCTGACATGTTAACAGGATTCATTGAAGATATGGTTTTGTATTTAAAAGGCTATATTGTTTCTGACCCCAAGCTCTGTTCTGCTGATGGTGTGTGTGACAGATTTCCAGGGTTCTAATTTAAGCATGGGTCAGGGTTTGCTTTGTATCCTGGGGAAGGCACTGGGAGGAAACTCTTGGCTCGTCCCCAGTGGATGTTCATGCACATTAACACACACATATATCTGCTTTCACCTGGGCTGTGCTCTTTAAGTGATGACGTGCTTGGAAGTGAAATGTAAAATGAAATTTATACCATTTTAGTATTGCAACAAAACGTATTAATATTGTTACATTGGCACTTTCTATTAAAGGGCGAGATATTTGATGCAATTGTGAATGAATGAAGGCACATTGGCCGTTTTCACATGTTGCTGAATAGCACATGTAAAGCGCTGTACTTGCCGTCTGTAACGTAATAAATGACTCCATTGTGTGATGTCTGGCTGTGTACTCTGTGCTTGCTCTGCCACGGGGAGGCAGAAACGTACATCTAGGGTTGTTGGTTTCTTTGTGCAGAGGGAACATGCTTGGTGTAGGAAATGTATGTTGTTGACTCCATGTCTGAGGGTATGTTGTGTAATTCTGTTAAACTTCTTTTATTTTTTCTTAGGCTGAGTTTTTGGTTTTCTCCTGTTATTATGCTTAACAATGTATTCTCATCTGACTTAGTTCTTTCATTCATCCTTCAATCTGTATTTGTGGTGCGAAGGAGGGCTCAGAAACGGCAATGCTGCTAGTATCAATTGCGTGCGAGAGTTGCTTGTATGGAAGACATCCGTCCACTCAGGTGAGTGTGTGTGTGCATGGTGTGTGTGTTAGGGAAATGTGTGCAGGTCTCTGCATCAACCTGTTTGACTTGTGCTGTCACTGCAATGTAAAATCCCTAAAGCAAAAGGCTAGTGAATTGTATTTTGCAGTACAAAATGGCTCCTAGTTCACCTTCTAACACCATTGGCACTCTATAAATGGCCCGTTATTGCTGCTTTGTGAGAGTTTAGTCTTTTAGCTCCTATACAGAATGGCCATTCTGTATAAGATATGGCGCCATATATACCCAGTGTCTTGGCATGACTTGTGCTATCCATGCTCTGTAGTAGCCCTGGGGTGGGAAGGCGGCAACATGAGCCATTTTATTCCGTGACACGCATACATTTTGCGTGCTACTGTCCGGCACATTTCCGCAACACGTGACGTGTATGTGGGATCTGAAAAGATGGATCATATCCTCATCCTAGAGGCACTTCCACTGTGGCACCTAATTGTCCATGTGCTTCACCCAATCTCTTTGTTGCTTGAGACCTTGTGGGGCATGAAATGTCACATTGTGTGTGATGAATTGTCACGTGACCCTCCGAAACCATTACCCACCATCAGCTAAATGCATTGCAGAAGATGTATTCAGCTGAATGAGATACACGCGCCTCCAGTCAGCTCCGGTGTGGACTTAGGGAAAGCTCTACCCCCGGCCCTCGTATGGAAAGTGCTCCCCTCAGTTTCAATGAGACTTCTTTCCTACCACTGATAGGCTGCTTCAAACCGCTAATTGGTGGCAAAAATAATCTCACTTTGGAGGAGGAGGAGGCAGTTGCTGCAGCAGGGCTGCGTCTTCTGTCTCAGGTAAGTGCTATTTCCCCCCTATTAGAACAATGCATATTAAAGTGCCTCTGAGCCAATAAGGCCCAAATGGTTGGCCTGTCCCTTTAAGCAGCTGCCTGTTATGATGGGATTAAGACTGTTAATGGAGCGGCCATTCTCGAATGACAGTCCTGTCATGTTACGCAGTGTTCTCGGTTGACGTGCACTTTGCTCTGTGCGTGGTTAAGGTGGGGCAGGGCGTTCCTATCCCCGTCCTGCACTGAGAGTGTGTGTGTGTGTGTGTTGTGTTACCTGCACATTTGCATGTTTGACCTAACAGGATAATTGGGTCCCAAGCAACCTGGGCGTTCCCTTCCTCGCAAGCAGCTCTGTTTCGTGTGTGACTCACACAGCGCAGGCATAGACACCACTTCCCCATATCTGTCGTAGCCATTTTAAAACACTGCTGGCTTTAAAGAATATTCCTGGTGATCTCTGACAGGTTGGCCCCCTTCAAGGATGATCTGGAGAAACCAAGGTAAAGATGTGCACTTTCTTGTACTTTACAAGCAAAGCTGTCAGCAGCCCCCAGCCATCAGATGTGTTACTGCATGCGCCAGGGAGGTTTTTGTTTTTTTTTGCCTGTGAATTGGTTGGTATTCTTTCTGAAGACATACAGTGTAGTTTTCAAACATAATGTAGGACAGTTTTGTAGAGCGTGCAGGTGATGCTATATAATATCTGAAATTCCATTCTACAGTACATGCCTGAAATGGAATGAAAAATATACTCTTGTATGTTGGTGAAGACATACTTGCAGTTAGATTTTTTTTTTTTTTTTGTACAAATGCATAGAGCTCTCCTATCTATACTTTTTAATACATATCATCCTCCTCGTGGCTCCAGTCCTGAACCAACGTATGAGATCTTATGAGATCTCCCCGGCACATGGACATTTGGTCCTCCCATTGAATTCAATGGGAGTTCTTCTTGCCGGTGACTATTGGGAATCACACGGAGGGGACATCAAATAAGTGTATTATTTTCCCCATTTATGTTGTAGGAGCTTTTTTGAGGCAGTAGGCTATGCTTTTAAGATGCATTATAAAGAGAATATATGTAATGATCCCTTAAGTATGTATGTATGTATGTATGTTTACGCACTGTCCCCATACTAAAACCTCAATCGCAAAACAATTTCACTTTTGTTTTTCAGTGGATCTAATGACTTTCCCCGATATTTTATTTTCATGCCAACTTTTCACCACTCTTGGTAACTCCCTGGTGGTTGCAAAAGTGTACGTCGATGGTGGGCCTTAAAACAGGCTTTTTGTCATGAATACTCTTACATATTAGATCATTTAATACACGATACCCCTATCACCTTACCTGCAGAGTATTACCAGTATGTTGGAGACCAAAGTCTATTTATTTTGTGCATTGTTAAAGTGTCAGGTGTGGTTGTCTGTGTTATTGAATGGATTTTTGTTGCATCACGCCTTAGGCCAGCTAATGAGAATAATGAACGTTCTAATTATTTTCCAACATCTAGAAAGCCATGTTATATGTGACACCATAACATCTGCTCCACTGCCAATTATTGAACAGTAATGTTGTAGAAGCACTGTCTATTCCTCAAACCTTTGTCATCTTCACAGCGTTTGCCTGTTCATGTTGGAAAAGCGACTTAATGATTGTGGCATTGAAATCTGTGTCATTCCGTAACGCATTGGAGAAAATGCACCGATTTCCTGGGAATTCCAAACGGCTCTGAGAACAAGTAAACCCGTACTTTGTTTTCAGCAGCAGGTGTTTGAACTAATACAACAGGCGTATTTACAGGGCCACATTGTGAAGGGGTGCTGGAAGTGTTATGGGTGACGGCAATAAACAGCCTCTGGTAATACACCTGCTGCCTACTACCAGACCCACCATATGAAAGCAAGCTTGGGCCTTTACAAGCATCCAGAAAGTCAATGGTTTAGCTAATCCGCCCCCACAGTACAGCTCGGAGATAGCACTTCACTGGCATAAGCATCTATTTACTAAAATGTAACCCATCAGCGTGTACGATTACTAAATCACGTTGTCTATCCAGTGAGAACTATAAAGGGTTGCTTTGTAACACAATGTAGATCTCACTGCCAGTTAATAATAAACATTACGCAATGCGTGATACACACAATAAAATCACATTTCCCGATAAGGCCGTGTCACAAGGATCAAAAATCTCGTAAGGATGAAATAGAAACTAATTGGTGGCATTGATATTGGGGACTGAAGCGGGGGGAAAAAAAAAAAAAAAAGTAAAGCCATGTCCTCTATTAGATATAAAAAAATCCTAATGATTCTTTGAAAGATGACCATTCCAAAATCTCTTAAGCAGCGCACAGCACGTGAAGCAGCTTATAAAATGTAAAACTAGAGTAGTGTGACCTGGTGTGCTCCCCGTAAACCTCCATATGTCTAAACTAACCAGACAATTCATTAATTTATTAAACACCACCCTTAAAGAAATATATGTGGTGTCTGGGAAGTATTCTGTGTGCTACTTAAGCACTTGTGTTGGCATTAGGCTAAGTAATGCAAAGTTCTGCTATATTAATCAATGCTGGCAACCAGGCTTATGTCACTTGTATGATTGCGTTTAAAATGTCCTCAGGATTCAGCAGCTTGGGATCCACGGATCAGAGGTCCAGCATGCTTCATTCCTGGCTGCTAGCAATTGCATATTCTGTGCCCATTAGGTAGGGCTCCTATAATAACCCCTAATCACATTCTATTATAAAACCACCAGTGAAATGTGTTTAAATACACATGCACTATAACAAGTATTGGGGCACCTGACCATTACACCCACAGGGAATTTAATGGCATTGTATTCTAAATACATTAATATATAGTTGGTCCCCCTTTGCAACTATAACAGCTTCCACTCTTCTGAGCCAGTCACGTTCTTCCACACCAAGCTCATCCAACCTTTAAGGACCTTGGTTTGTGTACTGGGAAATGATCATTTTGGAATAGAAAAGGGCCTTTCCCAAACTTTTCCTAAGTTGGAAGCAAAATGTCTTGGTATGCTGAAGAATTAAGATTTCCTTTCAATGGGCCTAACCCAAACACTGATTTCGGTAATTAAGATGTGCATCCCAATACTTTTTGTCCATATGGCTGTACATAAAGCATAAAGACATGTTGGATGAGTTTGGTGTGGAAGAACGTGACTGGCCCACAAAGAGCCCTGATCTCATCACCTCCGACCACCTTTGGCATAAACTGGAACGGAAATTGTGAGCCAGGCCCTCTCGTCCAACATTTGTCCCAAGCATTCCCAAAGAAAGTCCTTCCCAGAAGAGAGGAGGCTGTTATAGCTGCAAAGGTGGGGCAACTACATATTAATGTCTATTGATTTAGAATGCAATGTCATAAAAGTCCCTGTTGGTGTAATGGTCAGGTGTCCCAATACTTTTGTCCATATAGTGTTAGTCTTCCTTTTGAACTCCAAGACACGTCTAAAAATTGCAATCTGAATATTAATGTTCTTTTATAAAGATATCCAGTATTGTTGACAGAGAAAAAAGTCAACAATGAAGGTCTTGACAATTTTCTTTTCCCAAGCCATGGGCTACTAATTTATGTAACTGGGCCTCAGGCATACACAGCTTCTGAGCCAGGGACTTCTATTGGTTTTTGATGATCTAGTAGTGCCAAGCCTTTTCTTCTGTTTCTATAAACTCTATACTTGAGCAGTGTGTTTCCATGCTGCCTATCGGTACTATATATTTCTAGGTTTCTTTTTTTTATTATTCTAGGAAGCTGGGGATGTATATTTTTAGAGAGGATAGCCTCAGACTGACATAATGAATTTAAATACTGTATGCTAAGCCAGTAATCACGATATTGTAGAGCAACGACTTTAGCCAGTCATCAGCTACAGCCCAAGGGATATGAGATGAGCCGTCCCTATGGAAAACCATTACAGTGCGTTCTGCTTATGAGAAAAATTCATAGCATGCCCCGTGTTTACACGCACACTCTGCACATGCCTTGCTGTACTTTTCAAAATATACACGGGTTTCTATATAAATCGCTCTCCTGTACATTAACCAGCTCCCAGGCATCCCTAACGCAGCAGGGGTTGTCAAACAAAGGAGTGCTCAAATAAACCAATACGGACTTCTTTCGCTTTGACAGTCGTGACTCTGTTTTTAGGGGCCCTAAGTGTACAATTGATCAAAATAGATTACGGTATATGTGACCAAAGGAATTCAATCATTAAATGTAAAATACAGTGAAGTGATAACAGTGAAGGGGAATCTCTGAGAGGTCCCCCAAGCAGCTGCTAAGTCTGATTATTTGATAACACCACCTCTGACAGCCTACATTAGATGCTAAAAAGGGAAGTAAAAGCATTTGGCAATGGAAACAGACCGTGTGTATGTCGTAATGTCCAACATCTTAAAGTAACAGTCTTGCTTAAAATGTATAGACACACTGGTGACTTATGTAGCACCACCATACTCCACAGAGCTGTACAGCGGAGTAAGCGTGACGGCGACTGGGGTGAGGTAAGTACCGAACACTTGCTAAACAGGAATACAGTGTGTGTATGTATATGTATGTGTATATATATATATATATACATATAATTGTGTAATGCGTGTTTGTAACCCCATTCTCTGTAGTGTGCTGGGACTCTGCATTTGATTGACAGGCCTGCACTTTACCCCCAGATGCAAGGCTTCTGTTATACATGGAAGCCTTGCATTTACTTTTAAATGTGAAGGCTTTGTCGAAGGAGGTGAGATGCAGATCACTCACTGACTGATCATCCTTGTCGTCAATCTCAGCTTTTGTGTTGCTGCCAGTTTCCCTGGTAGCAAAATTATTGCTTACATGTGTGGATTGGACATACAACAGGTGCTCCCCCATAATAAACAAATAATAAAAAGCACACATAATGTATCTATATATATATATATATATATATATAATATACAGGTAGGTGAGCTCTTGTGGACTACAACTCCCATGAACCTTAGCCAGAATGATCATGAGGGTCATTGGAGCCGTAGCTGTTAATAAGAGGTGCAACAAATGGGGAAAAGGTTGTAATGCTTGTGTATTTTCTGCCTAGGTTGTGTATTTTTGTACAATTGTGGCTTATAACCCCTCCCATGGTAAGTGTTCCTACCCTATCATATGCTGTGTACTATCGACTACATCGGCTTCGTGTGCAGTCTGCATCCACCTACATCAGATTAATTTGTTGTGACATTTATTATTTGGTTTGGCTTATACTACATGTAAAACATTTGCAACTAATATATATTGTACCGTATTTGCTCGATTATAAGACGACCCCCCAAAATCTGAATATTAATTTAGAAAAAAAAAGAAAGCCTGAATATAAGACGACCCTATAGGAAAAAAGTTTTACCAGTAAATCTTAATTCATGTAAACAATTACATTTTTTAATAAAAGCTATGATTGAGAAAAATTATTTTTTTGTTTTTATTTCCTTGTATTTTCCAACCTGCCACTCCAATATGGCACTGTGGCCCATGAAATGACTTTTAACCCTCTATATGCCACTGTGCCCCATGATATGCCTTTTAACCCCCTATGTGCCACTCTGCCTCCAGAAATGCCTTATACCCCTATGTGCCACTCTGGCATTTAGGGGGTTAAAAGGCATATTATGGGGCAGAGTGGCATATAGGGAGGTATAAGGCATTTCAGGAGGCAGTGGCGTTCAGGGGGTTAAAAGGCATTTCATAGAGCACTCTGCCTCCAGAAATGCCCTATGCCCCCATTTAACACACACACACACACACACACACACTTACCGGTGCTTCCAATTCCCTGCTGTATACCGGGGCAGCAGTCTTCCTTACGCTGCAGCCGGAAGGAGGCGTGGCTAGCAGCGGGGGTTGTCTGCGTCCATCGCGCAGACCTTCCCCGACTGTCAGAGATCAGAGTTCCCCGCACCGGTGCCGGTGCCGCACTGGTGCGGGGAACTCTGATCTCTGACAGCCGGGGAAGGTCTGCGCGATGGACGCAGACAACTCCCGCTGCTAGCCACACCTCCATCCGGCTGGAGCGGAAGTTGTCTACGCGGATCGCGTGGACGTCAACCCGCTGCCCCGGTATACAGCAGGAAATTGGAAGCACCGGTAAGTGTGTGTGGGAGTGTTAAATGGGGGGGGGGGGAGACAGAAGGATCCAGGTCCCCTGCAGCGGTGCGGGGGATCTGGATCTTAGTCTCAAAGTCAGACCTCTATTTAAAGCCTGATTAGAAGATGACCCCGATTAGAAGACGAGGGGTATTTTTCAGAGCATTTGCTTTGAAAAAAACCTCGTCTTATAATCGAGCAAATACGGTATATATATTTTTTGGTTTGGAATGTGTGGGGACGTTTTTCCATTATGTGACCCGAATCCGGATACACACTTTGTCTTCTAGTGGGCATCTGTGAATAGCTCAATGTGTCCTTAAAATATAAATATATAACTGTGTGTATGTGAGATATATATATATATATGATGTGTGTGTGTGTGTGTGTTTTAAGGCTTGTACATAACAATCACTAGTGCAAAAAGTGTCCTGGCCCAGCCAACCACAGGGGGTGGGGTACTGGCACTTAAAGGGTTAATTAAGCAAGCCACTGATCTGCAGCCTCACTACACTCAGGATAGCTGCTCACAGGGCTACTTTGTGCTTAATATGTGGTTGGCCCATTCACTCCACTCCCTTTGGAAACTACAGATCCCATACCTGGTTGGCACCAAAAACATTAAACCAGTTTCCAGCGAACAAACCACCTGATACCTGTCAAACGGTTTTGACATTTTTCTTCTACTGTTACTTTGAGGGCCACACTGAAGAATATGGGTTCAGCCACTAAAAAGGAGAGCGCGGTTTCAGCTTCCTAGCTTCACTATTCATTATGAAGAGCCAACACTTGTTTATCTAGCAATCTGAGCTGGCCCTGTATAATGTATATTTCATTGCGTGAGGAGACTGAGGAAATCTCACATATCTAACTATACATTGTACATGGCCAGCCAAGCTCTTCTTACAGTAACACCCCCTGTATTTGACCTTCATAATGTATGGTGGTGAACTTAAGGAGCTAAAATAACATCTCCTGTCCTGTCAACCAGTGACGTATTCCGGTCTAGGTCTATGGATCAGGCCCCTAGGTGTGCTGAATGGGCCGTTCCGAGGGAGATCTCTGATCCCAACCAGCCCATTTAAACCATAGACCCTGTGCACACTGCTTTAAAAGGCACCTCACCTTTGACATCATATCCAGGCACCCCACAGAGAATACAGAGACTGTGGAGGGGACTGCTGCCCTGGGTAAATACGTCACTGCTGTCCGCTACCCTTTTAGTGAATAACCCCTTTGTTTTCAATTAAGACAACTTGTTTGTAAATTTTTATATAAATATTTAGATATCTTTTTGCTGCCGACAAACCAGTTAATAGGTGTGTACAGACAGGTCTAGCTCATTACATGACAATACTCAAGTGTTGTCAGTCATATGATAAGCTGGTTTATTTTAGGTGATGTAAGAGGCCAGCTCCTTTGGATCCAAAGGGCAGCGAGCAGTTATCCCAGGGCAGGGATAAAACAAACAGACTGCTGAGGCGTGTTTGCATTTCTGAAGCAGCCGGTGCCACTTGTCTGGGGATTGCTTTAAATTTTAGGAGCTTTGTTTCTGTAGCTGCCGACGGGAGAGATAATGCGACAAGGTATGCTTTCAGGGAGGGTCCCCACACCTGAGTGACTATGGCCAGGGTTCTATTTACAAAGCCTTCAGTTGGGGCTTCACTACTACACTCCTTGTGTGGATGTGTTGCAAAAGTGCAAGCACAGCGGGTATACCTAAGTTATCGCATGGCCAGTATATGTGAATCATTACACGGTGTAGAGGTGGGGTGGTGGTTCCCCGGTACTGGAAGGCATGAAAGACCCGTGTGCTCTAGAGTGCTTGTGTGCATCTACTGGTATATGCTGTGTTCTTCGTTGCAACATTTTACATGCATGTGATTTTACATATAAATGTATATCTTACATGTTTATTGACATTTATTATTTACAATATTTTGTATTTGTTGCAGTGGTGTCCTACCGTTAATGCCTGGGACTGAACATAGTTTGGGATGTTTGCAGCCCAAAGTAAGGTAAAAAGAAAACAAACAAACCCCCCTTTTATACGCTTGACATATCATTTCATTGTTACGGCCGGACAAGCTGGTCTAGATAAGTGTTCTGTAACTTGTGATTGGACAGCCACATATCATTCAGGATCTTGGTTCCTAGGTCGTATTAAATTAAGCGTTATTATAAAACCAATAGACGTTTTCTGGAAGTAGGCGCACAAAAACCTCTTGAGAGCTGAATGTGGCACACAGGCCTCGTTTTAAACAATGGGGACTTTTTGAAATAGTCCATTTCTTGTGTTACATTTGCATGTCCCCTGTGTTTGATGTCTTGCGTAAAACTTTAGACGGGGGTGGGGTGGCTATGCCTTCTTACCCTGTCTTGCACACACAGGGTTAAAGGGTGGGGATTGCTGGGAGCAATCGTGCTTTTTGACTGCATTGTGCCTGTTACTACCTGGTTAGTCCGGAAAGCTCATGCGTGATGGATTGAATGGAGTAAGACTGAGAGAAGTTGTTGTTATAGTGCTGCCTCTGGCAGAGCATATGTTTGGTGTGTATTTGTTGTAAATAAAATGAGGTCTTTATTCACTAAGTTTAACACCTTCTCATTGCCTTTTGGAGGACAGACTGATGATCAAATAGTAGCTGGCTCCTCATTGTGAAGATTGTAAGCTCGTATGAGCAGGTTCCTCCTCACCCGTTGTTTCTGTAAGTCAAATTATTATGTTATATGTTACTTGTTATGTCCTGTCTACCCATTGTACAGCGCTATGGAATAGGACGGTGCTTTATAAAACAATACATAGTAATGAAAAAAGAAATCGGCACTTTCTAGATCACGGCAGGAGACGCTCGCTGGGGATGTAATAGGTGTATGAGGCAGTTTTAGTGTTTCCACTCACAGCAATTCACCTGCAAACTCTTTGGTGAATGAAGTTGAAGATCCTCGGTATTTAGACTATGAAAATGCAACCGTCTATAACCATGGACCCTAACCCAAACAAGTAGTGCTTACCATGTGTCGTACCCATTGTCTCGCACTCTGAATTTGTATAAATTTGTGTGGTGTGTGCGTACACGTGTCTTACCGGGATGTGCCGTGTCTGGTCTGTCAGTGCTTTATGTACGGTAATTCTCTGGAACTCTAAAGTAGTTGTGTGAGTGTGTGTATTTGTGTAATTTATATATGTGTGTGTGTATATATATATATATATATATATATATATATATATATTTTTTTTTTTTTGTATGTTTGTTTGAACAGGGCCCTCCTTTGTTTTTGTTTCTAGAAATCCAAATTGTTATACATACTATGTTTATGTCCAGTTTGTACAGCTCTGCAGACTATGGTGGTGCTACACAAATCAATAAATAATGGGTAGTAGAAAGGAGAGTTGCGTTTTTATCCCTCTGACTTTACTTTTTATTAGGTCTCTCTGGGTTTGAAACATGTTTTTAATTGCAAGAATGTAGCACTCCTCTCTTCTTTTCATTTCTCTCATCTCTTCTGTCCTGTTCCTTCATCGTTTAAGGAGAGCATCCATCAGCAGGCGGAGAAATATGATGTATCTTACCAAATCTCACTCATGCTTTAAGAACATGCTCTATGGAAAATAACTTTTGGCTTTGGAAGAAGCCAAAGTTGCTGAAATATTTTTACGTTTAACGTTGCCTCTGCTTAACAGATTTTACTGTGATTTTGGTAGACTACTCCGTCCGTATTGTGTGAAAATGTAGTGATCTGGACAGCTGGATCAGATTAGCCAAAAGTTCTGTGTTGCCATTCAGCTCTGTAAAATGCAGCCTTTAGCATGTCATTCAGTATTTTCTAACTATCAAGTATCCCGCAGCATTGACACTGTAATAGTGCAGGAAGACCCTCATGACCCTGATATCATACCATCTACTATCATATCATCTACAGACCATTGAGTGTCTCCACTGAGATGGGGAATTCTACCACCAGGGCTTGAGTGAGTTTTTCAGACGGTAACTCCCACGGTGTGCTGTGCAGTCTGTGTGGATCAAATCTCCTGCTGACACCTCATTTAGATATCCATTTCACTTTTTTATTCATCTTCTATTAGTATTTAAATACATGTCTTGCTATAAAGAATAGCCTGCTGTTTCAAGATTTTGCAACTCTTAGGAAGCACGTTGTCTTACAATATTACTGCAGAGTCCTAAGAGATTTGGGGTATTATATATCATTTTTTTCCCCAGTCCTTACAGTTAAATGCTGCAAACTACATTTCCCAATGTATTCATACATCTTCTTACTGGAGATCAAAGGAAACAAGACATGTAAGACAATATATGTAATGAATAAAGGAGTGTGCTCACATTGGTATTGTTGGCAGCTGTTTTTAATTTATGTAGAAGGAACGCTGTTTGGCAATAAACCTGTTTTTCTCCATGCTGCCCTACAATCATATTGCAAGGCCAACAACTCCTAATCCTTTATAGCCTGGTCAGATGGCAGGCTGCTGTTTAACAGCCGGGAGGGTCCCGTTTTACAACATCATTGGTGTTAAAGTTCAGCTGTAAGTGACCGTGTCTTCAAACATACTGCCTGCATTAATAAGTGGCTCACGTATGTTATAATGTTAACAAAACAATGTTTAGATTGTCAATAGAATGGCGTTGGCCATCTCCCTAATGTGAATGGCTCTATACTGCTACATGAATACATTATATCTCTCCCATCCATTTTTATCTGTCATGCTGCCATGCTTAACACCTCCCTGTAATCCTTGGGGTTTTCACACACAGTTTAGTGTCCATGGTACTCGCTCACTGAGCACTTTAATATCCATTCTTCAAGTAATTACCTAAGCTAGAAGCTGCAGCCCTGCAGCTGCCTTCCTCCCCGCGGTCCAACCAATTTTGCCACTGATTGCTGAAGGGTGGGAGAAAGGGGAAAATGCATATTGAGGGATCCTGCGCAACCCCACATGCATTTGCAGGGAAGCCATGTAAGTTTAACGCATGTGATAGCTGACAGTCCATATGATGGCTGGAGTGTCCGTTTAACCCTTTGTATGTGGAGCAGGTGGTTAGAAGGATAATTTATTTCCTGCCTTTCGACTTCGTGGCAGTAGCACAGCAAGAAGGATCCTTCAATGCCAGTAGGTAGGGACAGAAGAGGAGCTTCAGCCGTTGGTCTTCCACTTGATGACAGTAGATGCAAGTCATATCTGCCACTTTTCTGTTATCTCCTTTGCTTGCATAAATTATCAACTTTAGTTTTCCTTGTTTATTGAACCAAATAAAGCTTTGATATGCTATGACCTTCCAGCATTCAATGCAAAGAAAGCAGGCCCACCGAAGAATCAATATATGCAGGGGCAAGTGTTAACCCCGTTGCTCTGTGGATAACATACAGATGTTAAACGGTCGTATTGCATGAAGAAATGCCATTAAAATGCTAGACACGCATGACATAAAGTTGCAAAGGGAAACTATTGAGCTCATCCTTAGCCCCCTGTTGTGTATATAGTAGAGAAGCAATCGGTAATCTGGTTCTGAGGACACCACGCAGTGTGCTGTAAATTAGAATAGAGCCGTGGAGCAGATCTGAGGAAGCAGGGGATTTCCTTGTGTGCTTTGGAGCATGTAACGGGAAAGTGGGAACATGTGACTGTAATAGATATCGAATCGGCGAGGAACAAAATACACAATATGGTAGCTCTACTTTAACCTCTTAAGGACAATGGGGGGGGGTCCCTAAACCCATTGAAAACAATGCATTTTGAGCCTGTACATGTACGGGCTTTGTCATTAAGGGGTTAAAAAAAATAGAATGCTGCTAACTAGGAGAACGTCACATCAACAATACTATTTGCAGGGAACTCTGGATAAATTATAAAAGTTGGGGTGTATAGGGCAAAACCGAAACATTGACAACCAAGCCCAGTTTTAAAAGGCCGTATTAACCTTTGCTTCACCATTTACCCCTGCACATCCATTATGGCCACAGTTTTTGCCTACCAATGTTGATTGCTGTTTGTTTTTACTGCTATGAAAGAATGCTAAATGAATCAATACTGACCATAACATGGCATGTGAAACTCAACTAGGGGTTAAGTATACTCAATAGATTGCTCAGCGTACATAGGCGGGTCTGTGTAACAATTTTAGTGGATTTAATACTGTTTGCTATAGAACGTAAAAAAAAAAATAATTTTTACTTGAATCCGTATGTTTCTGATAGCTGGACGGCCTTTTGCAGAATAAATTATTTTATTACGTAAATATTTTTTCCAGGGATATTTAACATAAGTGGTAAATATTAACTAAAATTGCAGAAGAGCGTATTATTGCCATTTCAAACTTCATTTTTTTTTTTAGAATAGTGTGTATATGTGTGTGTATAAATGTTTTTTCTTTTTGGCCACTTATTGCATTCTAATTATCTAGTCACGAATCATGTGACCCACCGTATTGTATGTCTCTGCCTGCATTTGCCTCTTTTGCTGGCTATTTTTTTTGTCATACGAGGTATTGTAATCCATTCCTGCAGGCATGTACTATACTCTCTGGAGACTAATGTGAATGTGTTTGGCCACATCAAAGAACATGCAATCTATTTTAATCTGTCCTTACTGCCTGCAGCATGCTGATACGAGCAGTGTCGCCAGGGCAGGCGTTCTACTTCTTATGGGACATTTAGCTGGGTGTGTGTCACCTCTGTTACATTGTTTTAGTAAATAAATTGTTCTTATTAAATGGGGAACCATCTAATCTGCATGCAGATGGCATCTTGTTTTATTTATTTATATATATATATATATATAAACACACTTCCTGGTTCCTGGAAATGGATCAGAAATACAGTGTAGACCTTGTTAATGTTGTAAACGACTGTTGTAGCTGGAACCTTTTTTTTTATTCTTTTAAATGAATTATCGTCATAGGTGTACAGAGGCCCTTTATAACTCCCATCACTCCTGTTATCCAATGGCACATTGTCTTGGCAAATCCAGGTTTAAGTTTTTAAAAGGCTGAATGATCCTTAATTTCCATGAAATAAGCTAAGTGACCCCAAACGTTTGAATGGTTGTCTGTGTTTATATATATATATATATATATATTATAGCCTACACTATCTTTGATTGCCGACCTTGTGTTACCTCTTAGCCTTGTATATTTTACAAACTTTACAGTTTTTGGTTTGTGAGGAAGGAAAATGTTGGATAACCTTTTAATGCCACTTGCTATAAAGTTGTAGAGCCTGTATTTGGCATTCTTGACTATTTAGGTGGCCAGGCAGTCACTTGGACAACCTATTGTTGCTCGGATTATTATGATTATTATTCTGCCGTTTTTTCTTTGAACCGTTGCAAAGAAACACTTGGTGGCACCCTGTGGCGAACCCAGGGGGTGCTATCTTGGGTTATATAAACACTTTTATAAACCTTCCAAAATCTTATTCTCTGAAACGGTTTATGTCAACAACATTGTCTCATTAGGCTGTTGGGTTCTTTAAAACCACCATACTATATTTTTCAGCATTCTCTGTATCTCAAACGGATGCACTAAAACTCTTCAAATATCCACCTATGCTACAACTCTGTTTTTATCTGGAATTCTCAATTTAACCTCTTTACCTTTTGCACCACCACAACGAGACTCTCGGCATCTGCGTATCTGCAGCTCAGCCGCCGGGCTTGGTCTCCTGCGTTGCTGCTCGCAGCCATATTTGTATACTTGAGGTGGCCACTAGTGTCACAAGCAAAATGGGTCAGGATCTTTCTTTTTATTTTACTACTTTTTTTTATTTAGTCATTTCAAAATCAAGCCTATTCCAGCAGTACACCAACCAGCATGTCCTGATATGTTTTAACATCTAGAAGAGCCACAAATCATGTGAACCCAATATCAAAATACCCCCTCCTTTAACCTCAGTAACAGGAACTGAAATTTCAACATTTAAGAAGAAGAAAACGCAGAACAAAAAAAATCCCACCCTACAAAACTCCTCCACTAGTGGCGTAAACCATGTTATTAACATAATGCTCTATCAGCAAGCCGTGGTATAAAGGAATAGGAATTGAGACTACATGGTATCAAAAGGCAAAAAATATGGGCAGTCCAGTGTGCCGACCTTTGTAGAGTAGTTACAATAAGCCTAAACAAAATCAGGTGGGAATTTCTAGGCTTCACATAAAAATAATGTACTGATATTAAGTATTTTAGACAATTGCTATAATATTTCCAAACCCAGGCAGTCGATTATAAGCTCTGTACGTTGCTCGGAGCAGACGGGCATTATTTTTAACTAATGAAGAAGCAAAAGCAGTGACTGCAAGCCAGGAAGTCTTTGTCAGTTCTATTGCATATCTGCGTTTGTGCTTCCTGTCAGTTGAACCACTAGCAACGTAACAGATGTGTTAAGAGTCGCTGTCATTTAACCTCGTTGCAAGAGCCCTCTGCTGTGACCACTGCTGGGTCGTTGCGTCTGTGTGCGGCTACAGGTAATGTGTGTGATTCCGCCGTGGATATCGTCCATGATAGCAAGGCTGTCACAGTCGGTATGGCTGTGTAATACAAGAATGTTTTTCTATTATTGTGAACATGAAGTACACAATATTACTTCATTATATGTCACTGAAGAAGGTGTGATGTAAACGACGTTGTGCTTGGAGGCAGATGGCACCTGTCGTGACATGTTCAGTTCTGCGGTTGTGTCCTGCAGACCTGATTGTTAGTGCTAGGATACCTTTTAGTGCATAAGATAAGATACACTGTGCATGTTGATAAGAACAATAGATATACCTGTATTGGCCCAGGAGAAATTGGTGTTAATGCCTATTACTAGGCCAATATAGAAAAAGCTATATGCGCTTTGAAGGCCCCAAAGATCTCTTTTACTGATGGAATGAAGACGATACCTCCTGAGGTCTCCAAAGGCTCATGCATCTTTAGAACTTTTTCTTTGTTGGTCCAGTAAACGGTATCAGTTTGAACTGAAAATCTCCGTTTTAGTGCATGCATAGTGTCCCTTTTACAACAATCATCATCTTATTCATCCTTTCCATCTGCACAGCTAATAAAAAGATACCAATTACTTAGTACACCACCTTTCTGCTATTACGGGTAATTCCATTAGTCAACTGCCTGTTTTCTTGGTGTTATGTAAAATGTGTAATACAAGGTGTAAATCTGTTTGCCATAAAACATGTTAATAGCTGTATCCAGGGATACTCGGCAATGAAGAGACAGGAAATCTAAACACTGCATGATACGTTTTTAATCCTATATTGATTATTTGGTTAGTTTTGTCTAAGAGGCGCTTTAGAAATGTTAATATTCACATGTCGCCAAAATGTCATGGTGGAACTTTGTAGGCCGACACGTTTCATAAAATAAAAACCTATATGTTTGCTGGCTAGATTGTAATATTATCCATTTACAGATCCAATATATATGGTTGATGAGGGTCCTGTTTACCCACAATGCTTTTGCTTTGTTAAGAATTATGTGCATTTGATACAACAGAAAATAGTATTAGTATTGGTAGGAACAAATACAAAAATTTAATAATACCATATAATAGCACTTTATAGTTTACCGGTGAGAGCGCTGAATACCGCGCCGGAGACCATGGCAGAGAATTCAAGCAAGGGCCACTGAATGGTACAATATCATAGGAAGCATGGGCAAAACTTTTGTATCATCTGCAAAAAGACATCCTGTACCATGAAGACCTTCTGTAATATTACTAATAAAAATATTAAAAAGTACAGGTGCCAATACTGATCCATGAGGTAGCCCATTAGTTAAAAGTCCTTTCTCTGAATATATACACCATATGTGCCTCCTATCACTCAACCATTGCCTTATCCATTCAACTATTCTGGTATTCATACCCATAGACTGCAATTTATTTCTAAGTCTTATAAGGTCAAAGCTCTTTTAATCAGATCCCATAGATTGGTTTGTTTTTATTTTGGAGAGTTCAAGTAGAACTTCTTTCTCTTTAAATACATCTGTGTCACGTGTGATCCTATTATTGCTTGGCTAACTGGATCCCTCTCCTTCACAGAACAGAAGTGTTTATTAAGGCAGTCTGCTATATCTTTTATACTCATTGTATCTGCTCATTTATACAATTCCCTTTGTTTTTAGTTTCATCATTCCTGATTTATGTTTTCTTCTCTCACTCACATACCAAGTTTTTGTTAGCAATTTTCTCCTCAGTGTGTGCTTTGGTGCATCTACTAATGTGCTTTGCTTCTCTAGCTTAGTTTTATGTTTGCTCTCATCTTCCCCATTTTGAGTCTGTTTATATATATAAAAAATATATATTTTTTTAAAGTTTGCTGCTTCTTCTTCAGTGAATTTGCCACATCTGTGGAGTACCACAGCGGCTTCCTTTTTCTTTTACTCTTGCTAACAAGTTTTATGCAATGTTCTGCTGCCTTTAGCAGGACATCTATTTAAATAGCTTCATTTCTCCTGGACTCCATCTAAAGTAGTCCAGACCATGAGACTCCCCTACCGTTTTAGGAAAATCAACGTTTCTTAATTCAAAACCTTGGTTTTAGTGTGCTGCAACTAAACCACACTGATGATCACTGGAGGCAAACCACTCTCCTACAGTGACATCCAAAATAAAGTCTCCATTTGTAAATACCAACTCCAGCACAGCCTCTTTCCCTGTTGGCGTCTCTACCGACTGCTTAAGACACAGTCCCTGTAAGGATGTCTCCACTCCTGGCTGACCCAGTTGTTTGGTTTTTGCAATCTGCATCAGGAAGATTAAAGTTTCCCAGAATGATAACGTCACCTTTTATTTCTTCAAGTAGAAGATTGTCAAGCTCCTCTGCTTGTCCTGAGGTTACGTACATCACACCAATGTAAACAAATACTTCTTCACCCTCCTCCCCACATTCCAGTTATAAATCTCTCCTCCTAAATAATCTATATAATGCCACTGCTGTCTCGTAGCCAGGTCTTTGCTGTTTAGTTGGGCTTCCCTGTCCTTCTACGAGACTGGTGTGTTACGTACTGCAGTGTTTGATATAAAGGCATTCCTAGTTTATATGCATGAATGGAACTGTCTTGCAGAATGCATGTTTTGACGTGACTGTATATATATATATATAAATAAAGTGAAGCCCTGTTCCCACCTTCTAGGCCCTTTCAGGGGTTTCCAAAAGAAATGGCCCGCTCAGCCCTTGTCTCTTCTATGACCTGTTATTTTACCTGTCTAGCAGGCTAGTCTGCTAATGGAATGGACAGATGCTGGCTTGCTCAATCCTGAACCTGACTTATGGGCCGCATAACATACATAATGCATAAAACCTTGCCAAAAGGCAGGGGAAATTGAAACCAATTGCTCCATGCAACCCTGAAATAAAAGAATTATTGCGCACTTAAATTCTTGGGCATGGCTTTATACTGAAACAATGTATGACAAGTCTGATTATCAAGGTGTTTTATGCAGGTTACGTTCTTACCAAAGGTTCCCATCTTTCTTTTAGACGTTCAGAACAATATTCAATCAACTATGCTAACGACATAGTGGATAAAATGGCTACTGAACGGTGCAGCTATCTTAATGACCAACAGGGGCGTGCTGGGCAGGGGGGCAATTGCCCCCCAGGCCGCCCATTGCCCCCCAGGCCGCCCTGAATCCGGGCTGGCCGGGTGGCCAGCAGACGAACATTCATGGCAGCCGCAAAGTTAAAAACTAAGCGGCTGCCACCGGGACTGTCCGCCGTGCCTGGAGTGCCGCTCACTGAGGGGTGCCGGCACGCCTCCAAAAACGATGCGCGCGGCAACTGTGGCTGTGCGTCGGGACTTGATGTCAAATCCCGGCGCACAACACTGAAGCCACGGCCACCTTCTTTACTGCACTGGAAGGACGGGACACAGAAGAGGAAGAATGAAGAGGAGGAAGAAAAGTGACAGTGCCAGAGGAAAGGTAGGGAAATATTAGTAACTGTGTGAGAGTGATGGGTGTTATGCTATAGTTTATGATGAATGTTTGTGAATGATGGTTTGAGATTGCATGGAAGTGTGGGGGGATAGCATGGCATAGGGAGGCTGTCTAGGCATGATAGGAGTGTGATTGCTGTTATCAATTTTTTTTTTGTCCTACTGTGGTGTGTTAACAACACTTTTATTAAAAGTAAATTACATACCAAAATTGGAAAGAAAAATTCAATAACAGTATTAATATATATATATATATGATTGCAAACAGCAATCACACGCCTATCATGCTAAGTCAGCTAGAACCTGGGCATGATAGGATTGTGATTGCTGTTAATTATATATATATATATGTGTGTGTGTGTGTGTGTATATATATATATATATATATATATATATTAATATTGTTATTGATTTTTATTTTTTTTTGTCTAATTTTGGTGTGTGTTAAAATTTTTTTTTTTTTTTTTTTTTTTCGGTTTTGGCCAAATGAATGCAGAATTTTCAGTTTCGGTCCAGAATTTTCATTTAGGTGCATCCCTACTATGTACTAAGCCAGTCACTGAAGTGTTAGGCCTACACCACATCAATGTTTGGCTTAGTATATAGTGATAGGGGTTGTACTGCAGTATTGTCAGTTTCTGGCTTAAAGTAAGAATGCAAAAAAACAGAATGTTGCAGAATCTTGTAATACCTTTTTTATTGGACTAACAGTATTTAAAATAATAGACGAGCTTTCGGGAGTCCTCCCTTTATCAAGTCAAAAGTGAGAAATGCTTTTGACTTGATAAAGGGAGGACTCCCGAAAGCTCGTCTATTATTTTAAATACTGTTAGTCCAATAAAAAAGGTATTACAAGATTCTGCAACATTCTGTTTTTTTGCATTCTTATACACTGGACTAATACGGCTACCCCAAACTACAGTGGCTTAAAGTATAGGCACACATTGACGGTGGTACAGCGTAATCCCTAAGTATATAATGTTAGCAGTTATGCTGTACCACCGTCAATGTGTGCCTCAGTATATAATGATAGCAGTTATGCTGTACCCCTGTCAATGTTTGCCTAACCATAGAAACTATGCAGTTTTAAAGTGTGTGTGTGTGTGTGGGGGGGGGGGGTGCCACATACAGGATCTGCCACAGGTGCCAAATACTCTAGGTACGCCCTTGCGTCGTGCGGCAGTCAGGCCCAATGGCCATTCCTCAGCTCTTCGTCCCACGTCTTAAAAGGGGTGGGATGAAGAGCTCAGGCACGGCTATTGGGCGGCGCGGTGCGTGCACGTCGGCCGCTTTAATTTCATTAGGCGCCGGTGGAGTGACTGCCGCACGGCGGCCGCTTTCAATGTCGCTCGCAGCCGCTTTGGTGGCGCAATGGGCCACTTGACTAGACTTGCCCCCCAGGCCTTAGGCTGCCAGCCCTCCCCTGATGACCAAGGTGTGGTGGGTATTACTGGGCCTTTAATTGCATATCTGCAAGTGACCATGTGTGCGTGCAGGTTAAAGCAAATCTAAATGAGTGTTACGGTGCAAGGTAATGCTTTGGATTATGTGCTGCTGAACGCCTCCTATCTTGCTGTTCATTTTGATTTCAGACACCCACGCAGTAACTGCCTCTCCTTCTTTTTCTGGTTCTTGTTCTCACAAGCTTCTGAGTGTGTGTGGACTAAGCATTTTATCTGTCTGAAATCATGGACAAATGAGGCTAAATGAAACTAATTCTGAAATTACTGACACGCATTTGTAATATTAGGTTTTCCATACCCTTCTCCAATAGTTTTATATTTAAGCATTGCTTAAAGCTTTATAACTAAAAGGAGGAGTTGGCAGGAGGGTTGCAGTTTCATCTCACCGACTTCACGTTCTGATGGGCCAACCCAATGAGCTTCTGCTCTGAGAGGATATTTTAAATTGCTGAGGGTTCTTGAAAGTCTCCTGAACAATGCCCAATCAGTGCAAACCCTCCTTCCAACTCCTGCTTTAGTGAATGAGCTCCTTAGTCATGTAAATTTAGTAGTGGGAAATATGGCAAAGCTGTGAAATTGCTATACTATATTAAAAGGTAACCTTTTGTTCACACATGTTTAGTATCAGAGCTTTTTGTGCCCGGGTAGGTCTGATGTTTATAATGTAACCATCCAGTGTCTCTCCAGCTATCGTTGAACTACAATTCCCATGATCCCAATCCAGCGTCTTGCTGGGAAAACCAGAAGAGACTGACTCGGACTGGCCATCGAGGCACTAGACAAATGGCTAGTGTGCTGGTGCTGCCCTTTTTTATACAGTTATTCAATCTTATAGTGACGTTAACAATGAGCCACTATTGGCCCACGTTCTTAAAATCCAATTCTTAATGAAGCTCTGTGGTGCCTTTTCTGTGTCTATATTCTAGTGAATGAATAGGAAGCTTGAAGTTCGTAACACATGGCTGGGCATTAAGTGACATCGTGGTGTTATTGCATCTGTACTGGGTAGTTAGTAGAGGCTTTGTCTTCTGTTTCGCTCATTATACCTCGGAGGCAGTACTTTGTTCGCCTGTTGGGCACCCAATATGACCTTTCATTTTAACCAGTCACCCATAGCCTCATCCCTCTCATTGACATTTTTGTTATGATCTAGATTACTGGGCAGAGCTTTATATGTGAGTTTATCAGCTAGCTAACCTGTGGTTAGAAGCCATTATATGAGTCTGGTGTCAGTTTAGAATACCAAGCTGTTTGATGTTTTCAGAAATGTCATGCTTAAACGTACCACACCGCAGACCACCAATTATCTGGCCTATTTATTTTGAACACAACTTTCTATTATGCCAGTATTTTTTTGATTGTAACCTTGTCTGAACAGGGCCCTCCTCTACTCTTGTTTCTCCTAAATGGCTATGTGATTCATTATCTGGTATCATTATTTTGATATGTAGAGCTAAGGGCGCTACGATTGCTAGAATGGAGAAGTATGTCTCTGCATGCAGAGAAGAAAAAAAGATTACTAACCTTGTCTTCCTACTTAAGGGTATACTCCATATGGACCTCAGTATGGTCACCGTATAGATTCATTAGAATTCTCTCTATACACTTGTTTCCTTGTCCCCAGAGCCATTAGCTTTGGTCGTCAATGCACATACACCGATCAGCCATAACATTATGACCACTGACGGGTGAATAATGCTGATAATCTTGTTGTTATGGCACCGCAAAGCTGATGTGTTAGAAGCAGCAAAAATGGGCAAGGCTAAGGATCTGAGCAACTTTGACAAGGGACAAATTGTGATGGCTAGATGACTGGGTCAGAGCATCTCCAAAACTGCAGCTCTTGTGGGGTGTTCCCGGCCTGCAGTGGTCAAAAGTGGTCCAAGGAAAGAAAAGCAGTGAACCGGCGAAAGGGTCATGGGCGGCCGAGGCTCATTGATACATGTGGGGGGGTGAAGGCTGGCCCGTGTGGTCAAATCTAACAGATGACCTACTGAAGCTCAAATCACTGGAAAAGTTAATGCTGGTTCTGTTAGAAAGGTGCCAGAACACACAGTGCAACGCAGTTTGTTGCGTATAGGCATGCGTAGCCACAGACCGCTCAGGGTGCCAGAACTGGTGGGAATTAAAGGGAGAGGAGAAACTTGTATCTCTGGAGCGGCAATGTCTTCAGCAGGTGCGTTGTTTTCCATGCAGGTAAAGAATGCAAAATAAGCGAATGTATTGTTTTTGGTGACAAAGAAGCAAGGAAGAATGAAGCTGATTTATTTTTTTTGCCATTTTCCTATAGAGATTTGTGTGTTTGTACTACGAGCTTAAATATTATTTTGAGGTTGCTAAACATGGGCACAATTATTTAATGAAACCATATACACAGTATTTTAAAACATGTCAAATGCTTGTGTGTGTTTACAGATCTTCTCTTTAGAGAAACAGATAGACATAGAACATATTAAACCATGAGGGAGCAGGTTTAGCTCCAGCATACAAGATGAGCTGCGCACCCATACAAATATACTAAGATACTTTATTAAGTATTTTCCAAAATTATACATACTAAAACCTATAATATCAAACAAGTCAACAATTGCATGCGGATTTCAATAGACCACTCAGATGCAAATATCTCTATTCTGTAAGTGATCATTTTTGAATTTTTATTTTTTTTTTACTAGTTTTGCATTGCACTGATTGGTTGATTGAGACTATATTGATTTTGATTCTGTATATTTTTGAGTATTTTTTTTATGGTTGTGCAGCTAATTTTTTTTTTATTTCATGTTGATTTTGCAGTTGTTGAGGAACTGCTGCAGAGCCATTTTTTTTGTATTGGGATTGCTTTATCATTATTGATTATTCCCAGTATATCCCTTTATGTTGGTCCCTGCCTGAATTAATCATATGCAGCCTGCTTTAGATGTGGGTTTTATATATCAGTTGTTTGAATTGGGATCACTGAGGACAGACACTGCACTGATACCCATCCCCTGCAGGTTGGTGAACGTTCTTCACAATAAGTCTTATTATTATTATCTTTTACACAGAGCTTCCTATTAAACAGAAAGCCAATACATTAGGTAAAGAGGGCCCTGCTCACAGGCTTACAATGTAGAGATCTTAACTTTATGGATTTGTTAGGAGCTATAATTTAGTCCCCCTAGAAAATGTTCATCTAATGTATCGTAACATATGTGACATTAGAAAGAAGCATGTGCTGCTGGAAATGGGTTGTTAACTATTTTGAAAGAACACAGTCCTGTGTGCTACTGTTATAAATGCCAAGTTGAGTCAAAGGCTTTACGATAATACGAGCTGTGATTGGGCTCTAAGATCTTCATGCCCTGATGGGTTATGTATACAAAACATGTTTCCACCGTATATACGGTACAACGCGAGGTGCGTTTGATTCCTCACCTTGGCTTGGAGCAATTGGTGGTGATAGCTGGGCTGAATAGGTTCTTGGGTCACGGAGCTTAGCATGAATGTAGTGAGGTCATCTATTTTCTTGAGACCTGGTTCTGGTTTTAAGCTGAATGGACAAAGTGATGACCATAGAATGGAGAGCCACCTTCTGGATGAACAGGTATGGGAACTTCGAAGGGGGTTGAACTTGATGAATAATTACCGTAAGTATGAGATGGGATCCTGAAACTAGGGTGGCTGCATCAATCCTATTTCAAGGAAACCTATTCGTTTCAAACGTTGATGTAAACTGAAAATTCAGTCTATGGGATGTATAACTCGGTAGTGGATTGTACATTTTCATCATGCACGCTACAGGGCAGCAGGTTCCTTGGGTTGGTCAGCAATGTGTGACAAGTGTGTCCTGGTAAAAAGGCTGATGTGATCTCAAGACAAGGATCCTACATCAGGATGGTACCATAAAGTGTATACAGATTAGGAAACGAATGGCTTTACTGCCACTTAACTTTTGTTACATTAAAGGTGACTTTAGTATTTTGCGAGGTCTCAGTGCATATTGTAATAAGAAATGTAAAATGTATTAAAGGTACCTTTTTAAGAGTAAAATAATGTTGTGTGTTGTATCACACTGCGGAGCATGGCAGGAAGTAAATAAAGAATAGTAATATTTCCTAAAAAGTAAAATCTGATTCTGTTTACTTTTTGCGGCGGGGAGGAAAGAGTTAACCGTGAAGTCAACAGGTATAGGCAGATCCAGGTATGTGATATGTTTGTTTTGCAAGGTGCTACAAATGCTCAGCGCATGTAACCTGATCCCCTGTAGGCCGGGCCAGCTATAGCCTAGGAGAGCAGGCAGCAATGTAAGAGAACTGGAATTTCAGGTCCTGGTGGGTAATTGCAGCCGGCCCTCCCAGGGCTGTGACTGTGCTGATCGCTGTCAGCCCTCACCGAAACCAGACATGAACCACGGAGCTACTCCTGGCTGCTGTTGACCTGTTTTAATACCAATTTCATCTAAGGTACGGCTCTACTTTACTTTCGACGGTAGTTCTACGTGGGGTCAGGGGCCTGGGTTCGGAGTCCACTCTTGTGTTAATTATAAGCCTCCATTGTTTTTTTTAGTGCTCATGTATAATAACAAAAGTGTGTTGGCTTATTATGTTTGTGTGATGCCTGGTTGTACATGTTGTATACTTTGGAAGACTGCTTTCTGTGGTTCAGCTAGTTTTTTGTCTAGGAGCCATTGATATACATAAAATTGTTCTAATTAAAATTTGGCTTTTGCGTAAATCATTGTGTATACCGGTGGTACAATTGTTGCAGTTTTATA